>CM062820.1:493422507-494022507 GCA_031772625.1 Pinus tabuliformis
TTAATGATGAGCCATAACTAACACATTGGTCAATCTTGGGGCTGTCATTAATGTGATGACAAAGGACCTCCTTACCACCCTAGGGCTACAGGGGCTTAAACATACTTCTACTGTACTTGAATTAAACCCGAGGGAGTGTTAAAGGACATAGTAATTACAATAGCTTCCTGGAGGTATCTGGCTGACTTTCTTATCTTACAGCACAAATCCAATTTGGGGGGACATCCTTTGATCTTAGGGAGACTTTGGTTGGCCACTACAGATGAAATTATAGGCTACAGATCTAGATCTATGGTGATCTTAGATGGCCAGGCTACAAAGAATCTTAATCTTTACCCCCCAAAACCAAATGTGGATTTTTATAACCCATGGTGGGATGGGTTTGAGCCTGAATCAGATCTTTCCCTACCACTCCTCACTCTGGGGAAAGGCCATTACTTCATGGATGAGACATAATATGACATCATTAATGGTTTTATTAGTAACTCACCTTCTAACGCTTCCATTAAAAATTCAAATGAGGAAGAGGAGGTACAAGATATAGATTTTGAACAAATGAGAACCACTCTGAATACTTACAGGAGTCCAATTGAAATAGAACCAAGACATTTTCTGAACATTACCCGAACATGACTGCTAAACAAAACAAATTGTTGTTATAGCTGTTATAGAAATACAAAAAGGCATTTGCATGGGACTATGTGGATATGAAAGAGATCCACCATAACCTGTGCATTCATCGTATTTATTTTAAGGATGGCTACAAACTAGTCAAACAACCATAGCATCGCATGAACCCTGCACTGAAGGAGGTGGTGAAGCAAGAATTACAAAAACTCATGAGTGCTAATTTTATTTATCCAATATCTGATAGTCAGTGGGTGTCTCTGCTTGTCATCATTCCTAAGAAGATTGGAAAGTGGACAGTCTGTGTGGATTATAGAGAACTCAATAAGGCCACTCAAAAGGACCATTTTCCTTTACCATTTATAGATCAGGTCCTTGAAACCCTTTCTAAAAAAAATTATTTTCATTTCTAGATGGGTTTACTGGCTGCAACAAGATACATATCTCCTTAAAGGATCAAGATAAAATGACCTTTACTTGCCCTTGGGGAAAATTTTCATACAAAGTACTCCCTTTTGGACTTCTGCAATGTGCTAGCAACCTTTCAGAGGGAAATACTGGGCGATGACTGCCTTGAAATCTTCATGGACAATTTTACACCTTATGGAGATGCTTTTGAAACAACATTAGCTAATCTAGAAAAAGTTTTGGAACGTTGTGTACAGACTAATGTTTCTTTGAGCACTGAAAATTGTCATATGATGATGACTAAAGGGATTTTCCTAGGACACTACATTTTTGCTGACGGGATCAAGGTAGACCCTACAAAAATATAGGTAATTCTGAAAATTCCAACCCCCAAGACGCAAAAAGAGGTATGTAGTTTCTTGGGGCATGCAGGGTATTACATGAGGTTTATAGAAAAATTTCAAAAATTTCATCACCATTATTTTCTGTGCTCATGAAGGATGTCGACTTTTTGTCGACAGGAAAGTGTGAGCAAGACTTTTGAAGCTGAAATGCTATGTATCAGCAGCTCTGATTTTATGAGGACCTAATTGGCAACTGCCATTTCACATAGCTACAGATGTATCTGATATTGCTCTAGGTGTTATTTTGGGCCAAGTGGACAATAGGTAACCTTGTGATATTTACTACATAAGAAAAAATCTAACTCTGGTTGAGCTCAACTACACAATGATTGAGAAGGAATTCTTAGCAGTCGTGCATGCCATCAATAAATTCCAACATTATATCACTGGGTATAAAGTATTTATATACACTGACCACTCTGTCATTCATTTATTAATGAATAAGCCAATTACCAATGGTAGAATTACATGTTGGTTATTGCTGTTACAAGAATTTGATATTACAATTGTTGATAAACCTGGAAAAGATAATGTAGTAGCTAATTTCCTTTCTAGGTTAACTATTGGTGACAATTGCATTCCTACTGAGAATTATCTCCCTGAAGAACATCTCTTTTCTATTTCAACTTACTCACTTAAGTATGTAGATATAGCCAATTATCTTTCTGTAGGGAAGTTTCCATAGTATTTGTCCTCTAAGTAGAAAAGAAAGATTATATAGAAAAGTGATACCTATACCTGGATAGATGGGAATCTCTATCCCACTGGACCAGATTTCAAGATCATACGTTGTGTTAGAGAAGATGAGATCTTTGACATCCTTAATGCCTATCACAAGGAACCTTATGGAGCGCACTTCGCAGACAAGCGGGCAGGGTACAAAGTCCTTTCAACAGGGTATTATTGGCCAATAATATTTCAGGATGCCAAGAAGTTTGTGAAAGGATGTGATAGTAGCCAAAGGATGGGCCAACCACTACAATTAGATGAGATGTTGTTACAACCCCAAATTGTCTTAGAACCTTTTGATAAATGGGCCCTAGATTTTATGGGACCAATTAATCCTTCATATTACATTTTGGTCTACACTGACTATGTCACAAAATGGGTTGAGGCAAAGGCACTAACCAGAGCTACAGAGCAGGTCGTTTTAGACTTTCTATTTGAAGATATCTTTGTCAGATTTGGTATACCCAAGGAGATAGTCACAGATGGAGGGCCCCAGTTTACATCCCATATGATCCAGAAGTTGGTTTAAAAGTATAAAATCCATCATAGAATCGAAACAACTTCTCATCCACAAGCAAACAACCAAGTGGAAAGAACTAACAAAGTCATTGAGGGGATCCTTACCAAGACCGTGTCCAATCACTGAAGGAATTTGGCCAACAAACTTCCATAAGTGTTGTGGGCGTACAAGACTACATGGAGGAATACCACAAGATTCTCACCATATGAACTTGTGTATGGAAAAAATCCCTTATTCCCTATTGAGTTCGAAATTAAGACATTGAGAAAAACATTGTAGCTAAATTTGGATCTAGCTACAACAAAAAAGCAGATATTGAACCAGCTCAATGAATTGGAGGAGAAACGGCTAGCTTCCATCCAGATAATAGAGATTGTCCAACAGTAGAGATCTAAGTGGCATGACATATTCATCAAGAAGAAGAAGTTCCAGAAAGGAGATTGGGCTCTCTTATATGAGTCAAGATTCAAAGGCTTCAAGGGTAAGCTATGCACCAGATGGCTAGGTCCCTATGAGGTAAATGCAGTCTTTGAGAATGGGATTGTAAGGACACCATTGCTTGCAAATGGGCATTGTCTTCGGTTATATCACAAACCTGCTTCAAGGGATTCATTTGTCAACATTGTCACAAATTTGGATCCTCAGATTACAAGAACAGGGGAAAGCCCCCCAATGCTGCAAAAATTCTATTTTTTCCAATAACTGTAATAGCTAAAAATCAACCATTGTTGGTAGCTATTACACCTTCAAACTTACAAAAAAAAAAAAAAAAAATTGGCTGTGAACACCTTTTCCAGGCTCAGACAGACAATTTCTGTAGGAGTTGAAAACCACTTTGTGGTGGGTGTTACAGACTCTATAACAACTTTTTTATTACAAGCATACTTTACAATAATGCTATTACACAACCTTTTTCTTTGTCTTTTGTAAAAATTAATAATACATAATAGTCATCATGGTTGTTACACCTGCAATAGCCAATGACTTCTAGAAATAATTCGAGTAAGATATTTATTGCAACAGATTGTAGGCATCATTGTGGTACAGAAAATAGTTACCATGACCACCGAGTTAAGTTCGCGCATCTCACCACCAACGACTTCTCCCCACATCACCCAAGTACATCATACAAAGGTAATATCATTATCCACTTTTATTCAGTAATTATGGAAATTTAACACGATATCCCTTTTGACGGCCGAGGTTGGCTGTCACATTTAAGCCAAGGGAGGGCGAATCATATTGTGACATGACCTTTTCATGACCTGTGATTATTTAAAAAAAATGCAATTAAAGAATGGTGATCTAGTAATCATTGTCACTTAATGACCAATCATACCAAAAAAGGGAATTGTACCTCTGACTAGACCTCCCATAACCTAGCATTAATAAGGCAACATTATTGTGCAGTATGAACCATGATTGCAAATCTTAATTTGAAATTCTAACCTACACCACCCTACCATTTACCCCTGCTGGAGCATTGCATCCCCATTTAGAGTGTTGAGAGAAGTTGAAAAGAACAGTTGCAGGATGAAATAACTAAGTAGTGTGCCGACTGCTCCAAAATTTCTAAAGGAAGGAAAAAGGAAGGAGAACAAAATTGAATTTGTGTAGCGATGGGTGGAGCAGAAATTCGGCATGAGCCAGGGTTGATAGAGGCTTTGGAGAATTGCCTCGAAGCATGTCATATTTTTAAGGACGTAGGATGGTTTGAGTTCTTCTAGAGGCTAGAGAGATTAGACGAGGGAGTTTCCATGGAATTCGCGAAGAATTTAGAGAGAAATCAGACGGAGGTTAGGGGATTAAAGCTAGAGGTTACAAAAGAGGTGATTACCAAAGTGATGACATTACCAGTGGAAGGAAAAAGTTGGTTTAGTAGGAAAGTTAATGACGCCTCCTTGAAGGGGGATTTCCTCCAAGAGGAGGAACAACTGGTGAAGAAAGGGAGGGGGATTGACGGGTTGTCACTTCCCCAGCCATGGGATGATGTTGCCGTTTACCTCCTCAAGTACATCACCTATGAGGGAAGGGAAAAAATCATGTTCAATTGCCACTTTCCATTGCTAAACCACCTTCGGTATCGAAAGCTGATAAATCTTCCTTACTTCTTCGTGGGAAACATCAAGAAGATGGTCACGGCCATAAAAATGACTGTGCATCGAGAAACATGTGTCACCAACCATGGCCTCATCAAGCTCATTGTGTTGGATGCCCTAAGCTACCAGGGTAGGAGTTGGGAGGAATTCATGAAGAAGAAGGCTAGAACTACCCGCAGGAAACAAACTGGGACATGTCAGGAAGCTCCAGTGGTGACAAAGGAATAGCCGCAGCCTTCGAAAGTAAGGGTTGGTAAGAGGTCAGTCGACAAACCAATTGGTGATAGTTAGCCAAGGCAGAGAATAAGGGTTATTGTGTACCCAAAGTCCCCATCCATGTCCATGAAGAATGAAGAGGGAGTAGAGAAGAAGAGCGAAACTCAATCATTGCTGTTAAAAATTGAAGATTTAGAAAAAGAGAATAGAGAGCTAAGGGAACAACTAGCAGAGGGGAAGGTATAGGTAAAAGCCCAAGGGTTAGACACTTTGGCCAAGGCCATAAACAGGGCCAGGAAGGGAGATGTCCCGGGTGCTGTCTGCACGGCCTGTGCTGAGAAGCTAGTGACATCAGGGTTTAGAGTCTGTGCAGCGAACACCATCTCGATGGAAACAAAAATTGAATCTTGGGAGGCTAACACTCAAAAACCTATTGAGGATTTTGCTGTTACACAAGAACCAACAAATGAGACAGTGCAATCCACATAAAGTAATTTGGTAGTGGATAAACAAGGGCCCTTGGTTGACACTGCTGTTACACAAGAACCAGCAGTGGAGACATAAGTTAGCCAAGGAAAGGAAGAAGCTGATATCCATGAGCCTGTGGTTGAAACTCCTATTACACAAGGACCAATAGTGGAGATAGAAGCCCACCAAGGGAAAAATGATACACAAAAACCTGTGGATGACACTGCTGTTACACAAGAACCAGCAATGGGAATGGAAGTTGATCAGGGAGAGAAGGAAACTGTTACACAAAAATCCACTGATGACACTGCTGTTACACAAGAAATAGCAGCCGAATTGGAACAATTTCACCCTCGGGAGGCTGTTACACCTTCTATTGTTATTGGATGTGGGAGAACACTAGGTCTTGACGAAGGATGGTGTTATGAAAAAATGTTGTTGTTACCAGAGCTACAGAAATGGAAGCATGAGGTGCTCTCTCTACAAGAGAGGATTCTCTTGCTCAAGGCACACAAAAGGATGATGGATTCCCTCAGGGAAAAGTGGTTAAAGGAAGAATGGGGGAGGGAATGGGAAGCATGGAGGCATAAGGAAGCCATGAAGAAAAAGGACGAACAACTGCATCTGTTATAGAGACAGGTCTCGGAAATTATGAATGACAAGACAAAGCTTCATGATCTTGCCTTGAACCTATTAGCATGTAGGTGGTCATCCCCATCATATCCAGTGTTCCTTTGGGAATGATATTATTTATTTTAGCTGAAAGCAGTTTTTGAGAATAGATCTTATTTGGGTTCTTCTACACAAAAGTTTCTTGATACTTTTCGCACTTCCAATTTTGACAAACAAAGCTTGATTTGTAAACTATTTTTCCATAACACCATGTGTGAGTATGTAGCACAAAAATGGTAGCAAATGTCTTCTCCTATATGGGATATTTGCAGTTGCAAGCTTTTCTTTCTTTTATGAGGAACCAGATTGAATGGCATCTGGCCATGAAATCAGCCAAAATTAATGAAGAAAGGACAACATTATGGATCATATCAAAACCAGGGATGGTTTATGAACTCAGGTGTGAGTTTAAGCTATTCCTGTGCACCCCAGAGATCAGGGAGCAGTCAACCATCTATAGGAAGAGGATTTTGAGGATTTGCCTCAACTTGCATGCACAGATGAAAAGTCGAATGATAGCAAGATGCCTTAAATGCACCAAAGCCTATAGCGTTGAGTTGCAAGAAGGGGATCCTTTCGAATATAGAAATTTCATGGCTTTTGTTACACGGGTGCCCAAGTATGCTTGGATCGTGCAGACATTTAGGGAATTCTAGATCGGGCTTAGATTTAAATTTCCTTTGATTTGGTTGCCAGTAGAAGAGTATCTGGCAGACTACCACCCATGTGATTATGAAGAAGAATCCTGGCCATGAGAGTTGATGGCCACTAAGAGTACAGATAATCCAAGGATCTTTTGCTTATAGATGTATGAAAAGAATCACATGTGAAAATTGTAGCTTAATAGAGAAATTTAATATGCACACAAGAAAAGAAGAAGAAAACACATAAAGGCATGACAAGAAGACAACAAGACTTGATAACGGAGTTCGTCCAACTTGGACTACATCTTCGGGCCCTACTCGATCAATGGGGAGGCCTTCATATATTAAATGGCATGAAAAGAAGAGAATTACAATCACTAGTTACATAAAAGGAGGCATACTTCCATTCTAGAAAATGGCTGTGAAATGGAGACCTCAGATGGAGAAATGGATAGCACCAATGCATCCATGGCATTGAGAGGGGCTGAAAACATATAAAACCTGTCCAAATTAAACAAATGCACTATCGGCCACCTGAAAGCTCTCCTGCCTCGAACTATGTGCTGAAAATTCTCCCCCCCTACACTTCTTCATGCATTGGGTTTTATAACACTTCCTTTGGTTACAAGTGCGCCTAGATCGAAGGTTTTTTCCCTTGGAATAGCAGCCGTTGAATGGAAGGATTGGTGGGCACAACCAACCCTAAGAATAAGCCTTTTTCATTCCAAGCGATAATACATAAAACATAAAAAAATCTAACCAAAAGCCTTTTAACCAGACTTCAAATATATCAAATCAGGTCCATAAACCCATTGGGTCCGATTCCCTTATCGCAATCGGCATATCGCTAGTGCACTGGTCCTGTTAACGGGGGATTGCTGACTACCGAACACTGATCACCGATCTGCCGATATCGGCGTATCACATCAACCCTATCGCATTGGCATATCGCATCGCTACTGTCCAGGGGTCCCAGTCCTATCGCTTACATTTCTTTGACCCGATATCGTCGATATTGATCTGCCAATCTAATTGCTCCTCCGATCGCTCATGCTAATCGCTTAACCGCAGGTCTTAGTCTTGATATCAGCCATTGCTTGCCTCCAATTGCGATTAGTCAAAGATCGCTAATCAAGGTTCCTGTCCGACTACCTTAAGTCTGCCCCTTTTCCTTCTCCAATTGTGATTTGCCTTCTAAAGGCTTTAAGTCCATTTTTAAGAGAAAATGCCTCATTTTCAAAGGAATTAAGGCAAACTCTTTCTGCCACAACTTCATCATCCAGACTCGGATTGGAGTTTCATTCGCACCGTTGGAATCAGGGTAACGAGCACTTCGATCTGATGTTAGGATACTTGCTTTCCTGCCACTTTGAATTTTGAGTTTTTCGATTCCATTATATCTGAAGATCCACCTACATCAATCCTACCCATTGAGGAGCTTTTCAACTACCAAAAGCTTTCATTAGTCAATTGGCAAGTGAGAGAATTGTTCCCTCACCCTTTCCTTCTCCAGCTATTTGGCCTTACTGGGGTGCATTCCCTTAGAACCCACTCAAAGGTATTCCACATCTCCTCGCCATGAAGTCCTGGTTCTTCTATCAAGGATGATGGCTTCAGGTAACTCATCGAGATATTCTGGTGCAAAATCATCAACTATAGGAACTGTGCCCACCTCATCTGTGTCCATGATCAATGGTGGCTCATACAGCTTTAAGTTCTCTACATTCACTACTGAGTACATCTACATATATATTGGAAAATCAAGATGAAAGGCATTGTTTCTGATCTTCTCCAATATGGTGAATGGACCATACCGGATGGGTCGCAACTTCTTCCCTTCTCCCTTCATCCTATCCTTGATGATGTGGAACCACACTTTGTCGCCCACTTGGAATTGATGGTCGACATGGTATTTGTCATGTTGAGCCTTGTAACGGGCTTGAATTTTCTCCAACTACTCTTGTACTACTTGGTGAATCAATTGGATTCGCTGAATGGACTGCTGAGCTTTGTCCCTATCATTACGTCTACTGGAACCATCTTCCCTTCCAAAGACCATATCAAAAGGGTCCTTTGGCAAGTAACCAAGACATGTCTCAAATGGTGAATGCTGCATAGATGAATGCACTACCCGGTTGTAGGAATGTTGTACATATGGGAGATGTCCATCCCACAACTTGGGATGTTTCCCACAATAGCCTTGTAACAAGTGTACGACGATACGGTTGACAACCTCTGTCTGTCTGTCAGTCTGCGGATGAAATGTTGTGCTTCTTTTCAATTTTGTGTCCATAATCTTCCACAAGCTGGTCCAAAACTCTCCGAGAAAGTGAGAGTCCCAATCTAACACAATCAATGTGGGTAATCCAAAATGGACCCAAACATGCTGAAAGAAAAGAGAAGCAGTCTGCTCTGCAGTGATCTGCTTTTTACAAGGCATAAGAATACACATCTTGCTAAAATGGTCAACGATGACATACAAATAGTCGTGACTCTTTTTAGACAAAGGAAAACCTCCTACAAAGTCCATTGACACACTTTCCCATGGGTGACTTGGAATAGGGAGTGGTGTGTAGAGCCCGAGTTTGCTATTAGAGGGCCTTGAAACAGAACACATCACACAACCCTTTACATAGCGAGTCACAATGTTTTTCATATGAGGCAAAAAAAAAAAATTCTTTGTACATGACATAAAGTATTTTTGAAACCAAAGTGTCTAGACACAAGAAAGGTGTGGGCCTCTCGAATTACATGTACTCTTTCCCCTGTGGGAATTCACAACTTACCAAGGTGAGAAAACAGTTTCCCCTGCAAGTGATAGTTGTCCACCTGTGAACCATGGGTTAGCTTTTCATAAATCTCCTTAAAGTCATCATCGTTTGCATATTGTTCAGCATAACTCTCAAAAGACAATGAAGCATTATGCAAAATAACAAAAGCAGAAATAGGAGGGCGAGATAGCATATCGACCAGTTCTTATACTTTATTACTAGATGAAACTGTTGAAGAAAACCCATCCACCTGAAATGACGAGATTGCTGCAACTTGGTTTGTGACTGAAGGTACTGCAAGCTGTGATGAACTATCCCACTTATGACAAGGAGCTTTATGCCTTGGTGCAGACTCTTTTTGCCACAACTTCATCATCCAGACTTGTATTGGAGTGATATTCACACCGTTGGAATCAGGGTGACGAGTACTTTGATCTGATGTCAGGCTACTTGGTTTTGTGCCACTTTGAATTTTGAGTTTTCCATGCCATTGTATCTGAAGATCCACCTAGATCAATAGAGCTTTGGGTGAAGACACTGTTGGTGCTTACAATTTTACAGACTTGCATCAGGGGTATCGCAGGAGAAGCAGAGATTTTGTATGGGGGCATGCAATTGCTTCAGTTGGGGGGAGATGCTGGGTGTAACTTTTTACCTATTTTTTGCACCTTCTTTCCCTAGTTTTGATCCTCTTATCCTCTGGGCCCATGAAAATTTACATGATTAATCACCCTTTTTCTCATTTTATACAACCTATTCCACTGTCATGTTATTTTGCCATATTTTGCTGAATAATACAATATTCCTTTTTGTGGCTAACTAGGGTGAGCATTGGATTAGTATTTTGGAAGCTCTTCTCCTTTTCAGGTGTTTCTCGTGGGAACAAGGCTATGGAGTAAACAGGCAACGCTCATCGATTTCCGAGTAGGGTAGAGCAGTTCGTTATTACACCCTGTATGTTGTTACAGGTAGCTGTTACACTACGTGCTGATATAGGGGAGCATTGTTACACCATGGGTGTTGTCGCCAGTGATTGTCGTTACATCCTGAACCGATATTCACTTGTAGGATGTTGTTGCACCAGAGATGGGAAGTTGTGGGTAATATTCAACATAACAGCTATCGGGTGTTAGGAATTGTTTATTTTAGAAGCAACAGACTCTAGTGGTTGAAATCCTAACCAATATATCTGAGAAGTATTTGTATTTAGAAATAGGTTGTAACTACTTTTACTTTTTATCAGCATGAGAATCATGAGATTCTCATGACTGATATATTCCTAATTTTGGGCATGTAAAAATTATAAAAGAAACTCGATTTCCTATGTACAAGGATGACATATACAAAAGCATTGTTACTCTACTCTTGTAACTCTGAATTATTTTTAATATTAAATCACTATGGTGATGTCATTACTACTCTTCATCTGATTCACTAATTAATCTCGTGTTATTCCTACGCCTCTGCTAGGGAGGAAGGGCCCTCCTCTTTAGCAGGGACTACATCAGTAGAAGTAGTGTACAGTATTGTTTCTTTTATTGTCAAATGGTTTTCTATTGTTGCTATAAAAATTGTGAAATACATCCACTTTTGTTCCATATTATATTATGATGTTACACTGGTTTGAATAAATAGAATGACATTGACCAACTAGTGTAGTCATTAGTTACCATGTTGCGTGCCCTTACTCTGGTAATTGCAAAGTGTGATTTCAATTCTGTGGAGTGCTTTAATTTCTACATGAATGATTTGATTTTTGCAATTGATTCAATGAAATATTTTACTGTTCTTTCTATTTTTCTGTCTTGGCTATAGTGTATCGGCACAGACAGTGTGAACTTCATTGAAAAAATGAGACCTACCCTGTGTTTACATTTAAATGTTGCAGTCTTTGTCACTTAGTATTGATTAAAACAACACTACAACAACAAAATCTCAAAGAGAAGCATCATCAGCATCAGGAAAGGGTAGCAGACCTGCAGATGACAAAGGAAAGAGGAAGGTTGTTGAAAACGTAGAGGCAGATCAAAGCCGCAAGTTCAAAGCAGATCCACTTGTGTTGGAAGTAACTTTGGAGATTGAGGCTAAGAGGTGACAAAAGGATCATGTAGAGGCAAAGAGAGAAACAATAGATGGAGGAAACATAAAAGGAGTTGCAGGAGTTGAAGAGGAAACTTAGGGACGAACAAGAGTTGCACAAAAAAGAGAAGGAAGCATAGCAGGAACAGGTAAAATAGGAGGTACAACATGCACATATCGATGAAACTGTGCCCATACAAGTTGTTGACTCATCTAAGTAGTGGGCACATAGCAGACAGGGTGAGCAGTTGCAGGAGCATGAATTGTCTCAGGAGATTGAATAGATGTTAGAGAACATGGACACAGATATGGTTCAGCCAGTGCTAGATCAGGATATTGACCTCATGCCTCAGAAGCAAGTGGTCATCCCACTGACATCACCAGATCTAGAAGTAGAGCAAGTCCCAAGTGATCAAGGAGACACAAAAATCCTTGAATATAATATGGAAGCAGAGATGCAGAACATATCTTTTGATGAGTCACAACACAGAGTTGTGCAGTCATGCAGAGTGCCTACTCCGGATGTCCATGTATATCCTTCGCAAATTTAAGAGTGAGTGATCATGTCCGATGTGCACAGACATCCAACCACATTGGCCAATGCTACCAAAGAATATGCCTTAGCGACCAGCTCAAGTGTTATATTATTCATAGTCGAGAACAAGTGCATGGCTAAGGAGTTATAAGTGGCCAAGTAGGGAGGAGATCAGGTTACAACATTCACCAGAGCAGAGTTGAGGAGAGTGATACTAGATGAAGTATTGTCTCTCGAGATAGTCATGCACAAGTTGTACCCTAGATTTGTGACCATGCAAAAGTCAGTTGTCCATCTCAACGGTTGGCACCAGTGTTGTGCTAAGAGAGAACGTATCTTGGTAGATCTACACAATATTGTCAACCACATGCAAATATGGACAATAAGGTACAAATGAGCCCCATTGCACATTCCAAAGATGATGAAGCCAAAGGTGGTAGCGTTGAAGGCATGCATCTAGAGTTAGATCTGGAACTATGAGGACCTCCCACAATTCATCACTAGTTTGCACGCTTCACATGCACTAGTATTTAGGAGCATGCATGTCATTGTGTGCACGCAAGGGATCCCATGCATTGGCACACTCACAGAGACTAAGTCAAAGAACCAAGTCCAACTGGAGTTGGACATGTACTTTGATCAGTTGATGCGTGTAGCCACTAGTGCAGACTTGGAGAGCAGTGCAGACACTATCCATCAGTATGTTGTTGGTCTGTCTGCACTCAAGACTATGATACAAATGTTATCAAATGAGTTGGATAGAGGTTCCAAATCAGTGTACCTGGATGCAATAGAGGTAAGAGTTCACTTTCAGAAGGATGTTACCATAGAGCATGTAGACATCATAACAGACTACGAAGCTTAGCATGAGATCGCCATCATCGATCATCATGAGGATGTCAAAGAGTTGGTATTCCCATAGCTGTCTGAGTCTTAGTGATGTCTTTCATGGCCTACTAAAGCCTATGTTTGTCTCACATGGGTACATGTGTAGATTGCAATGTAAACATGTTGTAAAAGTGAAAGGCCAAGTGTCGATAGTAGGATGTAACAGTCATGTAGTAGTTGAAGAGCCATGAGGGTAGGTGAAGAGTCACAAAGGGGAATGTCAAGGGTCACCCCAACTTTTCTATTTATATAACCTCATAACTCATCGTGCATTCTTTTGAGAGCCAATATTCCTATAGGTGTAACTTAGAGAAAGCTTGGAGTGTATTGTAATGAGTCTTGGCTTCTTTGCAATGTAGAGCTAGTACATCTCTTTGGAGGAGCATGCACTAGTGACTGTAATGTTCTACTATTGGGGATAGTGAGAGTCTTATTTTTAAGTATGATTGGATCTTTAACTCTTTTAATATAACATAGCCAACATGTTTCATGCATATGTTGTTATTGTAGTTCGACTATCCGGGTTATTCTAATAATATATGTAGTTTTTATTTACGCATGTATGTATGGGATATTCCATATGTGTTTCTATGAATATTATCAAAATGTGTTGTTGATATAATCCATCACTTTGGATCCTCGAATATCTTGCTTTCCATTTTCTGATGTCTTTCTACTCGTGTGTTCCCTTTCAAGTTGCGTGCTATCACAGGTGTCTAAGGGGCGCACTCATCCCCCATTCCGTGTGTTAGAACCTTTCATGCACCTTCCTTGATTTGTTGCAAGGTCACACCCTCTCTACCAACAAGGACATCCTACTTACTTTTGTGTGCAACCGCAGTCAAGGTGATACCATACTACCCACCGCTGGGACTCCTACACCAAACGGTCTGAGGTCTAGTTGGGACTTCCTACCAGGGAGATCCCCTAACATGTTGGTGGGTGCAGTACTGTCAACAGACCTTGATGTGTAAGTATTTTTGTGCTAAAAGTTAAATTTTAGCTAATGTCGGCCAACACGAAAATAAGAAACTAGAAATATAAATAATGTTTATGTTTATCCCTCCAATAAATGATAATAATAGTAAAAATAGAAAATATTAATGTTAGCCCCAAAAAAATTACAAGACAATTATCTCATACATTTAATAATTCTTTTATCATATATGTTGAATTTGAATGGATCATAAATTTACTTTCAAAAAAATTATTTACCACACTAAAATTCCAAATTAGGTAAAATTTTAAACATCTTTACTCTTTAATAAATCCACTACCATTTTTTAAATCAAAATAAAAAGGTCAATTCAACACAAATGATCCAAAATATTGCTCCAAGGTCTTTTAATATTTATTTTACTTAATTATTTGTAACATGAATCTTTAAAAGGAAAACCATATGTTATGGATATATTAAAATCACTATACACATAAATATTTCCGCGTCAATATTCAATATGCAATAATCATTTGATGTAGTTTTATTATAAATTTTCTTATCACACCATGTAAAAAACATCATTATATCTAATATTAATATTGAAATATTAATATTCATATTAATATAATATTAATATTATTCAACTTAAATAAATTTTAATTAATACAATATTAAATTTAATATAATATTAATTTTTTTATATTATAATATATTAGAATATATCATGATATATATTAACTCTAGATATATATGGGAGGGAAGAACAAAGACATAAGGTGACATATGTGGAGACATAGATGGAGTGAGAGAAAGGAGGGGAGAGAGGGATAGAGAGATGGAGTTGGAAGGAGAGAAAGGGAGAGAGGAAGAAAGACATAGAGAGATAAAACTGGAGAGAGAGAGAGAGGGAGAGTATGTTTGGGGTGAGACAGAGAGAAAAAGAAGTAGAGGTAGAGAGATGGGGGGATGAGAGACAAGGAGAGAGGGAGCAAGATAGTGACAGAGTTGGAGGGAAAAGAGAGAGGGAGGTAAGAAAAAATACATGCAAAGAGAAAGGTGTAGAGAGTGAGAGGACGTGATAAGGGAGTTGGACATAGAGGGAGAGAGACGAGCACGAAGGAAGAGAGATAGAAGGGGGGAGATAAGGGGAAGAGAGAGAGTGAGGGAGAGGAAGAGAGAGGTAGAGATAGATATGGAGGAAGAATGAATTTGTTTTGGGGTTTATATAGTAAGATAAAAGAGAGACATAGGGAGAGAGAAATATAGATGGAAAGTGATGACGGAGAAGAAGGGAGAGATAGAGAGAGGGAGAGATAGAGAAATATGGAGAGAGAGAGCATGTGTTTTTTTTGGGGGCAGGTTGAGATAGAGAGATATATAGATATAGATGGAGGGGGCAGAGACGGAAGAATATTTGTTGCATTGATTTCAATGTAGATCGTGATTGGTAATCCTATTTAATTGTTTACACTAAAGGAGATAAAATAAATTAGAGGGTAGAGGATGAATGAAGAGAGATAGAAGGTGAAGAGTGAGAGAGGGAGAGGGAGGCACAAATATGGAGTGGGGAGAGAGGGGGAGAGAGAGAAGTAGAGATGGAGGGAGAAAGTGACAGGGTTGAAGGGCAAGAGAGAGAGAGAGAGAGAAAGAGTGATGGGGGTAGTGAAAGGGACAGAGAGGAAGGATGAGTGAGAGGAAGAGAGAGGGAGGGAGAGAGAGGAGAAGAGGGGGGAAAAGAGATGGAGCTAGAACGGGTGAGAGGGTGGGAAGAAGAAATACATAGAGAGATAAAAGTGGAGAGAGAGAGGGAGTGACAAGGGAGAGATGGAGAGAATGTGTGTATGTTTGGGGGTGATATACAGAGACAAAGAAGGAGAGATGGAGGGAGATAGAAATATAGATGGATGGGGGAGAGAGGGAGGAAGATTTATTGCACTAGATGAATTGATTTTAGCATACATGGTGATTTATAAGTCTATTTGATTTCTTGCACTAGATGCATTGATTTCAATGTAGATTTTGCTTTTTAATCATATTTGATTGCTTACACTAGATGCGTTGATTCCAATGTATATTTTTTCTAATTCTATTTGATTACTTGCACTATATGTATTGATTTTAGTGTGGATGGTTATTTATAATATTATATGATTTCTTGCACTAGATGCATTGATTTCATTATAGATGGTGATTTATAATCCTATTTGGTTACTTGCACTAGATGCACTAATTTCAATGTAGATTTTGATTTCTAATGATATTTGATTGCTTCCACTAGATTCATTGATTTAAGTGTAAATGTTGATTTATAATACTATTTGATTGTTTGCACTAGATGCATTAATTTCAGTGTACATTTTTTCTAATTATATTTGATTTCTTGCATTAGATGCATTGATTTCGATGTAGATGTTTATTTCTAATTAACTTTGATTTCTTGCACTAGATGTATTGATTTCAGTGTAGATTTTGATTTCTAATTATATTTGAAATTTTGCACTAGATGAATTAATTTCAGTGTAGATGTTTATTTATAATCAGATTTGATTTCTTGCATTAGATGCATTGACTTCAGTGTAGATGTTTTTTCCTAATCATATTTGATTGCTTGCATTAGATACATTGATTTTAGTGTAGATGTTGATTTCTAATTTGATGTAACTAGATGTATGATGGTACATTAATTTTAATGCGATTGGCTTAACAGTGTGATTGATTTTAGTGCAAGCACACAAAAATTATTTACAATGTGCATTGGTTTTTGTGTTATAATAATTCAACCTATTAATATTGGAGAGCAAGAGAGAAAATGTAAGACGTTTACTATAATAGCTCGAGTTAGATATTTGAATGGTTTACGATTTCAGCTACACTTTTCATATAATTGATATGAAAAGATGGAAAAAAAAACAAAGGTGACAATAACATGAGTAGAAGAAAATATTTTGGGATTGACCACAATGAAGACTATTTATAATTGACTACATTCTTATTATTCACAATTTTTTCCATTCAACACTATTACATTGTCATGTTGCATTCAAAATTTTTATTACATCATTTTTCATCATTAAAGTTATTAACAATATCTATCATCTCAAGAGACTGAGGTAATTGACCAAATTTAAAATTAAAGCTACTCTTCAAGATATATTTAGTAATACTTGGAAGGACACTATTAATAGGTAATTAGTTGTCAAAAATTGTGATACCTACAATTAATTGAAATAAATGTGTAGTATCAATCCTCCTGCAATTTATTGACAAGAATGTCTTGCTTCTTCATCACCAACAAATTAATAATAGACAATTACATAGACATATATCAATATAACACAAAAACTGTAACATTCACAAACATTACCATCCAAATCCAAACACACAAACCACTCAAAGCATCTAAACATAGACAGACACAAACTACTAAAAACATCCAAACACAGGTGTAAGAACCATTAAAGGCAAGCAACATAGACTAAATTAAAAAAGATAATTATATGATCATGTCAAGCAATGAAAACATAATGTAAATTTCAAAATATGAAGTTTATCTGAAACATGTACATAATAATGAGAATCTATGTTTCCCTCAGTTGGAACAATATAGATCCATCTAAATCTAAATCTATCATGCTCCAAGAGGGATCAAATCTCTTGAGGTGCAAACCTTTCCTCAAATTGTACACTCCCAAAAGAAGATTTGCACCTAGAAAAATTTTATCCTCTCAACGCATGATAAATCTAGAGTTAAATAGATATATACTCGTTTAAATTTAAACTTTAATATAATCATAATATCACATGATTTTAATGTATATATATTATACATATGCCATAACTCTAACGTGCCCTAAAAATGATTTAAGTTTTATTTTTAATTTAATTATAATATAACATTGTTTTAATCTATATTATTGTATGTATGTATATATTATTATACATACGTATTCTGAAACACGTATTACAGGTTTGGGGCCATAGTTGTAAAGCTCAACTTTATAAAATCACAGGTTTTAATGTACATATACATTTGTTTTATAGTAATCGTTATGATAATAGACATGGAATAATCGTTTTATAATTGTCGTTCGATAATAATCAGAATGATATTGTTTTATAAACACTCATATATATTGTGTAAATTATCTTCCGGATACATCGCGTTAGATTTCTTTTCGATTGACGTTTCGAACTAACAACGATGGTTCATCTTCAGGAAATGAAATATTATTTGAATGATTGTTCTCAAATTTTCTTCACATATATATAGATGAGATACTTAGCCGACAGATATTCGAATTTTTTTTTTTTTTAATCTGACTATTATCTTTATTATGGTTATGGTTATATAAATTTCTTTTAGGGTTATATTTATTAATTTTATTATTTTAATTTTAATTATTTATTTGTGTTTTAATTATTGTATTTATTTTAATTTTAATTGTTATAATTGTCATATTAGTTTTAATTGTTATTATTTAATTATCTTTATTTTAATCACTTTTAATTATTTAATAATAATCGTTTTCTACTATTTTTTGTTTTAATAAAATATATTTTATTTATTATAATAATCTTTATGATATTAAATTTATAATATTATGAAAATGACCGACTTTAATGTAATATGAGAATGTATAGTAATGGTAAATCATAATTTTCTATTATTTATTAAAGTGTGATATATATAGAATTGTTTTAATTTCACAATTTTTTCTAATATTTTTAATGTGTATTCTATAAATTGTTTATGTTTTTTCGTATTAGGTTTTAATGTAATATAATATGTTTTATTATTATTTTTAGATTTAGGTTTGTTATTAGATTTAGTTGTTTATAGTTTTATTATTATTAAATTTATCTTTTTATTATTATTATAATTTCTGTTTTTTAAATTATGAAGTTTAAATTTTTAAATTATGAAGTTTAAATTAAAATAGTAATATAAAAATAATATTAAATTTTATTAGATTTATAATAATATTACGTTTTTTTGTTTGAGAACAATTTAGTTTTATAGTTGCTTTATTTTTATATTAAAATAATGCTTCATATTATTATTACATATATTAATATTAATATAATAATTTTTTAATATTATATATTATCAATAATAATAATAAACCTCAAAATAATGGTATTGTGTAATAAAAGAATTGATCACATTATTATTGATTATTATTATTATTAGTTTAATATTAATTATCATTCATATTAACATTAATACTCATATAACATTAATAATAATTATAATAATATTATTATTATATTAATATTGATATTTTTATGTTTTTATGTAAAATATTATTGATATTAGTATTATTAGTAATTATAATAATGTTGTATTAATGCTTTGTTAAATTAATAATTTCATATTAACAGTGTTTTTGTATTCAAGTTTCTGTGATCTATAACGAGAATCAAACAAAGTCTTTTGATAGAAATCATATGAGAGAATTTTTTTTATTTTTTTATATTTTTTTTTTTGCCAACGCATTCGAACCAACAAGTGTGGTTCATCATCAAGACCAGATGAAGAGGGGGACCATGGCAAAGGATTAAATAGAGATCAATGTAGAGACATAATTTCAAGTAACGACTATATTTGAACAATGTTTAAATTATAATATTAATTTATTAATATCTTAAAAACAAATATTATTAAGTAACGGCTATATTAAATGGCTAGTTTTTGTAAAAAATATTTAAATAATGATATTATTTCATTAATTTATTAAAAATATTAATAGGTAACGGCTATATTAAACGACTAATTTTTGAAAAATAATATTTAAATAATGATATTAGTTTATTAATTTATTAAAATATTAATATGTAACGGCTATATTAAACGGCTAGTTTCTAAAAAAATATTTAAATAACGATATTATTTCATTAATTTATTAAAAATATTAATAGGTAACGGCTATATAAAATGGCTAGTTTTTGAAAAATAGTATTTAAATAATGATATTATTTTATTAATTCATTAAAATATTAATATGTAATGGCTATATTAAAAGGCTAGTTTTTGAAAAATAATATTTAAAATGTGATATTAGTTTATTAATTTATTAAAAACAAATATTAATAAGTAACCTCTATATTAAACAACTAGTTTTCAAAATAAATAAATAAATAATCAAAGTCAAACTTTAAAGGAGAGGAGTCAAAAATTATAAAAACGAGTGAAGACCCTAATCGAGACAAGATCATTTGATAAATAAAATAACTAATGGAAATAAAATAAAATAAATTAAAAATAATTAATGGAAAAATAAATAAAATAAAACAAAATATACACAAGTCAATATATATATATATATATATATATATATATATATATATATATATATATATATATATATAGACATAAATAAATAAATAAATAAATAGAAACATATATACATATATATATATATCCAAAGAAAAATAATCAATAAATAAAATGGGGTCAACAATAAAATATGGAGCTCAAGCCCATTAAACAAATAAGAAAAATATGAAAAGGAGTTAAGAACGAATATGATGATAAAATACGTAAAAAACATGAAGGATCAAGAACATAAACTCTAATGAAGAATAAATCAACAACAAATACTATAAAAAGGACGCCAATACCTACATAAATGAAAAAAAAAGACTAGGAGGACAAAATAGGGACCCAACTTCTACTAATATTCCAACCATCATCGCTATTCAAATTATTGGGTCTTTTTTCAATTTCTAGGGCCTATCTCAATTTACGATGATGAAAATGACTAACCTTAGAAATGACTTGGACCTCCTCAATGCAGATGTGATGCTTAGATTTATCTGCATGCTCCGCCAAAGCAGAGGAGCGGGTCCTGCCATGCTTGATGCCAGTAGCATGCTCATGAATCCTTTGATTAATTGAGTGACCAGTCTCACCAATGTAGGGAGTCCCACAAGATCATGGGATAATGTAAACACCATTCATATTCTTGGGGTCCACTGGGTCTTTTATAGATCTAAGGGAGCTCCGTATGGTATTTAAAGGCCGAAAGGTTGAAGCCACTTTATGCTTCCTTAGGATCCTTGCAATCTTGTCAGTGGTCCCTTGGATAAAAGGAATATGAACACCAGAAAATCGATCCTTGGTATCTATCTTTCTTAGCACTAGGACCTTTTTCAGCTCTAAGGAAAGCCTTTGTACATTGGTGTCTACTATACCCATTATTAAAGAAAACACTTAGGAGATGTGCTTTCTCTTCCTTGAGATGGTTCTCATCAGAAAATCTTAAAGCTCTAGTTGCTAAGGTGTTGAGAACACCAAGCTTTTGAGCTGGGAAATGATGAGAATTAGCATGAAGATATTGTTCCGTATGATTTTTCTTACGATATACCTAATGAGAGAAAGAGCCATTATCATTCCTTGAGAGGAGGATGTCAAGGATGGGAAGACTACCATTACATTCAAATTCCATGGGGAACTTTATAGAACTAGATTGATTGTTAAGATGGAGGAAAAATAGTTCCAACTTTTCTTTACCATGGGACCAGATGACAAAAGTGTCATCCACAAACCTATTCTACAACATAGGCAGAAGATGAGAAGAGGCTAAGGCCTTAATTCAAAATCCTCCATGAATATATTAGCTACCATAGGGGAGAGGGGGGAACCCATGGTGACATCGCAAGTTTGCTCATAGAATTCCCCATCAAATGAAAAGAAAGTAGAAGTAAGACAAATACCAACTAAATAAGCCTTATCAGGATCTGTGATGTGCTTGATGTCTTCGATGGCCTCGTTGATAGGGATATTAGTGTAGAGAGAGACCACATCGAAGCTCATATTGTTTTATTAATAAAAATCAATCATGCTCAAGCATGGTCGACCATGGTCCTATATTGCATTTTGACAAGGATTTTGTCAATTTGATAGTGAACCATAGTCAACCATGTATTTTTTAGGGTTTATATACCTTGGTTTTATAATATTTATTGCTTGGGTTTAATATTATTCCCTTCCATTTATAATCTCTTTGTTTTTTACTAATTTCCCTTAGGTTTATTATTCGCTTAGGTTTATAATATCAATCATGGTTAACCATGCCCGATCATGGTCATGCATGGTGATCCATGGTCAACCATATTGTATAAAATTAGTAATGGTCAACCATGGTGAATAATGGTCTAGCATGGTCCAATATCATATTGTGACATAGATTGTCTGAATATGAAAACCACCCATGTTGAACCCTCATCTAACGTTGCATTATCACGAAATGATATTGATATGAAAATCAATCCTCGTCAAGCATGACTAACCATGTTTGAAGGTAGCATTATGATAAGAGCTCTCTTAATATCAAAATCAACCATGGTCAACCATGTTTGTTTTAGGGTTTATAATATTTATGTTATAAATATATTCATTGGATTTATGATACTAATTCTTTTGGTTTAATATTATTTGGTTGGGTTCATAATCCCTTTGGGGTTTAGTATTAATCCTTTGGATTTATTATTCACTTGGGTTTATTCCTAGGGTTTAATATTATTCCCTTCGGTTTAATATTGTTCTCTTGGGTTTCTAATCCCTTGGGTTTATTATTATCTTGGGTTCATAATATCAATCATGGTCAATCATGGTCAACATGCTCAACCATGCTCAACCATTTTTTGTAAAATCAATCATAGTGAAACATGGTCAATCATGGTCAACCATGGTAAAGTTTTGTGTTGTGACAAAGGTTGCGTCAGTGTGAAAAACAACCATGGGCCAATGTCACATTGTGACAAACATTGTCTCCATATGAAAATCATTCATGGTCAAGTGGGATCAACCATAATACACGTTGCATTATGGCAAGGATTATCTCAATATCAAAATCAACCATGTTTATTTTAGGGTTTATAATATTTATATTAGGATTTATATACCTTGGTTCTATAATATTAATGCCTTGGGTTTAATGTTATTGCCTAGGGTTCATAATCTGTTGGGTCCCTATAATACTAGTGATTACCCCATTACTATTGTAGTTATACCCCTTATTTATATTGTTGTGCCCCTATTACCCCCATATTGTTATTTTTGTGCCCCATAGAATCCCTCTATTGTTATTTTTGTGGCTTTATATTATTATTGTTAGGTCGGCTGGATTATATTGTGACTCCTTAGACTCCTATATATAGAAAGGAGGTTTTGTCATTTGAATCATCCAAGAATTGTTCATTTATGTAATGTAAAGGAGGTTGCCCCCTCGAAGAGGCTGAATTCTAAGGCGTTGATCTATCTTTTCTATCTTTTCTTGAGCTGGTTTCATAACATTTGGTATCAGAGCTTTGGATTCTAGGGTTTCGCTGCTCCAAACAGGTCATCGTGGAATTTTCGCTATAAATTTTTTTCTATGACGTTTCAGAAGTCGCAAAAAAAACCCATTTGAGAAGAAATCGCGCTGAACCTTGGGTCCGAATTTCAGAGCTTTTCGCGCGATATTTGCAGAGATATGATCTGAGGAATTTGGTCTTTTTGCAGACTCCTGAATTACATTCAAAACAGGTTACCTGGGGAAAATCGTCATAACTTTTTCTCTGAGGATTGGATTGAAATTTCGTAAGAAGTTACAGAAAGAGGATGGACTGTAGTTCCTTGTATGCATTTTTCAGATCCATAGGTCAAAACAATGACTCGTGGCACGTCGTACAAGTTTGCTCTACTGAACCAGTCTATAAGCAAGTCACTGTGGGAGATTTCGCATAACCCTTCCTTGGAGAAACCAATTTGGGTCAGACTTTTGGCATTGGAAAGAGGACTCAGAAGGCTACTACAGATCAAAATTTCAGAACTGAATGATCCGAAATTACAGAGATACATCATATTCAATATCAGGCTTCTACAAAGTGAAAAAAGGTGTGCAGTTTTTTTATTTTTATTTTTGCATAAGCTTGGTTTGAAGGAATTCAAAGGGCATAGTAAAGCATTATTATTGGCAACTGATGCCCCGAGGAAAGAAAATGCAAACACCTAGTAAGGAACCTGAAAGCTCTAGCATGACTCATGAAGAAGAGGAAGAAATGCTACATGATATATCAAAATTACAGGAACAGGTGCAACAAATGTCACGCTCACAAAAGCTAACAGAAGCTAAGATAAATGGCGTGGAATCTAAGATAAAGGGCATGGAAGATAAGAAGGATAATAAATTATCACCAAAGTATTATGGTTCGTACAAGGTGTTGCAAAAGATGGGTACTATGGCATACAAATTGGAGCTTCCTGCAACTTCTCGATTGCACCGAGTTTTCCATGTTTCATGTTTAAAGAAGGTTATAGGCGATAAGCTCCCAGTTCAAACAATATTGCCAGAACTTGACGAGGAAGGAAAAATTATATTAGAACCGGAAGCAGTCACAGAAACAAGAACTCGACAGCTACGAAATCGATCAATTTCAGAGTATCTTATCAAGTGGAAGAACTTATCCGCTGAAGATTCCACATGGGAGGATGAGAATTTTATGCAGAAGTATCCAGAACTACTCAAGCGTTGAGGACAACACTTTTTTGAAGGAGAGGGGCATGTTGGGTCCCTATAATACTAGTGATTACCCCATTACTATTGTACTTATACCCCTTATTTATATTGTTGTGCCCCTATTACCCCCATATTGTTATTTTTGTGCCCCATAGAATCCCTCTATTGTTATTTTTGTGGCTTTATATTATTATTGTTAGGTCAGCTGGATTATATTGTAACTCCTTAGACTCCTATATATAGAAAGGAGGTTTTGTCATTTGAATCATCCAAGAATTGTTCATTTATGTAATGTAAAGGAGGTTGCCACCTCGAAGAGGCTGAATTCTAAGGCGTTGATCTATCTTTTCTATCTTTTCTTGAGCTGGTTTCATAACATAATCCCTTAGAGTTTTAGTATTTATCCAATGAATTTATTGTTTCATTGGGTTTATAAAATCAATCTAGTGAGTTTATTAATATAAGGGTTGAACCATGGTCGCGTATGGTCTAACGTCGCATTGTCACAAAGATTATCTCAATATGAAAATAGGCCATGGTCAAGCATAGCCAAACATGTTTATTTAAGGGTTTGTAATATTTATCTTAGGCTTTATATACCTTGGGTTTATATTTTTTCATTTGGTTGAATCTTATTCCCTAGGGTTTATAATCTATTGATTTTTTAGTATTATTACCATGTGTTTATTATTTCCTTTACTTTAAAATATCAATCATGTTGAACTGGGGTCAATCATGGTTAACCATGGTGAATGAAGGTCAATATTCATTAGCCATGGTCAATCTTGTCCAACCATGGTCAACCATGGTGAATGAAGGTCAATATTCGTTAATGAAGGTCAATCTTGGCCAGCGATGGTCAACCATCACTACCCATATTGTGCGAAATCAATCATGGCCAACCATGGTCCAACTTCACATGGTAACAAAGATTTTGTCAATATGAAAATCAACCTTGGTCAACCATAATGCAACATGGCATTATGAGAAAGATTGTGTTGATATGAAAATCAATAATGCTCAAACACAGTCAACCATCATCCTACGTCACATTGTGACAAGGATTGTCTCAATATGAAAATCAACCATGGGCAACCATGGTCAACCATGTTTATTTTAGGGTTTGTAATATTTATTTTTGGGTATTTAGAAATTGGGTTTATAATATTCATCCATTGGGATTAATATTATTGCCTTGGGTTCATAGTCCCTTGGGATTTTAAATCTCAAGGGACTTTATGGTCAACCATAGTCAACCATGTTTATTTTAGTAAACCATGTTTATTTTAGGGTTGTAATATATATTTTAAGGTTTATATACCTTAGGTTTCTAATATTACTCCCTTGGGTTTAATATTATTCCCTTAGGTTTATAAAACATTGAGATTTTCGAACTAATCCTTTGGGTTTATTATTCCTTTGGGTTTATAATATAAATCCCTTGGGATTGTTAATCTAATAGGTCATATTCCTATGTTATAATATTATTCATAGGGTTTATAATATTTATCATAAGGCTTAATATAAATCCTTTGAGTTTATAATCATGGTCAATCATGGTCAATCATGATCTAATGTTACAATGTGACAAATATTGTCTCAATATGAAAATCAAACATGGTCTACCATGGTCCACCATGGTCCAATGATGCATTGAGACAAATATTATCTCAATATAAGATCAACCATGGGAAACCATGGCCAAAAATGTTTATTTTAGGGTTTACAATACTTATCTTAGGGTTTATATACCTTTGGTTTATAATATCAATCCATTGGATTTATTAATCTAAGGGTTATTATTCCTAGGGTTTAATATTATTCATAGGGTTTATAATATTAATTCTTGTGTCTAATATAAATCCCTTTGGTTGATAATGATGATCAAGCATGATCTAACGTCTCATTCTGACAAAGATTTTCTCAACATGAAAATCAAACATGGTCCAACGTTGCATTGTGACAAAGACTGTGTGCATATGAAAACCAATCATGGTCAAGCATGATAATTCTAAGGTTTATAATATCTATCTTAGGATGAATATACCTTGGGTTTATAATATTAATCCATTGGGTGTAATATTATTCCCTTGGGTTGAAAATCCCTTGGGTTTATTATTCCCCCGGGTTTATAATATTAATCCCTTGGGTTTATTAATCTAAGGGTTCATATTCCTATGGCGAAATATTATTCATAGGGTTTATAACATTAATCCTTGGGTATAATCTAAATCCTTTAGATTTAATTAATTAATGATAATTAATATAAATTTTAAAAAAATGATATTTTATAATTTTTAATAAATAACAATAATAATAAATTAGTTAATCAATTAATTATAGTTACTTAAAAGTAAATTAATTAATAGTTATGATTATTTAATTAATTTTTATTAATAATAATAATTATTATTTTATTAATTAATCCCTTTGGGTTTATTAGTCCCTTCAGTTTATAATATTAATAATCCCTTTGGTTTAATAATCCCTTGAGTTTAAAATATCAATTCCTAGGGTCTATTAATCCCTTTCAGTTTTTAATATTTATCTTTTGGATTTGTTAATCTCTTGGGTTTATAATATTAATAATCGTGTAGGTTTATCAATCCCTTCGGTTTAAAATACTAGTTGCTCGGTTTATAAATCCCTTGCTTTTTTAATATTGATCACTTGCGTTGGTTGATCAATTAGGTTTATAATATTTATCCCTTGGGTTTGTAATATTAAACCCTCAGGTTTATTAGACCCTTAGGTTTATAGTTTTAACGATGGTCAACCACAGTACAACATCACATTGTGACAAAGATTGTGTCAATATGGAAATCAATAATGGTCAAACATGGTCAACTATTGTCCTATGTCACATTGTGATAAGGATTTTTCAATATGAAAATTAACCATGGGAACTATGGTCAATCATGTTTATTTTAGGGTTTATAATATTTATCTTTGGGTATTTATAATTTGGGTTTATAATATTCATCCCTTGGGTTTAATATTATTCCCTTTCTTTCATAGTCTGTTGGGGTTTTAATACCCATGACATTTTATAGTCAACCATAGTCAACCATGTTTATTTTAGGGTTTATAATATTTATTTTAGGGTTTATATACCTTAAGATAATAATATTAATCCCTTGGGTTTAATATTATTCCCTTGGGTTTATTAATCTAAATGTTCATATTCCTATGTTATAAGATTATTCATAGTGTTTATAATATTAACCCTATGGGTTAATATATATCCCTTGGGTTTATAATCATGGTCAATGATGGTCAACTATGGTCCAATGTCTCATTGTGACAACAATTGTCTCAATAGGAAAATCAACCATGGCCTACCATGGTCAACCATGGTCCAACATCACATTTTGACAAAGATTGTCTTAATATGAAAATCAAGCATGGTAAACCATGATCATCCATGTTTCTTTTAGGGTTTATATACCTTGGGTTTATAATATTTATCCCTTGGGTTTAATATTATTCCTTGGGTTTATAATCCCTTAGGGTTCTAGTATTAATCCCTTTGGTTTATAATATCGATCCCTTGGGTTATTAATGTAAAATTTCTTATTCTTAGGGGTTAATATTATTCATAGTGTTTATAATATTAATCCTTGGGTCTAAAATAAATATCTTTGGTTTATAATTATGCTCAACCATGGTCCAATGTTGCATTGTGCTAAAGATTTTATGCATATAAAAATCAATTATTGTTAACCATGGTACAATGTCACATTGTGACAATGATTATCTCAATATGAAAATCAACCTTGGTCAACCATGCTAATTCTATGGTTTACAAGATTTATCTTGTTGTTTATGTACCTTGGGTTTATAATATTAATCCCTTTGATGTAATATTGTTGCCATGGATTTATAATCCCTTGGGATTTTGGTATTAATCCCTTGGATTTATTATTCCCATGAGTATATAATATGAATCCCTTTGGTTTATTAATCTAAGAGTTCATATTCCTAGGGTGTAATATTATTTATAGGATTTACAATATTAATATAAATCTCCTCAGTTTAATTAATTAAGAATAATTAATATAAATTAAAAAATAAATATTTTTTATTTTTTATTAAATAATAATAATAATAAATTATTTATTGTTAATTAGTTAATTAATTATTATTAATTGAAATTGAATGAATGAATTAATATTATTATTATTTAATTAAATGTTATTATTATTTAATGATAATTATTTTATGAATTAATTATTATTAATATTACTAATTTAATTAAACAATAAAAATAATAATAATAATATTAACTAATTAATAATAATAATAATAATAATAATAATAATAGTAAATTAGTGATAACAATAATTACTTTAAAATGATTATAATAATAGGAATAATCTATCAACATTATAATTAATAATAATAAATTAGTATAATAGTTAATTTTTAATATTATTATTATTTTTATTATTATATATTTATAAATGTTTAAGAGCATGTGTTGTCTCCTCAGAAATCACAGGTTCAAAACTAGAGTGGTAGAGTATGTATGCCTTCATAGTCTTGGCAGTAAAATCGCTCCGTGGAGGTGGGTCCCTTGTCCCACAAAAAAGGGGGTCTCCTACATTAATTTGGCATCTGCCTTTGTCATAACCTTAAAATTGCACAATAATAATAATAAGGATAATAATAATAATAATACTATTAACGTTTATTTGTGCTTTTCAACCACATTTATTAATGTGGCTGGGATTATAATATTAAGAATCCCTAAGGTTTATTAATCCATTTCATTTATAATATCAATAATCTTGTGGGTTTATCAATCCCTTGGGTTTAAAATATCAATCCCTTCTATTTAAAATATCAAATTTTGAGTTTATAAATTGGTTGTGTTTTGAATACTAATCGCTTGGATTTGTTGATCGCTTAGGATTATAATATTTGTACCTTGGGTTTACTAATTCCTTGGGTTTATAATATTAAACCATTGGATTTATAATATTAATAATTGATTGGGTTTACAATTGGGTTGATCATATTAATAATTCCTTAGATTTATTAATTCCTTGATTTTAAGTTATTAATTCTTAGGGTTTATTAATTGCTTGGGTTTTTAATATTTGTGCCTTGGATTTGTTTTGTGCAGGGTTTATTAATTCCATGTCCTTATCAATTCCCTAATCCTTTGGGTTTAAAATATGAATTCTTATTTTATAAATACCTTGTCTTTTTAATATTAATTGCTTAGGTTTGTTGACCGCTAACATTTATAATATCTATCCTTGAGTTTATAATATCAAACCCTTGGGTTTATTAGTCCCTTTGGTTTATAATATTAATAATTCCTTGGGTTTGTAATTTGATCCCTTGGATTTAAAATATTAATAATTGTTTGGATTTGTTAATCCCTTGAGTTAAAAATATTAATTCCTTCGGTTTTCAATATTTATCTCTTGGGTTTACTGAACTTTTAGATTTATAATATTTATCACTTGGGTTTACTAATTCGTTATGTTTATAATATTAATATGGGTTTATTAATCCCTTAGGTTTAAAATGTTTGTTAACGTTTATTAATCCCATGTATTTTTAATATTGATGCCTTGGATCTTTTGATCCTTAATGTTTATAATATTTATTCCTTGGGTTTACTAATTCATTGGGTTTATAACATTAAACATTTAGGCTTATTACCCACTTCGGTTTATAATATTAATAATTTCTTGGCTTTATAATTTAATCTCTTCAGTTTATTAATCCATTGGGTTTGAAATATAATATACTTAAAATAAATATAAAAAATATATTAGCAATTATATTCATAAATATATAGATATTATATTACATCTAATAATTTCTAATAAAAAAGGTTTTGTTTATATTACATCTAATAATTTCTAATAAAAAAGAACATTAAAAAATCATTTAAATCAAGTTTAAACCAATATTACTCACCATTATTCTATTCTCTTTCTTCATTTCAAGAAGAATTACACACATTTATATAACCACGATGTTGAGCAACAACAGAAAGAACCACTAAAGACATTAAAATAAGAACTATTCATGTCGGACATTATAACAGGTTAAAAACATGAAAGCATTCTCTTCTAAGTTGGGTGTTTTTATGTCACACATGAACGTATATCCAAGCATTCTCTTCTCAGTTGGGTGTTTTTATATCAGACATGAACGGATATCTTCACGCATCAGCACATATTTTAATGATGCGAAAGAAGTAATACCCGTAATCGCCTTATTCATAGATATTTGTAGGTCTACGATATGCAAATTTCACAACCCTGAGATTCTAATGCATATATGTGGAGACCTATTCTAGATTGAGTGTTTCACTAACTTGTAAGTATCCTTTGATTTCTATGTTTATGAACTTATATTAAGTAGCCGAGGCTATATCTCTTATACTCAAATCTCGAGCTACAAGGAGAGGGTAAGGGTTTTTGGAAAACATTTATTCCGTGCCTTTAATGATTAAATAAACATAATATATAAATATCTCATTTTGCTAATTTAGAGTAACCAATTAAACTAATTGTTTACATTATTATTGTCATTCTACTTAGACTTCTGAGAGTTCTGCTGTTTGGCTGAAGGTATGAATAAACCACGCCTAATTTCTTTCTTATATATATATATATTCGTGGTAGGTAAGTCATGCGTTAGTTCATTTGTAAGACACGAAATAGAAAAAGAATACGCTTAAAGAGGTAACGATATTCAAGGCATCATTGAAATGATGTGGAAAGGCTGGTGTGACACTGTGAAGCAATTTGCAAGAAGTTGCTGATGTGGTCGATAGGGAATAGGACGATAAAAGTGTTAATGTAGGGCCAACTTATGTTGCCACTTGTGAGAATTGGGAATATAAATTCACCAAAGTATACGTGGGCCTCATTACATTGATATGACACCACGCAACTTGGCAACTTCGAAACTGTCCGCTTCCATCTATATCAGACAGCGGATTAAACTAATCAACTCTCTGTGGATATAGGAGAAGAAAAAAAAGAGAGGCTGGGGTTCAATGTACGATAGACGGGTGTTTTAAAGCTAGTCTCAAGGCCTACTTACAGCTCACAGCAGCAGAGGCCTGAATAGGAAAGGCAACTTCCCCTCTCCAGTTTGTACATTTCAGAATAGGAAAGGCAATTATCCAGCATTTAAATTAATAGATATGCTTATTTAGGGTAGCGTATATATGGCAGCAAGCTGAATTATCGACTGAATATATATACAAGTTTGAAGGTATTAAATCTTGAAGCTATAAGGAATAATGGACGACTTTCGTGGTGATCCATTCGAATGACTTTGCGTCGATGTATTTGCTCTAGTGTGACCGAATCCGATATTTTATGGGCAAAGCATTGCCGAGAGCTTTGGAAACACACATTTACAGCGAGAACAACTTCTCTGCATCAGATTGAAGACTTGAAGACGGACGCGGGGTAAATTGTTTCACATTACTAACAAATCTGATTTCAAGAATTAGATCGCATTCATTAAAAACCCAAATTTACAATGGAATAGACGGTAATTGAGAACCCTAATTTGAAAAAGGCAGCTCACAATTAGATGGAACCCTAGGGATTAGTAAGTTATCAGCCAGTTAAAATATTATCTTCGATTCATATCGATATGTTGTGTGAATGTAAATGCAGATACGAATCACAGGCGACGATCTGTGCTCATACACCTGGAATTTCTGGTACAAAAGGGATATTATAAACATTGAATTTCTGGTACAAAAGGGATATTATAAACATGGTGTACATCCAATAAGTTTGTTTTTTGGTTTGTTTGTTTTGTTTTTTTTAATGGAAATAAAATCTGCAATTTTCATATCAAAAGCGTTCATAGGAATGAATTTTTATCCTTGGTGCATTCATAGGGTTTTAGTATTAATTCCCCGGGTTTATGTTTCTATTGGGTTCATAATATCAGTCCCTTGGGTTTATTATTAACTTGCCTTTATAATAGCAATCATCGTCAACCATAACCAACCATGGTGAATTGTGGTCAACGATGGTCCCATCTCACATTATAACAAAAATTGTCTCCATTTAGGTTTTATATGCCTTGGGTTTATAATATTAATCCCTTGGGTTTAATATTATTCCGTTAGGTTCATAATCCCTTGGGTTTATAATATCAATCCCTTGGGTTTATTATTCCCCGGTCAACCATGGTTTATTATGATGTCAACCATAGTCAACCACAGTCCAACATGGAATTGTGATAAAGATTGTCTCAATATTACAATCAATGATGGTCAATCATATTTATTTTAGTGTTTATAATATTTATATTAGGGTTTATATACGTTGGATTTATAATATTAGTTCATTGGGTTTAATATTATTCCCTTGTGTTCATAATGCCTTGAGGTTTTAGTATTAATCCTTTGGGTTTATTATTCACTTGGGTTTATAATATAAATCATGGTCAACCATAACTAACCATGGTAACTGTGCTCAATGATGGTTCGATCTTGCATTATGACAAAAGTTGTCTCCACTTAGGGTTTATATACATTGGGTTTATAATAATAGTCCCTTGGGTTTAATATTATTCCTTTAGGTTCATAATCCCTTGGAGTTTTAGTATTAATCCCCTGGGTTTATTGTTCCTTTGGGTTTATAATATCAATCACTTGGGTTTATTATTCTCCAATCAACCATGGTTTATTATAATGTCAACCGTGGTCCAACTTGGAATTGTGATAAGGATTGTCTCAATATGACAATCAATGATTATCAATCATGATTATTTTAGTATTTATAATATTTATCTTAGGGTTTATATACGTTGGGTTTATAATATTAGTCCCTTGGAATTAATATTATTCCCTTTGGTTGACAATCCCTTGGGGTTTTAATATTAATCCCTTGGGTTTATTATTCCTTTGGGTTTATAATATCAATCCCTTGGGTTTATTATTCCCTCAGGTTTATAATATCAATCATGGTTAACCATTGTCAATCATAGCCAACCATGGTCAACCATGGTTGAATGTCGCATTGTGACACGGATTGTCTCACCAAGAAAAAAAACATGTTTATTTTAGTTTTTATAATATTTATATTAGGGTTTACAAATGTTGGGTTTATAATATTAGCCCTTCGGTTTAATATTATTTCCTTGGGTTCATAATATCAATCCCTTAGTTTTATTATTAACTTCGGTTTATAATATCAATCATGGTCAACCTTAACCAACCATGGTCAACTATAGTTAATCATGGTCCGATTTCACATTATGAAAAAAATTGTCTCCATATAAAAATCATTCACAATCATGGACAATCATGGTCAACCATGTTTTATAGAATCAAATATGGTCAACCATTGTCAATTGTGGTAAAACATGTTTGAACGTTGCGTTGTGAAAAAAATTGTCTCGATATGAAAATGAACCATGATCAACCATGGTCTAACATCGCATTGTGACAAAGATTGTCTCGATATGAAAATTAACCATGGTCCAACATGGCATTGTGATAAGGATTGTCTCAATATGAAAATCAACCATGGTCAATCATGTTTACTTTAGTGTTTATAAAATTTATCTTAGGGTTTATATGCGTTGGGTTTCTAATATTAGTCTGCTTGGTTTAATATAATTCCCTTGCATTCATAATCCCTTGGGGTTTTAGTATTAATCCCTTGGGTTTGTTATTCCCTTGGGTTTATAATATCAATCCATTAGGTTTATAATATTAATCATGGTAAACCATGGTCAATCATAGCCAACCATGTTCAACCATGGTCAAACCATATGGATATGGAAATCGACCATGGTCAACCATGGTCCAATGTTGTGTTCTCACAAAGATTGTCTCGATATGAAAATAAATCATGGTCAACCATGGTTAACCATGGTCCAACATTGCATTGTGACAACGAATGTCTCTATATGGAAATCAACAATGGTCAACCCTCGTCAACCTTGCTTATTTTAGCGTTTATAATATTCATGTTAGGGTTTATATACCATGGGTTTATAATTTTTATACCTGAGGTTTATTATTCCCTTGGGTTTATAATTTTTATACCTTAGGTTTAATATTCCCTTAGGTTTATAATATCAATCCATTGGGTTTATTAATGCAAGTGTTCATATTCCTAAGGTTTAATATTATTCAACAATGGTCAACCATGGTCCAATGTCACATTGTGACAAGGATTGTCTCAATATGAAAATCAATCATGCTCAACCATGGTCCAACATGGAATTATGATAAGGGTTGTCTCAATATGAAAATCAATGATGCTAAATCATATTTATTTTAGTGTCTATAATATCTATCTTGGGGTTTATATATGTTGGATTTATAATATTAGTCCCTTGGGTTTAATGTTATTCCCTTGGGTTCATAATCCCTTGGGGTTTTAGTATTAATTCCTTGGGTTTATGATTCCTTTGGGTTTATAATATCAATTCATTAGGTTTATAATATTAAAAATTGTCAACCATGGTCAACCAAAACCAACAATGTTCAACCATGGTCAAACAAGGTTGGATATGGAAATTAAGCATGGTCAACCATGGTCTAATGTTGCATCGCACAAAGATTGTCTCGATATGAAAATCAATCATGGTCAATGATGGTTGACCATAGTCCAACGTTGCATTGTGACAAGGATTTGTCTCTATATGGAAATCAACCATGGTCAACCATGTTTATTTTGGGGTTTATAATATTGATGTTAGGGTTTATATAGCTTGGGTTTATAATTGTTATCTCATATATTTATTATTCCCTTGGGCTTATAATATAAATCCCTTGAGTTTATTGATCTAATGGTTCATATTCCTAGGGTTTAATATTATTCAACAATGGTTAACCATAATCAACCATGGTCAACCATGGTCCAATGTCAAATTCTGACAAGGATTGTCTCAATATGAAAATCGACCGTGCTCAACCATGTTTGTTTTAGTATTTTAATATTTATCTTAGAGATTTTACACCTTGGGTTTATAATACTAGTCCCTTGGGTTTAATATTATTCCCTAGGGTTCATAATGTCATAGGGTTTTAGTATTAATCCCTTCGGTTTATTATTCCTTTGGGTTTATAATATCAATCTCTTGGGTTTATTATTCCCTTAGATTTATAATATCAATCATGGTGAACCATTTTCAACCATGGTCAATCAAGGAGTTTTCGTATTTTAGTATTAATCCCTTGGGTTCATAATATCAATCCCTTGGGGTTATTATCAACTTGGGTTTATAATATCAATCTTGGTCAATCATAACCAACCATGGTGGGATGTCGCATTGTGAAAAAAATTGTCTCCATATAAAATTCATGGTCACCCATGGTTGATCATGGTTGAACATGTTTTATAGAATCAAACATGGTGAACCATGGTCAATTATGGACAACCATTGTCAACCATGCTCAAATGCCCCTTTGTGACAAAGATTGTCTCAATGTGAAAATCAACCATGGTCCAATGTCACACTGTGACAAAGAATTAATTATTATTACTAATTATTATCATTATTACTTATTATTTTGTAAAAATGGATTAATTATTATTTTTAATTAATTAATTAATAATCATATTATTATTAGTTAATAATATTTAATTAAAAAAATATTATTATTGTTTAACAATAATTAACTTTTAAACTATTTATTATTATTATTATTATAAAATAAAATAAAATATTTTTTTTTTTTTTTTTTACTAAAACAATATTAAAATTTAATATTTTTTAATAAAATAAGTAATTATTTATTTAGATTTTATAAAAAATAATAAAAAATTATTATTATTATTATTATTTGAAATGATTTGTGATATAGATAGAAATGAAGCCTTATGAGTATATGAGCCACATTTACTAAAAAAATTATTGTTATTATTAAATAATTATTGTATTATAATAATAATAATAATAATAATTTTCATAGCAATAATTATTTTAGTAAATGTGGTTCATATACTCATAAGGCTTAATATAATAATTATACAATATTATTATTATACTAATATAATAATCATAAATATATAAGAATATAGTTGTTACGAGAGATTTTTCGGCGTAAATCACAAGATCTATCATTTGTCGACGCGTTTCGAACCAATTAGTGTGGTTCATCATCAGGTCAAGTTGAAGAACCAAATCTAACTTTGCATGATAAATAGCTTGAGCAGAGCCTCCAATTTAGCCCTTAGCCTAGTTAGCCATTGGAGGCTCTGCTCAAGCTATTTATCATGCAAAGTTGGATTTGGTTCTTCAACTTGTCCTGACAATGAACCACACTAGTTGGTTCGAAACGCGTCGACAAATATAGATCTTGTGATTTACGCCGAAAAATCTCTTGTAACCTAATATGGATCAGAGAAGCCTCAATTCAACAATATGGTTGTTATTATTTATATAGTGGTCTTTAAAAAAATACACATAATAAAGAGTTGGTATTTAAAAAAATACACATAATAATTATAGTTAGTTTTTTACAAAATACACAATAATTATTAATGTGGTTGATATAGCTTATTAGCATATATCAAACATACCGGAAAATATGGTTATATATATGCTTCATATAAGTCTATTGGGATATATCAATGACATTGGTAAATGTGGTTGTGCTAATAGATATGCGTCTTTAGGATAACGTATATATCGTAGCATGTTGAATTGTCGACTGAATATATACAAGTTTGAAGATATTAAATCTGAAAGCTATAAGCAAATATTTGTAGGAATGATGGACGACTTTCGTGGTGATCCATTTGAATGACTTTGTGTCCTATTTTTAGGAATGATGGACGACTTTCGTGGTGATCCATTCGAATGACTTTGTGTCCATGTATTTTCTCTAGTGTTCTCATCGCTGGACATTGAGAGCTACCAGTCTCAACCAATTTGAAATTTGTGACTGAATTCGATATTTTGTGGGCAAAACATAGCCAAGAGCTTTGGAAACACAAATTTACAGTGAGAACAACTTCTCTGCATCAGATTGAACCCTTGAAGAGGGATGCGGGGTAAATTGTTTTACATTACTAACAAATTTTATTTCAAGAATTAGATCGCATTCATTAAAAACCCAAATTTACAATGGAATAGATGGTAATTGAGAACCCTAATTCTAAAAAGTTGGCTGACAATTAGATGGAACCCTAGAAATTAGTAAGTTATCAGCGAGTTAAAATATTATCTTTGATTCATATTGATATGTTGCGTGAAGGTAAACGCAAGTACGAATCACTGCCCACGATCTATGGTCAAACACCTGGAATTTCTGGTAGAAAAGGGATATTATAAACTTTTTGTACATCCAATAAGGTTTTTTTATGGTATATATGGAAACAAAATTACCAATTTTCATACCAAAAGCATTCATAGGAATGAATTTTTATTCCTGGTGCATCTGTATGGAAACCAACAAAATGACATATTGACATAAATGAATTTATTGCAGGAAGCAGGGAATTACTGGGTGAACTGTGATCCATATTGGCGCGGGCTTCATCCGATGCGGCGATACTTCCACCGGGATGGCTACGTCTCTGCAGATCCAGACGACCCACTGTGGGGAGGTCACGAATGCCGCTGGAATTTCACAAAGGCGAACAAAGACAGGTCTGTAATGGTTTGTCTACGAATAAATGAGTGGCCTCCGTTGAAAGTCTCATGTACGTCCTGCTGGGGATGGAGAATGGAGAACTTCATGGTTGTCTACCAGACATCGCATCCCCATGAAAGTTCTAAACCAAGTGCGGCTATTGACGGTTGAAGGAAGTTTTAATTTTTAAAGACTCGGTTTAGTTCATCAAATGATAGTGAAGAAACAACCACACTTCTACAGAAAATAGACATAAAGGACAATGCAAATTGCAAGCAGTCCTCCAAGGAGATCAATGAATGGAGCCTCACCAAAGTTATTTATTGTTTCACATGTATATAATTCTATACGAATTTCTGAGTGTATTTGTCATATCATAATTTATGATGTATCTAGGGTTTTGGTTTCTATATTTTTTTAATTTCACATACATGAAACATAGGGTTCTGTAATGCCATAAAGAAAATAGGCTAGATTATTTTTTTGGATTTTATAGGCGACTTCAGGGAATCTTTTACATAGAAGGCTTGTCATAAAAACTTAGTGCTTGGTAGCTTTCTTAACATTTTTAATAATATATGGATAATTTTAGGATTTTAGTTTTTTTATTATAGCTAAATATAGGTGATAAGTGTGGTTGGGTGTTATGGAGAAATAATATGGATTACTTAGTGTTGGAGGTTTGATACTAGGTAATTTTTGCTATAATATTATGATTTTATCTGATGCTATCTTGGTTTAGATTATTTTTTGTGGATTTTTCAATTTTATTTTAATTAAAAGTTATATGGAATCTTATTAATGTAGAAAACAAAATTGTTCTTTTGATTTAAAATATATAGTTTTATTACTTTCGAAAATTAAATTGTTGAATAGTTATGTAACATACCTTAGAATTAACTACTAGGCTTTTGTTCCAAATTAAAATGCCTCGGTTAAAGTTAAGATTCAACCATCTTCACGTCATTATATGATCATTATTATTCATGAAACTATACTCATATTCTCGTCAATTGAACGACACCAAAAGTGATGAAATATCATAGCCAATACTCTTTTTATGATTTATTGGATGCATGATGTGGACTTTTAGATTCATCGATAAGACTTGTATGTCATATCAACCCGTAAGTATAATTTACAATTGGAGGAAGGAATTATTCATAGCATGCAATCAATAAAACTCTTGATGACTCCACACACTCATTAATGGAATGTTGCTTTGAGGCCACTGTAACTAGCATGGCTATGAAGCATGATCATAGTCCTACAGGCATAATCAAAAGTGTTACTCATATATCTCTTATGCAATAGGCAGAAACAGCTAAACTAGCCTCATTGAATACTCATGTAATAGGAAACTTGACTAGAGACTATACAATTTGAAACATTATACCATAACTATTTCGCATGCACCAATGTCTCATGAATAAATATTTGCCAAACTAAATGAGAGATGTCACATAATGTTAGAGGCATACTATGCACCTTCACTAAATTTAATGATGATCAAGTTCATATTCAATAGATATCTCACACATCCATATATGTTAACCTCACAAACAAATTTAGTACAAGTATTTGGTAGTTATGCATAATGGTTGCATGCAAATTCTATCACGAGTAAGATAGGTCCTTAGCCCAAGTATGAAAAACTACGTACTAGGCTTCCACCACTAACTCTACACTTAGATGTAATAAGAGTCACATGCATAAGAATGCAATCATTCTCATAAATACAGATAACAAAAACATCTATACATTTGAGCTAAACAATTCAACCACATAAAAAGTAAGGAGTAAACATACAACATATTCCATGCAAGTGAATCTGAATAGATTAGACGAAAGAGCGCCACTTGGGAAACAAAGCACCACCACCCAACTTAGGACTGACTCTTCCAGTTCACCCTGGAGCCGAGAGTTCTTGCCTTTGATCAACTGCCCCTTGTTGATCTCTACAATTGGTATTTAATACCCTCTTTCATGATATGGTTTCTATTAGCAGTGTCTCGTTTTTATGGATCTTTTTATCCATTTGCCTAGGATCTTCCTAGAAAAACTCTCCTTTCTCTCCCACGAGGCTTTTCCTCATAAAATATTACCTTTATCTCCCGCAAAGCTTTTATGTGTCTATCAATGGATATTTATCTCCAATCAATCAAGCTTATCTCAAATCGAATCTAGAAGCTTTATCATGAAATAATTATCCCTTCCCATTCACCAATGGGATTTGGAAAGAATCTCCTCTCTTGGTGTCTCGCTTTTCAAAGTGATTAATTATTTTATTATTTCATAAAGTATTTTCTTTCCTTATTACACATGAGACCTAGCTTTTCGCAGCTTAAGTTTGCAAAGTTTTACACACAAGGGACGAGTGTTACATACTCGCCTCCTTAATTTTACACCGTCCTCGGTGTATTACTACATCTTAAAATGTTATTTCCTCATTCACATGTAGTTGTCTAAATTTTTAGGCTCCCATGGTCTTTCCATCTGATGCATATCTTTCGATATAGATATATCGGTTCTAAAGGAGTTCTCCCAACACATTTCCTTCCATCGCTACCTATAACATGGGTTTCAACCAATTTTGTGAGAGATTTTACATGCAGAAACTCAACTATGTTTAGCACAGTTAATATCATAATTTGATACACAATACTATTATGTGAATAACTATGGCTTATATTTCCCGCCATTTATTGTGTTTGAAGAAATGCATGTTCTTCCTTTGCATTCTTCCAAGGCTTTGTGTTCTTGTTGAACACTTGCTTCCTATAGTTTTCCTGCATACAACAAGTCACCTAGTACATTTGCCAAATCAATATGTACAAAATATCATATAAGGTTATCTCACGCATAACCATGATAATCATATGTACTCATCAATTTTAGATCACCTGTAATCCACATAGATCAGAATCATAATCACATGCATACAAAACTAAAAATAAACCACTGTTACTAATCCTTGAATCACTTCTTAGCTTCCTTCTTCTATACGAGACAACTGCACAGTGTCTTCATGCATACCTACACATATTGTGTATTACATATACAAAACCATACATGTCATATATTATCCTGCAATACATGTATCCATACCGGTACCATATGTACCACTTGTACACCATACCAATGTCCATAGCATCACATGCATGGCATATACTTCATCCACATGTTTCCAACCATGTCAGTATTATGCCCAAAAATTTCTTTATTTATTTATATTACTTCTAGATAAATTGATCAAACCATGCTCAGTTTACCAATAGGAGAGTAAGGAATTTCATGGACCTGTTCAACTTCTGTAACCAATGAAAACTCATTTTCATGTGTCAAGTGGTTGCAGTACAATGTCAACAAAATAGTATCATAAAAGTAATCATGCATACTACAACTTTATCATACTCATAACTTTGAGTTTTGGGATTAAATCTGTCACTTGGACCAGGTTTTAACAACAATAGAATATGACTTTTGCTTAATCATAAAGCAGACTATTGACTATGATACTCAACTTTATCTTTAACCAAGAAAATGATCATTTGGTACTTAAAATTACTTCATAATTAAATAATCATGTCATATTCTCTTTCACACCTACTTCAACATCTTTTTGGTCATGAATAATTCAGTGTAGGTATAAACTCATTTCACCTTCATGAGTTATAAATAAAAGTTACAATGTTTTCATCCCACGCCTTTTAAGTTTTTCTAAACATTATGTCTACTAGGGCGTGATCCTAGGGCATTTACATGTTAACCCCTTCTTTTAAAATTAAGTGACCCCAAAATATTATCAATTTTTTTAACATGAATTCCCGTGTGGTTTATGCAACAATTCTTATGTTTTCCTACTCAACCTAGACAACATTTTCAGGTAAAACTCCTCAACATTGCTTGGTAGGAATTAGTGATACAAAATATGTACTCCAATTTGTATAATTGTCAAATCTATTTGAATATATTTTTGGATAGTATTTTATCAAACCAATTGTATACAAAATCTCGATTACCAGTATTATTTAGTCATGAATATAGTGAAGTCATCATATTACTTTAGCAATGATCTATTGTATAGATTTCTATCCTTTCTCTTATCTTACTTGATGCATGTGTTATTTTACTATTAACATAAGATCCTTAGATCATCATAAGCCATAATTGTGCGAAGCTTTTTTGTTTTACCAAGCATTTTCTCATTAATTTGGACCATCACGTTCCGAATCTAGTGTACCATTCTTGTTATTCATTAGGCTGCTCTGAATTTCTCTAATGCATCAAGCACCATCATATCTAATATTCAAGTATACTTTACTTAGCTAAGTAGAAACCCACTGATCATTATTCCCTCATCGCTTTCCTCAAAAAATATACTTGTAAGATCTTCTATCCTTCTATTCAAAGCATATTTCTTAATGATTCTTCTTGGTGAGATATTCACCAAACCCCCATCTATATCTAGATGTATATGTTCATTAAGGTTGTGGAGTTTGAGGTTTCCCATTCTAAGTAATATTAGAAATTTGAGTGATCTTTTGAGAATGTACTCATAAGTTTAATATTGTCTTTCTATTATCAACCAAGTAGCACCAAGAGTGGTTTTTACCTCTCATTATGTATTTACACTAGAGGAACTTTTGGGTCAGTTCCCTTGATCTTCTCATCATACCATTATTAATGCTTAATGTATTATTTAATATGTATACAGTATGTTTTATTACATTTATGCACACTCTTCACAATCTTGTCCCCATGGGGACTTCACTAGGGGAGCAATAGCATACCACATGGGTTCATATTGGGGGATATTTATCGAGAAAAAATGACATAATATATTGGGGGATATATAGGGGGTAAATGGTTTTTATATTGGTAGGTATAAAAAATGGAGGCCAAAGTTAATGCAAAAATATAAAGGGGTATAAAAAATGTTAATGAAAAAATGGATACCTACAATATTTAGTGAAAGTAGGGGTTTTTAAATTGGGAAGGTGTATTGTGTCTATATTGGTGGGGGGTTAAATAATGTGACTTTTAGAGGTATTTCCCAATATGTAGTCAAATTAAGAGTATTGTTTAATATGCCACGAACGCATGTGATACGTTAGAGGTTCATTGAGTGAAGCCCCTATGCTTGTCCCTAGTTTAGGCTAGATTGGAATGTACTTTATGCCACTTGCATCTTTCAGCTACAATATTGCTTTACTCAATAGGAAACTGTAGGTTCCAAACTATGCATGTTTAATTGACTATTTATAATAGCCTAGTAAGGTTTTGTTCCCTCAATTAATGTGTATTTGGAGCATTTTCTTATTAAAATGATTCATCCATTGAAAGACCATATAAAAAGTGAATTACATCATTTCCTGTATGTGCACTGATCAACATAACAATATTAATTTTAAAGGCAATTTTAAGATACTTAGTCTCATATTACATACAGAAACTTGTCTTTCATATCTCACCCTTTCTTAGGATATTTTAAGCATAACTTTATTTCCTTAAGTTATGTCCTTACTTAGAAAACATACAACTCAAAATTTGATTTTGATATGGGTAGAATAAGGTGATGACCATATTACTAATTTACCGCCATAATTTTCATGATATATATAGATATATAGATATATATATATATATATATATATATATATATGCTTCTTTCAGAGATACTACCTGTGATCTAATTGAGTATCTCACTAATATTGTTCGTATGGCACCATACTTCACTAGTATTACCAAATTGTTCAACTTTTTTATGGATATTTATAATGATGCAAGTATCACTTTCACAACATATAATAATATTACTAATTTACCGCCATAATTTTCATGATATATATATATATATATATGCTTCTTTCAGAGATACTACCTGTGATCTAATTGAGTATCTCACTAATATTGTTGGTATGGCACCATACTTCACTAGTATTACCAAATTGTTCAACTTTTTTATGGATATTTATAACGATGCAAGTATCACTTTCACAACATATAATAAATAAAAATTTTAAGCTTCTTCTTTATAATTGATTAGACATAATAAAGTAAATTATTAACATTAATAAACATGTCAGTTATCTTTTTGTATATTTTTTCACTTTAGCATTGTTCTATGCATGTAACATACCAAAGAAACTCCTTATAACCACACAATTGAGCCCTACATGCAAGCCATATCTATACGTAAGCATAGACATGTAATCATCTCTTGAGTATTCCTTTCGAAGATAATTCTTTACATTCCTCTGTTTTATGAATAGAACGAAATAGCTTATATAGCTAGTACACACTCTTATGTGCAGTTTGATTTCACACCCAAGTGTCCTCATGTTATTTAGTCTTGTACTATCTGATTAGTTATGCATAATAATTCAAAACAATATCCTTATCATTACGCAAATTGTGGTATATATGTCGACATGATTATACATTGACAAAATAAAATTTGTGCATCCTGCTCGCTCCTGCTCGGATTTCTCTATTAGGTCAAGACACAAATTGATGAAGAAGTAAGAACACCTACCTTATAAAAAAATCTGTTGTGGAAAGTAACTACTACTATTTTCTGGCTTCTCAGGTTCTGGACTATGAATGGAATGAGCGAAGAAGAGATTGATTTATGTAGATACCATTACTCCATAAGCAAATGCAGATTCACCCACAAGATTTCAAAAATCATGCAATCATATTTAAAGGGCACTTCTCATTAAAATCTAATCCCTTTTATAGCACTGCACTCCATGCCATCTTCAAAGCGTAACGAATCCACAAAAATTTACTACAATTTATAAATAGTTGAATAGTGGATTCTCCTAAACCCCTTTCTCTTTTAACACGATTGGTTGTGGGGTTTGAAACCATGCATACTTATGCGCATATGATCTTTATTCTTCTCTGGAAATTGAACTCAAATACATAGAGAATTTGAGGGCTCTTGTAATTAGGAGATTTCGGCGCATGCAAGGGTACATGCCAAGCAATTTATTCCCTCAGAGCATCATTGTAAGAATAACTAGTTGTTGCACCAAGCTTCCGGTGAACCTTTACACAACAAAAAATCACACCGCTAGAGAACGATTTAGACTTTTCCGATTAAACTAGAAATTTTTTCCTGACGATCGTACTTTCTCACTGATTTATGCATAGCCTCAATGCATCGGAAAGATAGATCAATCAGTCAAGGTTGGATAAACATTATCCATCCTTCCTGCCTTTATCCTTCCACGTCACTGTCCATCACCCAGAGAGGATAAGGTTAGGGTGTCGTGTGATTTAACCATACATTTTATTCAACTAAGGGTGAATATGCCCATGAGGATAACCATTATCCAAACCAATTGCGTTTGTTTCCCACTCGATCAGCCATCGAATGCATCCAAATCGACGCTAAAGAAACGAGAAAGACAACATTGTAAAAGGAAACAATAGTCCTCAAAGTGATATTCCCCATACCTCTAATTGGGAAAGTGTATTTGCTTTAAAACTACCCGTAAAACATGGGTCTAAAGCTACCATAACCGGCGCGATAAAAAATTCCTTACCTCTTTGACAACGCATGAAGACATAACAAAACATCACCATACTATATAAAACAATTGCCTCGGTGTTTATACACTTGAAATCCTTCTCTGTCTCAATTTTGTTGAAAGAAATATCATGTTTCACCTTCTCCTTTGTTTTTCTTATAGCGCACAGTTTCTTTTTCATGCTCTGCAATACGCGGTTTAGATAATTCCTTGCCGATAGGGATGGTGTCCACCCATGACTACTCTTCCGCATCAAATACCAATATTGTGTTTTATTTCAAGAACCAATCTCGACCCCATAACCTACCCACTTCCAGATTACACGAGGTATCAATACGTCTTTGGCTTTCGACAAGAGCCGTTTGTGCTTGACTGTTGATGATCAACCCACTTTTTCCCTTGGACAACTGCCTTTTGACTATGCCATTATCTGACAATCTAATTCCCCTTTGGATTCAGGGGACTCATTGGTTGCGGGGAATTTTCCTTTGGTGGAATTTTTAAATTTATACTACAACTTCGAAAAGAGAACACGAAGTATAATACGGCGAGGTCCAGGTAATTGTGTTAAAATTGTAATTTTACGCCGCGCGGTGGTATTCTGGAAAACCATCCGGTCTCCCCGCACCGCCATTCACCAAAGGCAGTATCCGTAGCGGAGGCTCCGAACACCATCACTCTCCGCCACGCGTCCCCAGTACGAACACCAAAACCACTTTCCCCGGACGGTAAAGGTCGTTTGGTTTGCTGGAGGTTGGTGTGCGAACCACGTTGGATCAGCCAAGTGATTTGATCGCGTGATCTCTGCCGTTGACTTTCCGAAGTTGCCCTCCGCCCACGTCAAATCAAGTTTCTGCATGGAGTAAAAGAATTATACGTTGACCGCCGTAGTGGAATCATTGTGGTCTTTAATGTTTGTCGTATTTTTTTTGGTGGAGGCTTTAATATTTGTTATGGGGAAGTGTTTAATAGAGTTATGGGCATATGTCCCATATGTCATACGTTTATTTTTATATTTTTTTGTATACACATTGTCATACGTTAAAACAAATATGTCTACGTGTTGTAGTTTAGTGTGTGCAGTTCCTTTTGTAATTTTGGAGTGGTGTGGCTACGCACGAGAGTGCGATTGTCTTTTGTAAATGCACAGCAGTGCGTTATAGCATTTGGATTGTAATGTTTTGATTTCAGGTATTGAAGAACAGAGCTGTTTTGTAATATCCACAGCAGTGGAAAATCTGTGAGAGAAGCAGAGTTTTTTTTGTGATTCCCTCTTTGAACAGAGGAAGAAATATGTAACAGAATGTTTGTTTTTAATTAATAGAAATGCTTTGTGACTGTGTAATGCTGTCTTGTGAGTCATTTTGGTTTTAAGAGGTTCCCTGTCAAAAGATCTTGGATAGAGTAAACAGAGCATTGTCTCTGTGGTGAATTTTTATTCTGGTTTTGGTATTTCTCCATTTAAAAATACCCAACAAATTGGGGGCACGGTTCATTCTCTATAGCTGTGAGGCTTTTGTTATCAGCATGACTATAAATCTTGTGGGCTTTGCCATACTGTTCCCTAAGAAAAACATAAGATCCACCGCGTCCACGACGGCATGGCTTATATGCCAATCGCAGTCTACATAACTTTGCGCAGAAAGCCTCTTCCCCATCTCGATTTGCAATTTCGATGGCAGTTCCTCTCCACAGATTCTCTATTACATTCCTCTCCTCTTCCTTCTAGGAGCTTCTCAATAATTTCTTATCACCATCTACTTATTGGATTCGGCGAAAACCCATGTTCCATCTTACACATTAGAGCAATTAAAACCCTCAACTTATAGAACCACCGATTTTTCCACAATCAGCTTTAAATGACTTAATATAATAATATTTTATCTAAGTTGGATTAACATATACAAATGTTATTACTTCCACGTTCCCTTCAATACAACATTTTAAATGTTTAGATTCAACCTTATTGAATCCTCATTTCCTTTGATTGCAAGTAGTCACTATGAGATTCGCATGCTTCAAAATCTTTCTCTAATTTATTTTAATATTCAAGTTCAACCTTTTATGGTTCCTTGAGTTATTTTTCCTATAAAAAACAATTATAACTAAAACCCTTCACGTCCTTTCATAGGTGCCTTATCCCATAAGCCAAAATATTTGAACTTAAGCTCAGATACCATTCGTAACATACCTCCTTGGTTAAAGTTAAGATTCAACCATCTTCACTAGTATAATTATGCCATCATTATATGATCATTATTATTCTTGCAACACCAAAAGTGATGAACCATCATACCCTATACTCCTTTTATGCTTTACTAGATCCATGATGTAGACTTTTAGATTCATCGATAAGACTTGTATGTCAGATCAACCCTTAAGCATAATTTACAATTTGGAGAAAGGAATCAATCATAGCATGAAATCAATAAAACTCTTGATGAATCCACACAAGCATTAATGGAATATTGCTTTGAGTCTACTATAACTAGCATGGCTATGAACCATGATCATAGTCCTACAGGCATTGTCAAACGTGTTACAGATATAACTCTTATGCAACAGGCAGAAATAGCTAAACTAGCCTCATTTAAGACACATGTAATAGGTAACGTCACCATAGACTATACAATTAGAAGCATTATATCATAACTATTCTGCATGCACCAATGTCTCATGCATAAATATCTTCTAAACTAAACAAGAGATGTCACATAACATTAGAGGCATATTATGCACCTTCACTAAATTTAATGATGATCAAGTTTAGATTCAATAGATATCTCACACATCCATATATGTTCACCTCATAAACAAAGTTAATACAAGTAATTCTACTTATGCATAATGGTCACATGCAGATTCTATCAGGAGAAAGATAGCTCCTTGGCCCAGGTATGAACTACTACATACTATGCTTCCACCATTAACTCTACACTTGAATGTAATAAGATTCACATGCATAAGAATGCAATCATTCTCATAAATACAGATAACGCACACATCTATACATCTGAGCTAAATGATTTAACCACATAAAAAGTAAGGAGTAAACATAGAACATATTCGATGCAAGTCAATACGACTAGATTAGAAGAAAGAACATCACTTGGGAAACGGAGCACCAACACCCAACCTAGAACTGACTCTTCCAGTTCACCCCCGAGCTGAGAGTTCTTGCCTTTGATCAACTACCCATTGTTGATCTCTTCAATGGGTATTTAATACCCTCTTTCATGATATGGTTTCTATTAGTGGCGTCTCGCTTTTATAGATAATTTTTATCAATTTGCCTAGCCTTTTCCTAGAAAAGCTCATCTTTCTCACTTGTGAGGCTTTTCCTCATAAAAGCTTGCCTTTCTCTCCCACAAATCTTTTATGTGTCTCTCAACATATATTTATCTCCAATCCGTCAAGCTTATCTAGAATCGAATCTAGAAGCTTTATCATGAAAGAATCATCCCTTCCCATTCACCAATGAGATTTGGCAAGAATCTCCTCTCTTGGTGTCTCGCTTTTCCAAGTGATTAATTATTTTATTTCTTTCATAAAGTATTTACTTTCCTTATTACACATTAGACTTAGTTTTTCTCACCTTAGGTTTGCAAAGTTTTACACACAAGAGAGAGTTGTTACAAGTTAGATGTTTAAGATTTGTACATATGATTAGAAATTAGAATGGTTGAGCTTGAAACCATCATATATTTATTTTAATTTTGGATTTATCAACATATCTGAATATTGTACATTGACAAATTTAAGTATTGTTAACATACTTTGTAAAAAAAGTATCAAAATATATATCTAATTTTATTAATATTATTTATATTTATATAGTTTCAAATTCTATATAGAAAGAGTCTTATTATACGTCTATTACATAAACTTAAATATATACTTTTGATTAATATGGTTTAGGATTTTTTTAATTGAATACTTTATTTTGATATATATAACATTAATTATATTAAAGAAGAATTTAAAAAGCCTTATTTATTAATTAAATTTTAATATTATATATATATATATATATATATATATATAACACCTTTATTTATTGAATTAAACTAATTGTTATAATTTTTATAATAAAAGACTTCATATAAATTACAATTTACATTTAAATTAATAGTAGACCAATAATCATTATAATAGTATAGATAATTTAACATAGGTAAAGAATTGGATTTGGAATTATAGATAGTGGATTATACTAATGATGATTTTTATATACTTAAAAAGAACGAAGAAAGTAAGCCTTTAGCATAGATGACAGACCGTGATGAGGAGGAAAAAGAATGTTCTACCATTCTTTAGTGATGTTGATTAGAAATGGCCATTGACATTATAAGGTTGACAAATAACCCCACATCCCTGATTGGATTTATAATATTAAGAGATAATTGTCATTGTGTTTTTGTAACATGGATTTCAAGTGCAAACCGATGAAACGATTATACAAGAAAACATGAATTCATCATTGGATGTTAAGGGAATTAGACTTAATTATTTAGTGAATAACAATGGTTTTTATGATCCCGAAAATGAAATGTAATTACAGTAAAGAGAAATCTAAATATGTTGCGAGGTTTAAGCACGTTTACTGCGAAGGAAGTGTTGCAGATAAGGAAAGACTGTTATGATTATTATGAAGACATTATTGAAAGGTATATAAATTTATAATCCACATTTATATAATTATTTTACATTATAATTAACAGCTTTGATTTGTATTTGGGATTATAAAAATATTAAATGAGTTTTTATTTGCATTTGGAATTATAAAAACATTAAATGAGGGTATAGGTTTAGATTGCATTGAGTTTTTAGTTTCATTTTGAATTATAAAAATATTAAACAAGGGTATAGGTTTAGATTGCATTTTATATTTGAATTGTTAAACTCAAATGTATATTAAGGCATATTATATGAAGTATAAATATTATAAATTTTTTTTAATAATAAATATGATTGTACATAGAGGTATAGAGGGAGATGTGCACCGGTAAATGTTTGTAAAATTTAGCATTTAACATAAAACAATTATTAGCATTTAACATAAAACAATTATGTATTATATTTTTAAAAAATAAACAATGAATTTCAATTATTTATATAAAAATTATTTTTCTTATTTATTTTTTAAAGTTGAAATTATAACTATAGAGTAAAAAAAAATGAACTTGTTAATTTTTTTTTTTCTGTTGATTTAGGTTTTTATTAGAAGAGTAAGGCAAAGGGCTAAATCTATTTTCATTGTTTTTTTTTTTTTAATTTGAAAGGTAATTTTTCAATATTTCCAGTATTTAAAGGATTTGTTAACCCAAACAAAAAAAATGAGAAGAAAAAATTAATTTTATTTTCATAAATTTGTAGGAAGGGTAAAAATTGAAAAAAAACCAAAAAGAAAAATACTTTTTGTAATTTTTTTATTAATATTAATTTATTTAACATCGATATATTTAAGAATTCTGATTTTCTACCATCTATTTTTGTGGTGAAAATTAACACAATACTACCCCTGCAACACTCTGCTCTAATTCATAGCTCACTGCTATTCTCTCTCGCAAGTATGCTCCCACACCCCCATTACCTCAATGAGGTTCACAATTTTGTTCTTGTGCTACTCTTGGCTCGATGTAATCACTGTTGTCATCCATTATTCCCACACATGTACCCCATGGATGATACCCCATTCTTATGTTGACTTACACAAACTCCAGTTTAGTCATTCCATTAAACTCGTAAGGATGGGCGATGATCACTTCTCTTTCATACCACTGACTCTCCCTGTTGTATATTAACTCTCATTCCTCCTTACATATTTCACAGAGGTTCCCCATACTTCTTTATGGTTCACAAAGATCTACTTGTACATCATCATGGAGTTTCTGTTTTGCATTTATTTACAATGCACAGATGTGAATTCTTTAGTTGTCAACCTTACAGTTCTCCATTCAAAATCACAACTATCGATTCATACATCTTAATGGCACCGTGTACCATCATACCATAGCTTTTTATCACAGTGTTGTGTAGTGGTGTAACACTATGAGATAGACGATTTCTGACTTTCGATCAATTCTAACCCCTTTTTCATTATTCCCCTACTATATCTCAACCATAGGACTTGGTTCGATGACCAAGCACCAACCATATTAGAGCCCCCTATATCGGTGTGTTTCATTTGTGGCCAATGTGACAACAACAACAAACCTACAATCATCGATCTCTTATTTTCAAGCTCCTTCCGCTCAACCCTTACCGCACACTTCTAAACATAGGACTGAGGTTGGTGACGGGGGCTTATCCTTAAGGCTCTAAGTCTTTCTGTGCTCTCCCAGGGGTTTTTGGTTCCCTTAAGCCTTCATGACCACCTGTTATCTCGCATCATATCGAAATTTCATTCTGGCACATGAGCCAACCACTACAAACATTCAATCGCCAATTTTCAAAGTGACATCATCTCATGTGATGTGACACCTTCTGAGTAGTGACACATGTCACTCAGATATGGCCCATTAGGCCATCCATAAACACTCAAACAACCTGCCACATGTCCCTCTGTACTATGACATCATGATGACATAAGTGGTCACATGTACTTTATCGGAACCAATCATATCCTACCACTTTTCCTCATTGGAGTTCCTCTTATGTTCCCTTCCATCCTTATCGAAGCCAATTGTAGGCCTCCACATGTACTTCTTGGAGGAGAGAGAAATGGGCCTCACCTACTTTTGTTTTTAACCAAATTCCTTTGTATTTTCCTTCCTAGCCTCCCCAATGATTTAACAAGGACTACACAGTCCCGGGTTATCCCCCAACATTGAGGGACCTTCGACATGTGGGATCGTTGATATGAAATTCATAGGGGCCTCTGATATGCGATTTCCCAAGACCTCTAATTTCTTGGGACATGTGAGTGGCCAGGACCTCTGATTGTGATTCGCCAAGACCTCCAATTTGTTGGGACCTCGAATTGTGATTCGTCGGGACCTCTAATCTCCGATATTCCTGCAGAAGGCTTGAATCACCCTAAACTTCAAAAGACCATATCTCTCAAACCACAAGTCCATTTATGGAGTTCCGCATATCATTAGAAAGCTCTTCTAAAGAAATTTCCAATGAAAGGAGTTCAATTAGCCACTAAGCCCATCTTCTGCTTCACAATATGGCTCCAAATATTTACCTAGTTGGGATCACAACCACTAAGGCATGAACCCTGATCATCAGGCTGAGCCTTGTTTGACATCAATTCCAACACTTACACAACCGACCACCTTCATACCATCAAATGTCCAACAATCTCCCCCTTTGGCATTGATGGCAACACTGCAAACTCCCCCTCATCTTGGCATGGTTTGCTCTGATGCAAAATTTATCCCCATTTGACATTAGTGGCAAAGAAAACCTCACTTGCACTCCCGATAAACTAATGCAACCTACTCTACCATGAGTTCCTCCCGCTGAGTAACTACCACCACCTTCCAAAATGAAGTCATTTGGAGGGAAGTGTAATAGCTCCTATCTGCTGCCTGAGATACTCAAATGGTTCTCTTGCAAGTGGCTTGGTAAAGATATCTGCCAGTTTCTCTTTAGTGGGAACATATACAAGTTTAACAATATTGGTTGCAACTTGTTCCCTCAATAAATGATACTTGATAGGAATGTGATTGCTTTTGAATGCATGAATGAATTTTTTGAGATGTTGATTGCACTAGTGTTGTCACACATTATTGGAATGGGATTAGGAAACTCTACCTATATATCCTTTAAGGTTTGATTCATCCATAGAATCTATGTACAACAAGTTGCAACAACAATATATTCTGCTTCAACAGTCGATAGTGAGATGGAGACTTCCTTCTTGCTAACCCATGATACCAAGCAGTCACCCAAAAACAAAGTTACACTAGAAGTACTCTTCCCATCATCTAGAATTCCAGCCCAATCTGCATCTGTGTAGGCCTTCAGATTGAACTCTTTACTCCTGGGCTACCACAACCCATGCTCAATTGTACCTTAAAGATATTTGAAAATTCTCTTAATAGTGACCACATGAATTTCTCATGGACAAGCTTGAAATCTGGCCACAATTCCCACTTATTGCATGATATTTGGCCTTGAAGCTGTCAGTTACAATAGGCCTCTTATCATTGATCTATATTCGGTCTGATTTACGTGTGCTATTGCATCTTCCTTCTAGATTTTAAAACCTGTATTCATGGGCGCGTTGACAAGTTTGCAGTCCTTCATTCCAAATTTCTTCAAAGTTTCCTTCAGTTATTTGGATTGAGATATAAAAACTCCTCATGTGGGCTGAGTAATTTTCTGACCCAAGAAGAAGGAAAATTCACCAATCATGGAAATTTCCAAACTTTTTTTGCATACAATTTGCAAACTGATGCCCCAACTACTCCACATCGCTACCCGATATGATGTTATCCACATACACAACCACTATCAGTAGATAATCATCTTCATATTTTACATATAGATTATTGTCAACTGAGCCTTTCTTAAAACCTTGTTACTAGAGATACTTATCTAGCCTTTCATACCAGACTTTAGGGGACTGTTTCAAACCATACAGAGACTTCTTTAATTTTCATACAAGCCCTTCATCCGAGTAGACCAGAAAACCTTCAGGCTTCTAAATGTAAACCTCCTCTTCTAAGTGACTCTCCATTGACAAACACATAATTTACATCCATTTGATAAAATTTGATGTTCTTGTGGATGGAAAGAGCAAGGAAGATTTTTATGAATTTTATTTCAGCTACTGGTGCGAATGTTTCTTCAAAGTCTACCCCTTCTATCTTGGCATACCCTTTGCAAACCAACCAAGATTTTTTCCTAATTACTTGACCTTTTTCATTCATCTTATTATTGAAAACCCACTTGGTTCTAATAAATTTTTCTCTTTTGGTCTTGGGACAAGCTCCCATGTGTCATTCTTTTCAATTTGGTTTAGCTCTTCATTCATGGCTTTCACCTAGAACTTATCTTCACTTGCTTGATAAAGGTTCTTGGGTTCTATTTGTGATAGTAGAGCCAAATTTTCATGTTTTGTATTTCCCACAAGTATTCTTCTGGTTTGGAAACCCTTTCATTAATATGCAATAATCTAACTCTCAAGGTGTTACTTTTGCACATACTTGGAAGGAATTCTTGGCCTTCAATATGTGCTTGCTTCCTCACCTTAATTTTCTGAATTTGCTTCATTCAGATCTACGTCCCTCAACTCTGAACACTCTTCATTATCTGATTCCAACTTACTTTTAGAGGGTTTAGGTTGTGAGCCTACTCCATCAACCACTATGACAATGATGTCTTTTATCTTCCTTATCCTCTTGTTGTAGCATCTATACCCTTTGCTACGAATATAGTATCCAATAAGTATTCCTTCATGAGCGCATGAGTCAATATTCTGTTGAAGCCTCGAAAATCATTGCAACAACATGGGGGATGACCACCTGGTCTGGACCTTAAAGCAACTCCTTTTCCATTTGGAATGGTGGTTCTCACTAGTTCAACTAGGTTCAATTACCTTCTCTCAATCTCCAATAGCTTTAAAATATGAATTTCATTCACCAATGGAGAAGAGATATCAGATCAACCCTCTTGCTGATTAGGCAAGAAAGTAATCCTTAAGCTGATTTGGGGCTCAGTCAAGCCACTACTAAAGTTTGCCCCTTTGGGAAGAGGACTTAGAAGAATGTAGAAATTAATCTATATGTAAACTTCTTCTAAGATGCAAGCAAAAGGAACTATCTTAATCCTATCTCAATTAGGCAGATATAGATCTAACCCAATTAAGAGCAAGATAATTAAAGTATCGGGATTTAAATATGTCTGGCTTATAATGAATATCAAGCTAATGAAGTAGTTCAATTAACTGACATTATGAATACCAAACACATCCTATTGAGACCTCTTAATTGAAATAATCAATCAACAACACTCAGGAAGAAGTTCACAAAATGATATTGATCATTTAATGAGTAACTTGAATAATTAAATAATAATATATGGAAGAAGTTCACACAATATCACTATTCAACAAATCAGTTTTATCAGATAGATTTCTGAATAAATAGTTAGAAATCAGAATTTAATCCATAAGAGTAGAGATACATAATAACATAAAATTGAGACAAATTACCCATATCGACAAAAGTGAACAAATATGAAAGTAAATTGACACATTCCTGTCATCATAAAATGAAAGAAGTATTTAAAATAATAGTATTCAAAATACCAATTTTATTGAATCCATTCTCTAGCTCCAGTCTCCAACAGTCTTTTATAGTTCCTGAGCTTCTGCCTTCAAATCCAGAGCTACAATAGTGCAAACTCTGTTCATTATATATAACTCAGCATGTAAAAGAAAATTCTAAACAATCTCCAAATCTGAGATTTTAACTCCTCCCACCTACAACTCTAAATCCCTATTACAGAAGTGTTTTTATAATTCCATAATTGCAAAGGAGAGAAACTCTTATTACATTTTGCAATCTGCTAATTATAATATTTACAAAGGAATTCAAACTAGGAAAGTTTGTTAAAGAAGAAATCTGTTTAATTAATTTTTATTGGATCAAAATTCCATTCTTGTATTGCTAGATCCTTCTTATTGATTGAGATTCTTTTCTCTTCATCTCTTCAACTTTTTTTCTGCAAAATCAAATCAAAACGAAATTAAAAAGAAAAAATAAAATCAAAATTCCAAATCTAGAATTAAAACAAATCTAATCAATTTCAATTAAATAAATAATTGAAAAGGAAATATAAGCTTTCTATTGATACCTGTGATGATTTAATTAGTGAAGGATATCATTGAGGAATGGATTTTCATTTAGAAGAGGCTTGGGAAAATGAAAATGCAGAAAATAAAACTACGGAAAATTAGTTTTATTCAAAATTCAAAGCTTCATCTTCTGCTAGATTTTAGACCAAAATAATGATCAATTATGTTAATGAAACCTCCTCATGAATTTTCTCCTTGATTTTATCTCTCCAATAAGCCAACCTGGGCCTCATTTGGCCAAGTAAAACTCAATTTATGAGCCTCCAAAGTTGATGAGTCAAATATGGCAGAATTCTAGAATTTCTATTGCCTAGGCTAAAAATCATAATTTTTTAATTAAATTCTAATCCTAAATTAGATTATAGTTATTTAATAATTAACTCTAACTTAATTATTATTTAAATAATATATACAATTAGTTTTAATTAATGTTAATCTAATTTTAATTATGATAATAATCTAAATTATTTACAGATTAATTATTAACAGAGCTAAATAAAATTTAAACACTAATTAAAATATTGTTATATTATATTTATATTATAATTAAAATTATATTAAATTATAATATAAATAATAATTATAATATAATAATATTATAATACAAATAAAATATTTTAACAAACCATTAGAATCAATCCATTATATAAACAATTATTAGAATCAATCCAAAGTGACTTCAAACTTTGAAATGTTTTAATTCCAAACATACGCGAGGAGTGGAGTTAATGGAGGAGGGAGGAATAGGGAGGGTGAGATGGAGTGAGTGGAGTATGATGTGAGGGTGATGTAAGGTGGAGGTACGGGAGGCATAAGGCGATCAATAAAAACTTAGGTTAAAACCTTTTATCCCATCAGCCTATCACATATCACATGTTTTAAATGTTCCATGTTTTTTCAGAATGAAAAAAAGCTATATTTTTGTATTATATTCATAAGAGAAAATTTGTATAGCAAAAGATTTTTGGAGATCACAAGATCTAGCCGATATATGTGGATCAGAACCACAATCATGTGGAGTGGACAAAAAAACCAATATTTTTATTCTTCTACAGATAGATCATATGGAGAAATATGATATAGACAAAACAAATAGGCAGAATTCGGACCTAGGTGCCAAATATATATGAATATTTTTCAAAAAGGAAATCTAATAAGTGGGAACCAGATACATACCAGATTGTTAGCTATGAAAAAGAAATTATGTACCCGGGAAGAAAAAATCCTGGATCTGGAAGGTGTTATTGTCCACCATTATCTGCAACATCCAGACTTCTTGTGGAGATGTTCGACCCTTTTTAGATAAAGCATCTGCCCTCCTATTTTTATCCCTGTCAATGTGGATTAATGAGTAGTCCCTCCTGCAGCTCCATAAAGCCTCAATCCTATCCAACCATCCTGAAAGGTTGATATTTTTTATGACATCTTTTGACTGAACATGATCGATGATGACTTTTGAATCTCCAAAAATTTGGAGCTTTTGTATATCTAGAAAGTCACAAAAAGATGAAAGACCAGCAAGAGCCATAACCTCTGCTTTATTATTGGATCTGGCCCCTCCATTCCAATATATTTCAATCTGTTGACCAACTTCTGGAATAATACAAACACCGCAGGCGCAAATACCATGTTGAGCCACTCCATTAGAAAATGCACACGAAATCCCCATGGGCTCCCTTGTTAGAGTCCTCCTCCGACTTCTATCTCTAGAATGGCAAGACAATCCAAGCTCATTGTATAAGCGAAGGATGGATTCAAATACATAAAGATGAGATTCCCTTTTGGAGTTGAAAATAGACCCATTCTGCCATTTCCATATGGCCCAAATAGTCAATAAAGGAATGGGCCTCCAATCAATGTTCATGTCACTCCACCCTCTAAAAGCCTCTGGAATGGAAGGGAAGGAGATTCTGTTGAATCCAAAATGGGCTGCAAGATTCTGCCAAATCATCTGAGATTGAGGACATAGAAGAAAAATGTGTAAGTTGTTCTCAGTATTTGATCTACAAAGGGGGCATATGGCAGGCCCACACCAATTTCTCTTTTGAAGATTTTCCCATGTGAGATTCTTGTTATGGAAAACCAACCAAGCAAAAATTATGATCTTAAGGGGGCAGCCTGTTTTCCATAAGGAAGTTGGAAAGATGTGATCCATTTGTACAGAATCGGAAATTAGGAGATGATGGTAAATGTGCTTAACATAAACCGAAGATGAGCCACCATGCCCCTTCCAAATAAGGAAGTCCTCGTCCGCAGAGTGAAAAATACCATGAGCCCGCAAAATAGAAGTGATAGCATTCCATTGAATTCCCAGATCGTCCCTTAGATGCAATTCAGTTGCAGATTTCCAAATTGGAATGGCACCTTCCCATTTGTGAATGGCTTTGACCTAGAAAAAAAATACCCCTGTTGTGCAATGCTCTTAATAACTGAGAAGAAATATGAATCTTCCCATCCCCACCTGCAAAAGCATCCAAACCAATAATAATTTTTGTCCCGGACTGAAATTTCCAGATCAGGTTTTGTCTGAAGAAGGGCTCTATTTTCCGGAAACCTCTCCAAATAGCAGAGCCCCGAGAGGATCCAATGAAGCTTTGTCTATACCAGAAAGACATATCTTTATTATCCATGTATTTTGATCTTATGGCCTTGCTCCATATAGACTCCCCCATAATAGCTTTCCACATGGATTTACAAAGAAGGGCTTTTCGAAACATATTTAAGTCCATAATGCCCCATCCTCCCATCTTTTTAGGTCGGGCCAGCATCGCAAGTTTTGTCAAATGATATTTTTTTTGTTCTTTATGACCTCCCCAAATGAAATTAGTAGTCATCCTATTTAGACTGTTGATAATGGATGCAGGAATATAAAAGAGATGTGCCCAATATACCATGATTTGCACCAACACCGCTGGGTCAGAATCGCACGACCACCAATGGACAAACATTTGTATTCCCATGTGGCGATTTTCTTATAAAATCGGTCAGGAATCCAAGACCAGTCAGCCACAGAATATCCAACAGATTTCAGATTGAATCCCAAGTATTTTAGCCCTTGCCGGATAGGAATTGCTTTAATATTGAAAAGATTAGATAGGAAAGAGATAAGATCCCCATTGACATTCTCGACATGAAAAGATGATTTACCTTCATTGACACACATACCGGTGGCTTTTTGAAACTTCCCCAAGATTTCATGTAGACATATCCAAGATGCCCTGCATAGAATTGCTGATAGAAGAATGTCGTCAACAAAAAGACTATGGGAAATGTAAATGCCCCTACTAATAGGGAGAGGCTTGCATCTATTTTGAAGAATCACCCTCTTTATATGTAGACTCAAAGAGTCCATGACAAGAATGAAGAGAAGTGGAGACAAGGAACAACCCTGCCTTAAACCCCTACAGCCTTGAAAAAAAGGAGTTGGAATTCCATTTATAAGGACTGCAAAATTAACATCAACCACACATGCCATAATCCATCTGGAGCATTTGCCATCAAGGCCAATCTTAGCAAGGAGGCAACGAATAAAACCCCAGTCCACACAATCATATGCTTTTTTAAGATCAATTTTTAATAAAGCAGCTTCTATCTTCCTACAATGCATGGAATGTAGGCATTCTTGAGTGAGAGCCACCGCATCCAAAATATTCCTATCCTTTAGAAATCCATGTTGCTCAAGGGACAAATGAATAGATAAGATATTCCTCATCTGGACAACAATAATTTTAGAAATAATCTTATATAGAACATTGCACAAAGAGATCGGCCTATAGTCCATAAAAGAATTGGAGACCTTCTTCTTTGGAATCAATGCAATATATGTGGAGGAAATATATTGGCTAATATAACCATGAGTCCTAGATTCCTCAACCATATTCAGGAGATCCGATTTAAATAAGTCAAAAAAATGGATGAAGAAATCAATAGTCCACCCGTCCGGACCCGGACATTTATCTTTTTGAAAGGATTTCATTGTAGCCAATAACTCCTCTTCAGAAACCACAGAATATAGGATGTTGTTTTGATTTTCATCGAACATGGTAGGATACGGATCGATGCCCCATGATATATCTTCAATGTCAGAACCTATATTCCTGCTATAGGCTTGTTTGAAATATTTCACAGCTTCTTTAGCAATGGCCTCCTGAGAAGAATATGAAATACCTTCTTCATCCTTAATCTCCCAAATAGTATTTGCTTCCCGACGTTTATTTGCGAATCTATGGAAAAACTTTGTATTTTTGTCCCCCTCTTTGAGCCATAAAGCTCGACTCTTAAGGTGCCAGGAAGCTTCTTCTATTGCTAATAATTTTTTCTTTCTTTTCTCTAAATCCCATATTTGTTGACGGATAGCAGGAGGCATACAGTGATCTTTAAAGTGAATAGATAAATTCTCCAATTTCTTACATATTTCCTTCAGAGCCAGTCTATTGGAGAACGATTTTTCCCGTTGCCACCTTTTGACTCCTTTCCGTAGTGAAGACAATCGATCTAGAAAATTTCGTGGAGGATCATGTCCCAAAATAGATGGGGGCTGCCAGGCTTCATTTATGAATTTGTTGAACTGTTCATCTGCGAGCCAAGTGCGGTTAAATTTGAAAGGATAACCAAATCTGCGACCAATATAATTCCAGTGGATAGAAATGGGACGGTGATCAGAGATGAATGATGGAATGATTTTTACCAATGGGGAACCAAATCTTTCAATCAATCTCTCATGTAAGAGGAATCTGTCAAGTCTTTTAGCCAGAAAAGATTCATTTGATCGCCCATTGTCCCATGTGGGCCAAAGACTGGATGGCAGAACATCTACAAAATTATTTTGTATAATGGCATCATGTACCCCCAACCGGGTCATTTTTTCTGCCATTGCCCTATATTTCATCATTACATAGAGTACAGTTTAAATCTCCACCAACTAAAAGGGAATCAATTTCAAGAAGTTCCGAAGAGAGAAAATATTCCCAAAATGGAGAATGATCTTTGTATGGAGCATATATATTTAATATGTGAACGGGCTTTGGAGAACCATGGAAATAGGCAAGAATAAGGATACTAGCAAAACATTGAAATGCAACCACCGTGATCCATTTGGGATCCCATAAGACAGCCAAACCCCCGGACAAACCAACCGCGTTTGTTGCAACCATATGCCATAATGGAAACATGCGCCTGAAGTAAGAAATAGATTCGAGACTATCATGCATGGTTTCTTGAATTAAGAGCATTTTTTGATTTGAGGAGAGAAAGAGATTTTTGAGGGCCAAAAACTTTGGGCCTGCTCCGAGACCCCAGATGTTCATTGATAGAATGTCAATCATTTTTGAACCTCTGAAGGCCGGCTTGCTCTAAGAGGCCCCATATCAGAGATACCATCAATGGCAATTTCTGAGATAGGAATGTCGACTAGGGAGAGATCTCGAATAGACATGCCCTATCTACCTCTCCAATCCCTAAAGTGTCTACTTTCCCGATTCTCTTTGTGTCGAACAGTGATATTCCCAGCGAAATTCGGGCTAATAATAGGGGAAGGGGATCGAATAGGTTTGTGAACAGTAAGAGGCTAAAGTTTCAAAGATGCACGTTTAAGAAGTAGGTCTAAATCACAGTCAAAAGAATTATTGGGCGAGGATCCAGGGGAATTGGTAGGGGTGATTGAAATACAGGGGGCTTTGCCTTTAGGATCAATTCTGTGGGACTGAGAGGGAGATGATGGAATCCTTTGGGGAGGGGGGTTATGAGTCATGGGAGATTGGGGAGAAGAGGAAATATAATAATATGTGGAGATGGAGAACATAGCTGGGATGGATTGGGAACAAATGGAGGAGGGGGGATAGCAGAATTTTGGTTCGGTTCCTAAGGTGAGGGGATAACTGAGAATATTGACGGGTGAGCAGGCAGATCAATATATGACGGAATCGGGGATTTAGAAGTGGATTATGATCAGGGGTAGATCTCAAAATTGGAAATATTCTGATAGATAGGGTCCACAGACAATGAGAGAGTTTGAGGGAGGCTAGAAGACCGCTTGGAAAAAAAACCCTGAGGCATGGACAGATGTTCAATAGAGAAAGCTGGATCACGATAAACCCCCATATTGAAAGAGATTTCCTTTTTATTATTTACTGGCTCATTAGTAGAAACATGAATATTTTGTGATTGGATCTTTGTCTTGTGTTTACCGCCAGGGCGTCGAGGACATTGGGGAAAAAGATGTCCCATTTTGTGACAAGCAGAACATCTAAATGGGACACCCCAATAATCTAGATGTTGTTGAATTTTGGACATCTCCCATGATAAGTCAATAGATTCTGGAAAGCCACCTCTATATTCTTTTTCAATAAGGATCCAAGCCACCCGCTTGTCCTTGGCCCCTATGCATCTAGGATCTACATATATAAAGCGTCCAATAGCATTACCAATTTTCTCCATTGATTCTTTAGTCCATAGTTCAATTGGTAATCCTGGAAGTTTCAGCCATATATAATTATTTTGAGGAGTGCATCGAAGAGGATTAAATCCAATGAACCATCTGTGTAAAGCTAAAAAACTCTTGTCTCGCACCCAGGGTTTAGCAAATATAATCTCCAAATCGCAAACCCGAAGAAAATGAAAACTATACCAATTGTTCATGAGGTGAACAATGGTCGGGGAATATCCCAGGAGGGGAGCCCATTTAGCAGCAATCTAGGATCGGATTTGAGAATCTTCCATAGATGGAAAATGCCATCAACCTACAAGTGCCCTTTTTTGTAAACTTACAATTCTGTCAAATAATAAGGGACCATCCAAGTTGATGGCATCAGGAAGAGGTGAAGTTTTGACAGGACGAGAATGCTTGTGACGCGAGTGATATGCTAAACCACCACCACTAGGAAACTATTCGGAACGAGAAAGGGGAATAATCTCAGGTTCCAACGTGTCTTTCCAATTAGATTTAAGAGCAGAGTTGGCAAAGACCTTCTCTGCATCCATGGTAGCCTGAACCATGGCCGATGCAGCTGAGGTGTCAGAAAGAAAGTCCATGATGGAGGACGACACAAACTCCCAAGAGACAGAGATTGAGATTCCTAGGAGATAGGCAGAAGGACAAAGTACATCCAGGTTTAAATAAAAAGTAAAAAGTTAAGGAAGAGAAACCCGATATGGTCAATGCAGAGATATGGACCAAGAGTACATCACTGTTCGGAAATATAGGGGCCCAAGAGGAAAAAGGAATGACGGCCTACAAACCATTTACAAAAGGATGCTAATGCACAAGAACCTTCCCATCTGACATAGGGATGGAACATATGCCATCAATCAAATATAGAAGACATTATTAAATGACGGCATACATTTAATGAGAAAATAGGAAAAAGATCGAGACCATTATGAGATGGCCAACCTATCAGCCAGGAAAGTTTTCAAATCGAAAACCCAGCATCGGAAAAACCAGTGAACACCTCAACTCTGAGAAATAGAAATGCTTCATGAAGATATGTCAGGGCAGACAATACAGCAACAACAAATTTCATAGGCACACCACCATGGACCAATCTTAAAGCACAGGTCTATGCATGGCTTGTAAATAACAAAATAATTCTTGAGGTTGTATATTGAAACCCACAACCAACCAAAAGAATCAGACCCCAACATGAGATATAGGGATGAAAAGAGTGGATAAACCTTAGGGATATGAAAAAGTCAGACTAAAGTGAAGAAGGATCTAATGTTCCACGCATTCACAGAAAGTTTTGAGCTACCCCCAAAAAATAGAAAAGCAAGAACTATAATTCATTCCATATAAGTCTTGAATCATATATAAATTATCTAGTAGCTAAAAAAATCTAAGCAATCAGATATAAACATGGAAATATTCAAAAAACTAACCTGTTCCCCAAGCGTTTTCCGAGTGAAGAGCATCGCGAACCCCTCAGCGAATCAACACCAGATGCCAAAAGCAGTCCGAAAGCATAAGTGAAACCAATGACAATGTAATATAGAAACAAATATTAAACAAGATGTATAACCGAGGGAGTAAAAGATCTTCCTCCGCGCAGGGGCGCAAAGAAAAGAAAATGTGACTGGGCCAGATACTGAAATCTAGGCTAAGAAATGAGCAGATATAGAGTCTAACAGAGCATAGATAGTTCCAGAAACCTAGTCGTCAAACATCAACCCCCAGAGATGCTCATCATCCCCACACAAAAGGCAGGAAAAGAATTTGCAATAAGATTTTGTGAGAAGTTTTTTGTGAGAAATTGATTCTTTTTATAAGTTTTTGTGATCTCGGTCTCAGGGGCTATTATATTAATGAAGATGAGTGGGGCCCACGTAAATTATTAATCCTACAAATTGAACTATAACCATTTTGCAATTTTCAGAATTTGGTCTTGGCAATTGGTCTTAAAATAATAAATTGGAGTAAATTATGAAGATCCTGAAACATGATTTCATCTGTTGTATGATTTAGCTGGGTCATTTTGTAGGACCGTTAGAGAAAAAATGAAAAATTAATAAAAGTTAACTAAAAGTCAATATTTACAATGAATGACTATTGGACTTAATTATTTACAAAAAATGAAATAATATACATTTATTTACAATTTTAGTCGAGGCGAGAAAACGATCAAACTTCAAAGGAGTGCCATTTACAACCCGGTTGGCCAAATGATTCGAAACAAGTATTGATGGAAAATTTGTGAAAAAATCAGATTTAATGAAACAATAAAAATGGAAATCCGACAAAAATGAAAAATAACAAAATTGCAGGATAATTAACTTAATAAAAATCACAAAAGGTGTTTAGACAAAAATTAATAGAAAGGATCCCCATTATTGAAGTACATAAATAAAAAAAATGTGGGGTTTGTGATTTACTACAACATATTCCCAAGGTCCTTTTCATTTCTTTTAATGAATCACTTGCTCCCAAACACCTTGAGGTGTTTGCCTCATGCATGTCTACCCTTCCATAACTCATATGGAGTTTCATCACTGTAAAGCCTGAGAGGAGTTAAGTTTGACAATTATCCTATTGCCTGAGTTGCTTCTTCTCAGAAGTGATGAGCCACTCTTGCTTCATCTAACATCACTCTAGCCATTTCCTGGACTGTTTGGTTCTTCCTTTCCACAACTCCATTTTGCTGAGGAGTTCTAGCCACTAAGAACTACCTTCTAATACCTTGCTCTTCCTAAAATTCTTCAAACTCTTTTGAGGTGAACTCTCCCCTTCTGTTTGATCTCAGGAATTTTATCTTCAAATCTTTCTCATTCTCTACTTGAGCCTAAATATCTTGAAGTGATCAAATTCTCTCGAATTTTCTTTTAGGAGGAGAATCCAAGTAGCCCTCATGTAATGATCAATGAACAATAGGAAGTACCTTTCTCCTTTTGATGTTTTTTTTCTTGTGGGGCCATAGATATCTGTGTGAATAAGATCTAGAGGTCTAGATGAGGAGAACTCTTTCATTTTGAAATGATTCCTATTCTTCTTTCCAAACTGACATGACTTGCATATGGTGTTATCAGGCCTTCAAAATCTAGGCAATCCTTTTACCATGCCTATCCTTGTTATCCTTATCAAGCTAACAAAATTCATGTGTCCGAGCCTCTTATGCCACAGTCATGCTTCGTTGGTTTTTCTCAAGCAATAGCTCACCCTTGATTCACCGAACACATAAACGTTATTGTGATTCTTAACTACCTTCCCCACTAGTTTTCCATTTTTTATATTCTAGATCACACAATATTTAGATCGGAAGGTCACATCATAGCCTTTGTTAGACATCTAGCTAACACTTAGCATATTGTGTTTGAGGCCTTCAACATACATCACATTTTATGCTTTTCTCTTTTGATCAATACTGACCACTCCTTTTCCTTTGATTTTTGTTGGAGAGTTGTTGCCAAAGGTAAGATTCCCCCTCTATCTTTTTCTTTTAGTGACATAAAATTTCTCTTTTCTCTAGTCATGTGTTTGGAACAACCACTGTCTACATACCATTTTTTTTCTTTATCATGCACTAATAAGGCGAGCCCACATGACATGCTCATTTGGGTCTTTTGTTTCCATCTTCTTTTATCCTTTTGTATGTCAGTCTCTATATTAGTTTGAGATGTAGATAGTTATTCAGACATTCTTTTACACTCACTGGCCTTGCGCCCAAAATTATTACATTCAAAACATTCAACTTCACTTTGTAGGGGAGTGAAGGCATTCTGATTCCTAAAAGAAGAGTCTTGTGACCTAGTAGTCTGGTGTGAATTAAACTTGAGATTTTCATCTCTTTCAACTTTGAAACTTCTACAACTAATATCTTTGTGTCCAAATATATGACACTTGTAGCGGTGACCATAAAATAAGTGGGCACGCTTATTGTCAAAAACATTATGAGGTTTAGCAGAGAAATACCTTGGTCAACTATTTGTTTGACTCATCCTCCATTGACAATCTCCTCTTTGTCCAAACTCTCTTTTGTCTTCATGAACTCGTTCATGATTATTCTTCTTATTATTCTGTGGTTCTTCAACTCCTGCAAACCTGAGGTTTATCTTCTTCTTCCCAATAGAAGATTCTTGGTCCTTTGAGCACCCCAGTCCGGTTCTGATTCCTAAGGGCCTTTGACAACTCATAATATGATTTAATCTTCCAGTCCCTTCAACAAATATCTCTCTTAAAGCCTTACTAGTCTTTGTTTTTTCAAGGTTAGTTCTTAGAGAGACCACCTCTTCTTCAAGATAATGCCAGTTTTCTTCCCATTCTTGAATCATATCTTTAAGTACCTCTTTTGTTCATCTAGATTCCTCCAACTCAACCTTTAAATATAAAAAATCAACTTTGCAGATTTTTGAGGTCATTTCCCTTTTCAACTTGAGAAACTCTTGTTTTAGTTGCTTGTTCTCCTCTCAGTAGAAGAGATATACTATCCTTTATCTTGATATCCTCTTCAATTTTTTCTTTTTGATATGAAACTCTTCATTATTTGAGTTATACATTCCTTCTTCTGCATGCTAGAACTCTTCCTTCAACTGCTTGTTTTTCTTCCTTACTTTGTTTGACTCATCAAGGGAACTGATGGGTTCTCCTTCAAGATCTACCACTCCTTCCTCTTCTTCCTCTTCAGTGTCCATCAGACCCTATTTCTTGGAGTCTATTTCGAGGGCCATAAGAGGATACTCATTTGACCAATTTTTTGATGAGTCTTCATAGTCTGATTATGGGTCTAAACTATCCTTTTTGAAATAGAACCCCTTCTTCTTGTAGTTTTTCTTCTTCTGAAATGTTTGAGACTTATTTCTAAATTTCATACCTTCTTCTCTTTCAGTCCCCTCTTTGTAAGGGAATTTGGAAGAGAAATGTCCAACTCTTCCATAGTCGAAACACTTAAAGGGAAACTTCCCTTTATATTTACTAGAGCCTCACTTCAATTTTTTTGCTAGTTGAGCTAGATCCTAATTAGATTCACTGCTAGAGCAGTCTTGATGTACTTTTTGTTCCATGCCCTTATTGGATACTCTAAATGCAACTTACTTTGGTTTAGATTTCTCTATTCCTACTCTCATCTCATAGCATGTGAGAGTACCATGTAGCTGATCCATCTTGAGATCCTTTAGGTTGACCATTTCCTCTATAGCTGATATTTTGGCATTAAATCTTAGGGGTAGAGATCTTAATACTTTTTGAATGATCAACTCTTCCTTGACCTCCTCGACAAGTCCCCTAATAATATTAACTACTTCATCAACTCTGAGGAAGTACTCGGTTATGCTTTCATTCTTAGTCATTTTCAATATTTTAAATCTCATTCTAAAAGTCTAAAGTTTTTCTTGCTTCACTTTTTCATGTCCTTCATGACAATGGTTAATCTTCTCCCACATCTCATAAGTAGACTTATAGTGCATAACCTTCACAATTTGTGACTGAATGACACTAGCAATAATGGAATTGTTGGCTTTACGATTACTTAGATACAGTTTCTTGCCATCTCCATCTGTAGGGGGAATATTTGGGACATTCTAATTTACTAGTACTGAGGTTTAAACATCTACTCCTAGGGACATAATATATGCCTCCATTCTTATGTTCCAAAAGGCATAATTGGATCCATCAAATATGGGTACCCTACGTGAATAAAACTCTTGACACTCTTTCCTATTCATAATTGCTATAGGATATAACTTCCAGTGGTTAAACTTTAATTGAAGGAACTTGGTTTGGATACCAATTATTGGAATTAAGGAATTGTTGGGGGGGGGGGGGGGGGGGGGTGGTGAACAAGTAATTAAGAAACTCTTAATTTTATTTTCTTATTATGCTTATAGTTCCTTCTTATGTTCTTTCATAGGTGAAAGAACTCATTCATGAAGTAGTAAGTATTATAAACTTTTAGAACACATACTCAAACAACAATCTAATTATTACCATATATTTGACACAGTGTTTTCACATGGAAACCCAAAGGGAAAAAACCACCAATTTGTTCTTTGTTTTATGATGTAATTTAAGCACCAAATTAATTACATCTGTTTCTTTGTGAGCACTCACTCACTGGAGGCACAAACCCAGTTTTTTTAGCAAGCAATAACTTGCAAAGAGGCACCAACCTATTTTGTTTAGCAAGCTTCAACCTCATTTGTTTAGAAAGCACCAACTTTCCATGAGGCACCAACCTCTTTTCTTTAGTAAGAACCAACTTCCCAAGAAGCACCAACCTCTTTTTTTTAGCAAGCACCAACTTGCCAAGAGGAACCAACCACTTTTGGTTAGAAAGCACTAACTTTCCTAGAGGAACCATGCTCTTAAGTGTATAGGCACTAGACTATCACTGCCACTATTTTACTATTTCATACAATTTTCATTCTTAAAACAATGGCATACAAATTACAAGTAAAATACGAACTTAATGGTTTTCTGTGGATTCAACTTTTGCATTCTGATTTCTAAACACTTGTGGAAGCCTTCCTATTACTACCCACTGCAAAACTTGCTCTATGCTTTGCCTTCTCTGCTCAAAGCTCTCCACTGTTTCACCACAACGCTACCCTTGCAACACTCTTCTCCAATTCACAACTCACTGATCTGTTCTCTCACGAGTACTCTCCCACACCCTCATTAGCTCAATGGAGGTTCACAATTTTGTTCTTATGCTGCTCTTGGCTCGATGTAGTCACTGTCATTATCAATTTTTCCCATGCATGTACCCCACACATGGCACCCCATTCATTTGCTGACTTATGCAAACTCCATTTCAGTCATTGCATTAAACTTATAAGGATGGGAGATGATCACTTCTCTTTCATACAACTGACTCTCCATGTTGTATATTAACTCTAAGTCCTCCTTATATATTTCTCAGAGGCTCCCCATACTTCTTTATGGTTCACAAAGATCTACCTGTACATCGTCATGGAGCCTCTACTTCTCATTTATCTTCAATTGTGTGCATGGGTAGTCTTTAGCCATCAACCTTATAGTTATGCATTCAAAATCACAATTGTTGATTCATACATCTTTATGGAACCCTGTACCATCATATAAAATATTTTCATCGTATTGTTTTGTAGTGGTGTAACATTATGAGATAGTCGATTTCTGACCTCTGATCAAGTCTATCCCCTTTTGCATTATCCCCTGCTATATCTCAACCATAGTAATTTTTTCGGTCACAAAGCATGAACCATATCGGAGCCCCCTATATCAGTGTTTTTCATTTGTGGCCAATGTGGCAGCAACCACAAACCCACGATTGTTGATCTCTGATTTTCAAGCTCCTTCCTCTAAGTTCTTACCGCACACTTCTCACCATAGGACTGTGGGTGGTGACCAGGGGCTTGGCCTTAAGGCCTAAGTATTTTTTCACTCTCCCAGGGGCCTTTGGTTACCTTAAGCCTTCATGACCACCTGCTATCCCTCATCCCAACGAAATTTCATTATGGCAGATGGGCCAACCACTGCAAAATTCCAATCATCGATTGTTGAAGTGATGTCATCTCATGTCATGTGACATCTTCGAACTAGTGACACGTGTCACTCTGATATGTCCAATTAGCCATCCATAAATAGCGAAACAGTCTGCCATGTGTCCCTTTGTACCATGATGTCATGCTAAAATAGGCACCTAGGTGTCCCTTATCGGAACCAATAAGATCCTTCCACTTGTCCTCATTGGAGCTCCTCTGATGCTACCCTTTTTCCTTATTGGATCCAACAGTATGCCTCCACATGTCTTGCCTAGAGGAGAGAGAAAGGGGCCTCGCCTACTATTGTTGTTTACCAAATTCCTTTGTATTTTCCTTTTTGGCCCCCCAGGCGATTTAATAAGGAATCTATAGTCTAGACTTATCCCCCTATATTGTGAGACCTCTGAGATACGGGATTGCCAATATGAAATTCGTCGAGGACCCTAATATGCGATTCACCAGGACCCTCGATTGCGATTCATCGAGACCTCTGATTTTCTGAGACTATTGGGTGTGGAGCTTGATTATCTTCTTTATTTAGAGGTATCACTGCATTGGACCCCATTTCATAATGTGGCGACAATGCCACCCATATATGTGCGTTGTCAGGGGGATCCAGGGGGGACGACGACGATTATTTGGAGTGCCCCCCTCTTAGCGAGGGATCGGGGGCAACACCCCAGAATCTAAAAATAGATGTAAGTTTTCCTTTTAAAATGTTGTAATTTCATAGTCAATCTAGGCTATTCATTACATTACATCTGTTTCTTTGTGAGCACCCACTCACTGGAGGCACAAACCCAGTTTTTTTGGCAAGCACCAACTTGCCAAGAGGCACCAACCTATTTTGTTTAGCAAGCACCAATTTGTTAAGAGGCATCAACCTCATTTGTTTAGAAAGCACCAACTTCCGAAGAGGCACAAACCTCTTTATTTTAGCGAGCACCAACTTGCCAAGAGGAACCAACCACTTTTGGTTAGAGAGCACTAACTTTCCTAGAGGAACCACTCTCTTAAGTGTACAGGCACCAACCTATTACTGCCACTATTTTACTATTTCATACAATTTTCATACTCAAAACAATGGCATACAAATTACAAGTAAAATACCAACTTAATAGTTTTCTGTAGATTCAACTTCTACATTCTGATTTCTAAACACTTGTGGTAACCTTCCTATTACTACCCACTGCAAAACTTGCTCTATGCTTTGCCTTCTCTACTTAGAGATCTCTACTATTTCACCACAATGCTACCCTTGCAACACTCTTCTCCAATTCACAACTCACTGATCTGCTCTCTCACAAGTACTCTCCCACACCCTCAGTAGCTCAATGGAGGTTCACAATTCTTTTCTTGTGCTGCTCTTGGCTCGATGTAGTCACTTTCATTATCAATTTTGCCCATGCATGTACCCCACACATGGCACCCCATTCATTTGCGGACTTACGCAAACTCCATTTCCATCATTGCATTAAACTTATAAGGATGGGAGATGATCACTTCTCTTTCATATAACTGACTCTCCATGTTGTATATTAACTTTGAGTCCTCCTTACATATTTCACAGAGGCTCCCCATACTTCTTTATGGTTCACAAAGATCTACTTATACATCGTCATGGAGCCTCTACTTTGCATTTATTTTCAATTGCGTGCATGGGTAGTATTCAGCCATCAACCTTATAATTATGCATTCAAAATCACATTTTTTGATTCATACATCTTTATGGAACCCTATACCATCATATAAAATCTTTTCATCGTACTGTTTTGTGGTGGTGTAACACTATGAGATAGTCGATTTCCGCCCTCCAATCAAGTATATCCCCTTTTGCATTATCCGTTTCTATATCTCAACCATAGTAATTTTTTCGGTCACAAAGCGCGAACCATATCGGAGTCCCCTATATCAGTGTTTTTCATTTGTGGCCAATGTTGTAGGAACCACAAACCCACAATTGTTGATCTCCGATTTTCAAGCTCCTTCCTCTGAGGCCTTACCACACACTTCTCACCATAGGACCGCGAGTGGTGACTAGGGGCTTGGCCTTAAGGCCTAAGTCTTTTTTCACTCTCCTAGGGTCCTTTGGTTACCTTAAGCCTTCATGACCACCTGCTATCCCGCATCCCAGCGAAATTTCATTATGGCAGATGGGCCAACCGCTACAAACTTTACAAACTTCCAATCATCCATTACTGAAGTGATGTCATCTCATGTCACGTGACATCTTCTAACTAGTGACACATGTCACTCCGATATGTCCCATTAGGCCATCCATAAATAGCGAAACAGTCTGCCATGTATCCCTCCATAGCGTGATGTCATGCTAAAATAGGCGGCCAGGTGTCCCTTATCAGAACCAATCAGATCCTTCCACTTGTCCTCATTGGAGCTCCTTTGTTGCTACCTTTTGTCCTTATCAGAGCCAACAGTATGCCTCCACATGTCCTGCCTAGAGGAGAGAGAAAGGGGCCTCACCTACTATGGTTGTTTACCAAATTCCTTTGTATTTTCCATTTTCGCCTGCCTGGCGATTTAACAAGGAATGTATAGTCACGACTTATCCCCCGATATTGTGAGACCTCTGAGATACAGGATCACCAATATGAAATTCGTCGGGGCCTCTGATATGTCACACCAGGACCCTCGATTGCGATTCATCAGGACCTCCAATTTTGCAAGACTGTTGGGTGTGGAGCTTGATTATCTTATTTATTTAGAGGTATCACCACATTGGATCCCATTTCGCAATGTGGCGACAATGCCACCCATTTATGTGCGTTGTCAAGGGTATCAAGGGGGCGCGATGACGATTATTTGGAGTGCCCCCCATCCTGGCGAGGGATCAGGGGCAGCGCCCTAGGATCTAAAAATATATGTAAATTTTCCTTTTAAAATGTTGTAATTTCATAGCCAATCTGGGCCATTCATTATGCAGAAATATGACGGTAGAAGTTATGTTTAATTTAGGGTTTTTTTCCCTAGAAGGAAACCCTTCACTATATATGAGGGAATTGCATTATGTCTATGCATATGTGTATTCTAAATAAGAAAGAGAGAGGATATTGTGTGAGAGAGAAGAGGAAATTACAAAGGATCTGTTGTAGGTTGTATCTCTTTATTTTGGTGGATAATGTAAACGGAAGGATTGGTTGTTTCTCTGTGGACGTAGCCCAAATTAGGTGAACCACATATATATGTGTCTCTCTTGTTTTATGGGTTCTCTGCGTTTATATTTCTGTAATATTTTTATGCGTTCCATTTCTCTGTAATGTATAATTTTCTAATAGAGACATTTGATTGTGATTCATCGCAATCTTCAATCTCTGATTTTCCTTACTACACAAGACTTGAATCATCCTGAACTTCAATATGCCATATCTCTCAAACTACAAATCCATTTATTGACTTTCACAGACCATTAGAAAGACCTTCCGAGGAAATTTCCAATGAAAGGAGTTTGATTAGCCACTAAGCCCATCTTCTGCCTCAAAAGATGGCTCCAAAGTATTCACCTAGCTGGGATCACAACCACCAAGGCATGAAGACCCATCATGAGGTTGAGCCTTGTTTGACATGAATGCTAACACTTACATAATGTGCCTATTATCACCCCAAGAAACTTTCCTAGGTTGTATCAGCTTAGAGATGGTCAAGAACATTACAAACTCAACAAAATGTTGCAGATGGATGAATGGAAGAAATGATGCATATTCAAGTCAGATAACCACTTCTACTATGCTTAAATCCAAACATGGGTGAACACCCCCAGACTACAAGGCTTTAGACCACCAATTACTCATAGTTTGAGGATTAAATGAACATGGAGAGTACTAACCACACCAACAGATGCACAAGACCATGTGATGGCCGGTTGCAACCAGTAAAGAGGTCTGCAAATCTATTTCCTAATGCACAAACACGATGACAACTCTCTAGCAATAAGTAAACAAAAACCTGCATAAGACATTCAATGATACATACCAGATTCTAACACAGAGGTGGGATGACAGCCCCTCTAATGCTAAACATCAAGGGCACATGAAAAATACATAACAGGCACAACCTAGAACAGAGTAGAAATAGAAAGTGAGCAATTAACAACAAAAGAATCTTGTATTAGCTGAAAATGAAGACCAGACACTGCAAGTATCAAAGTAGTTACAGTCTCCAGAAGTTGAACCTTACATCAAAACAACAACCATCAACCTTGATTACATCTGTGTTCTGGGTATATATAGAGTTTGTTTACAAAGATGTTCTACTGTTTTAAGCGTGAAGGGGTCATAATTGACCACCAACCACTTTCAACTATCTAATTGAGTCTTTGGTAAAATGTGCTTTCTATATTAAATGAATTTGATGTTCTCTGATGCTCTATTGTCCTTCTCAAATAGGTGGAGTGTAGTATGGATGCAATTCCATAACTACTAAATACGTTTAACTGCTGGAGGTTGGTCCTTTCTTTCTCGACCATAATGTCCTTGAATGCAGTTGTTGAAGAGTAACTATGACAGCTATAGGTAGCTAGCCAACTTCTTCCTTCGGGAGCACAGAATGGTTATGGACGTGGATAGTCGGGAAGGATGGAAGAGGGAAATCGACCGTTGGATCGCAGAGATGGATGGCAGAGATCGGCTTACAGGAGGTATCGAGAGAAAATGTGGATGGACAAACGTGGGCTGTCAGATCGCGGTCGGGCAGATCCGATGGCTATCGGCCAGAAGAATAGCGTAGGAGATAATGCACGGGAGAGAGGACAAGGACGGTAAGCGATAATCCCCACACCACTTTTCAGAGGTGGTGGTAATCGTACAAAGCAGCGCGATCGCAATTAGCGGGTGATGCGTGGCAGATGGAACAGGGGTAAAACCACTTTTCCCACGAGTTAACGGGTGGGCAACTAGCGGGAGCGGAAGGAGCGATCACCGTTGGATTGAATGGATGGATGGCGGAGAACATGCACAGGGAAAACTACACAACATAGCGAATACACTATCAGAGGCGGAAACCAGACTTGAAACTTTATACACGGGAGCAATGAGTCATATAAGGTCCGGCGCCTAATATCGCATCGGTGAAAGTCAAGTGGTGTTGCCTTATAGCGTTTTGTAGATAGCGATGGGACCACGGACCCGATAGAGGAATTAACCATATTTAAGACTTTATCGCATCGGCAGAAGTCAGGGGCATAGCCTTATACACTTGTGCATGTGATTTGTCGATTGCGATGAGGAATGAAACTGCCGAGCTTATATGGTAGGGTATTATGGAGTTTTTGCGCTTTGCGATTAAGGATTGGGGGCTAAAGGGGGGATTTGCTGGGTTTCGGAGGGTTTAAACGAGGAATGAAGAAGTTTAAGGAGGAAAAACTAAGATAGCGGGGCTATGGTGCATAAGGAAAAAGAGGGAGAACGAGGAAAAGAATGCTACGGTCTACCCTTTTTGCATAAACATATGGCCGAGCTGATATTTGGTCCTCCAAATGTTGAAGTTTGTAGCATAGATAACACTAGCTCCTTCTGGGGATGAGATCCTCCCTGTGAGGTCTCAAAAACTGCAGACCAATGCCTTCATACAAAATAAGTTTAAAAATATTGCCTAGTATTCCATTGGGCATGGAGTCTAATTAAGTCTATGATAAAACATGTAAAGAAAATGCTTACAATCATTAAGGCCTGAGAACCTTAAACGACATAAATCTTCAAAAACTGGCCATCTGTTGGGCCATCAAAACTGTTTCCCTGCCTCTCAGCCCGTTCATCATAGATCTGCAAAATTGGGTTTATTTGATCATCTACCTCAAACAGTTTAGGACATTTGACCTCATCTGGTAAAGATGATCTATACTTCATCCCCTCTCTGTATGCTCTCATCCTTCGATGTTCTTCATGGGAGCCTTTGTACACTTGCTGGATAACAATGAATGTTGTGTACTTCTCTGTGTCATCTGTGGCCTGCACAATTAATATAAATGGAAAACCAATGTATTCTTGTGTGGAGGACACACAGACTTCACCTTCTCCTGCATTTTTCTTGGAACAATCCACATCCAAAGAGGTGTCCCAAAACTGTGCACCCTCTTCCTCTATCATTTGGAAAGATGCCCTTTCAAGTTGTGTTGAGGCCACCTGGGCAGGCATCAGAATATCAAGACTGAGATGATCAGTATCAGCCTTGGGCATTGAGTTATGGCCTACCTCAGTGCCTAGTGGGCAACTGTGAGGGATGGTCACTGGAACAGTCAGAGAAGCAAAAGATGATGGGGAGGTTTCTTCTCCCTTTTCGATCACTGAAACAGGCATAAGAGTAGGCTAGTTAATTGGTAGATTTACATAGTCATGGGAAGCTAGGCTAGATTTGGGCTCAGACTCTTTGAGGATGAAGGGATCTACTGCTACTTGCTTCTGCTGATGAGATTGTTGTTTTGCAGGTACAATAAACTGATGAGCAGTGCCATTGGATAATGCTTCTTCATAGGCAGCTCTGGTTAGGAAAGGGGCACTGCCCTTGTCTTCCAAACCATGGACCTCATCCTCTTCTTCATCTTGCTCTTCTTCCATGACTATATTCTAAAAAAGGGTTTTCACCCTTTTGTCTTCGTTTATATCTCTACTTTTTTGCAAAATCTGCAATTTCTCATGTGCTCCTCTATATGGATTTGGCTTTGGAAGAGTAAAGGAACAAGGAGCTCCTACTTCCTGAGAATATTGCTCAGCCTCCAATCTGGAAACTCTAGAGGCTAAAGATTCTATCATCCTGGCCAATATATCAATCTTAAGATCCGAGGATGATGAGGACTCACCCCTCTGTCTTCTCCTCTTAGCATCACCCTCGAGTCTTTCTGCAGCCATGATATTTGATTCTACTTCGAAGGCTGCATCTTGCATATCAGCCAAAGAAGTACATCTTCTTTCTCTTAACAGCAGGCAGAACTGAGAATCGAAGGCATTGGCATAAGTGAGCATAGCAGAAGTAGGAGTGGGTTTCACTTCGTATGGTATTCTGCTATACAAATGGTTGAATCTCTTGTTGAAATCAGACAACAACTCACCATTCTCCCTCTACAAGCTCTCAAATTCAGTATAATAAAAGAGAAGATCTTTCTTATCCCCCAGTGCTTTAGGAAGACATCATCTAGGGCCTCAACGTCTGCAATAGACCTAGGGGGTAATTATTTGAACCATTTTCTAGCCTCCCCATCTAGGCTTTGGACAAAAACCCTCATCCACACATCCTCTTCATTGATATCCAGGTTATCAGCATAGCTATAAAAAGACTCTAGATGCTCTTCAGCTGTTAGTTCTTCTGTACCAGTAAACTTAGGCATACATTCCTGATAATCTCCTGTAGGCATGGCATTTAAAGGAACAGACAAGACCAAGGGTCCATACCTGGCAGCTACGATTCTTTCTATCTTTGTGGGAGCTTGCTGGCTTGCCATGACTGAGGTAAGGTAAAAGGATACTGGTAAACTGAGTGATATGAAGTGATGCAATGGATGACAGAGATAGAGGAATATGACTTAATAGTATGGGAAGCTTTCTTTGGACTGGGATCCGAGAGGGAAATGAATCAACAAGGAGCTTTATGAATCTCTGAAGGTGATTCTTCTCTAGCAAAGATACATAAGATTTTTAAGGGTTACCTAACCTTGATGCTCCTTTCTACGAAGTTTTCTTCTGCTTATTGATCTTTTTAGGGTCAAGTGTTGGGACAACTTGTGATTTTTGAGAATTTCTTTGAGCATGTCTCACAAACTGAGCTAAGACTGTAATGGGGAGTCGCCATAGGTTGGTCTTCCTCCAGTGGAGTCGCCAGATAGATGATTACAAAGAAAAATGTGTCCATGCCTTGTCTATCATCAAAACCTGGAACTCTGTCGTTCTCCTAAGGAAGTTGAGCTTCAATCTCCTCTCCCCGACAACAGCGCCAAGTAATGTTATCACCCCAAGAAACTCTCCTAGGTTGTATCTGAGAGATGCTCAGGAACATTACAAACTCAACAAAATGTTGGAGATGGATGAATGGAAGGAATGATGCATATTCAAGCCAGATAACCACTTCTACTATGCTTAACTCCACACATGGGTGAACACCCCCAGACTACAAGGCTTTAGACCACCAATTACTCACAATTTGAGGATTAAATGAACATGAAGAATATTGACCTCACCAGCAGATGCACAAGACCAAGTGATGGCTGGCTGCAACCAATAAAGAGGTTTGCAAATCTATTTCCTAATGCACAGACAGGATGACAGCTCTCTGGCACTATGTAAACAGAAACCTGCATAACACATTCAATGATACATACTAGATTCTAACACAGAGGTGGGATGACAACCCCTCTAATGCTAAACATCAAGAGCACATGAAAAATGCATAGCAGGCACAGCCTAGAACAGAGTAGAAATGGAAAGTGAGCAATTAACAACAAAAGAAGCTTGTATTAGCTAAAAATGAAGACTAGACGCTACAAGTATCAAAGTAGTTACAGTCTCCAGAAGTTGAACCTTACATCAAAACAACAACCATCAACCTTGATTACATCTGTGTTCTGGGTATATTATATAGAGTTTGTTTACAAATATGTTCTGATGTTCTAGGTGTGAAGGGGTCATAATTGACCACCAACCACTTTTAACTGTCTGATGGAGTCTTTGGTAAAATGTGCTTGCTACAATAAATGAATTTGATGTTCTCTGATGCTCTGTTGTCCTTCTCAAACAGGTGGAGTGTAGTATGGATGCAATTCCATAACTGCTAAGTACGTTTAACTGCTCGAGGCTGGTCCTTTCTTTGTCGACCATAATGTCCTTGAATGTAGTTGTTGAAGAGTAACTGTGCCGGGTACATGTAGCTGGCCAACTTCATCCTTCGGGTGCATAGAATGGTTATGGACGTGGATAGTCGGGAAAGATGGAAAAGGAAAATCGGTTGTTGGATCGCAGAGATGGACGACAGAGATCAGCTTACAGGAGGTATCAGGAGAAAACATGGACAGAAAAACGTGGGCCGTCGGATCACGGTCAGGCAGATCCAACAGCTATTGGGCAGAAGAATAGCGCAAGAGATAATGTGCGGGAGAGAGGACAAGGGTGGTAAGCAGTATTCCCCGCACCACTTTTTAGAGGTGGTGGTAATCATACAAAGCAGCACGATCGCAATCAGCGGGTGATGCATGGCAGATGGGACAGTGGTAAAACCACTTTTCCCGTGAGTTAACAAGTGGGCAACTAGCGGGAGTGGGAGGAGCGATCACTATTGGATTGAATGGATGGATGGCGGAGAACATGCACTTTGAAAACTACACAATATAGCAAATACACTATCGGAGGCACAAACCGGAATTGAAACTTTATACACAGGAGCAATGAGTCATATTAGGTCCGACGCCTAATATCGCATCGGGGAAAGTCAAGGGGTGTTTCCTTATAGCGATTTGCAGATAGCAATGAGACTGCAGACCCGATAGAGGAATTAACCATATTTAATACTTTATCGCATCGGCGGAAGTCAAGGGCATAACCTTATACACTTGTGCTTGCGATTTGCCGATTGCGGTGAGGAATGAAAGCACCGAGGTTATATGGTAGGGTCTTATGGAGGTTTTGCGCTTCACGATTAAGGACTAGGGTCTAAAGGGGGGCTTTGCTGGGTTTCGGAGGGTTTAAACGGGGAATGAAGAGTTTTAAGGAGGAAAAACAGAGATAGCAGGCTATGGAGCATAAGGAAAATGAGGGAGAAGGAGGAAAAGACTGCTGCGATCTGCCCTTTCTACATAAACACATGGCCGAGCTGATATTTGGTCCTCCAAACGCTGAAGTTTGAAGCGGAGCTAATAGTGCCACATTCATACCGTCAAATGTACTACAAAAAAATTGAATTTAGGTTCTCCGAGTTAGATAAAAAGATAAAGAAATGCATGGTAGTTTATTAAAAATGATGTATTGGACAATTTTTCAAGAAAAAATTTAAACATAATTGAAGGATAAACTGTAGAATAAACAAATTTAGGCCAAACTAAATAAAAATATTGATGACAACCATGGAAAGGCTCCCCTTTGAGAGGATACCTAAAAGAGATATTGGGATCTAAGGAAATCATGAAAATAAGGAGAAAATTTGTGTTGGAAATGAAACACCTATGAGGATTATTTTATAATATTTGGATAGTAAAAATATTGAGTTGTAGAACCATAATCATGATTTTTCACTTCAATATCATCATCATTTGGGATTCAGGTCAACACCAAGGAACTACTACATTTTGAATATAGATGCAAAGAAATTTTATAAAAATGATCATATAACTTTAGATGAGCATGCTTTGGTCTACACCAAGTGGCATCATTACAAAATGTAAATATTACAGCAATGTTTTTAGAATCGTATCAACATCTAATGTTTCAATTGATTTATAAAAGGAAAAATTATTATGTTATATCCTGCTCCTATTTCAATTGTTTTATAAAAGGAAAAATTATTATGTTATATCCTGCTCCATTTTGATAGAGAAATTTGTTACATCTCCCATTACAATACCAAATTTTATTTTTTGTATCCTCATTAGATGTTCATCACACCAATAGCATTCCCTTTTTGTTTTTCTACTATTATACTACAATTTTGAGGGGTGGTCACTACCACGTGCTTATTCATGTCTATGCCCTTTATTTCTAAGTTTTATTGATTTGGTTTATGTATTGGAGGTATAGTGGGTACTATTCCAATCCTTCATGCTCTAGGCCCCTTGTTGTATTGAACTTAAAAGGGATACCTCTCTAGGAAACTTACAAAAAATACTTGTTATCATCAGTTTAGTAATGAATAATGTAATCTACCTCTTTACAGTTTATCTTAAACTACATACCTCGAATTATCTAACCTGACAATAAAGTTTTCGGGGTAAAGTTGCCTTGAATGTGTGAAAACACTGATTCGATGACTTAAGTTTAACCTATATTGACTCATATTGGGTTTATTACGGTGCTAATGCTAACTTCAAGTATTAGTGTCTATACGATTATTCCCATAAATTTCTCATGGCCTACATAATTAAATTTAGGTACATTTTTAACCTTTCAGGTACACGATGAAATTGTGCCACGCCCTTATGGTGTCGTGTATTGCATATAGCTTTGGGTTCTGGAATGATCCACTCCATACTTGCCACGTTCGGATATGGTCATAGTGGCTACAATACCACCTATGCAACTTCCTTTCTGGAACTAACCCTTCCAACCAACTGCTCCCACCTTAACCTCAGTCATGCAATAACCATGTGACAGTGGTGAGGAATTTTGACAGATTTCGTAGCAAGGCTCAAATGGTTGGGATGAGAAACACTCATCGGAGGATTAGGGCTATGCTTGGAGCCCTAAGGCTTGTCCTTCGTGTCATTTCCGCTACTACTGTTAGGTCACATGGTTAAACCATGTGACATTTGGCCTCTCACGGTCTCACATTCGCCATGCAGCAGACCACAGGTTACAACCATGACCACCACTAGTCATTTGAGTGATTTTGTAGGTAATCCAGTCCCGTGAAATATTTTTTTTCCTTCTCCTTATATATATGTCTGTACGTATGTATGGAGTTATTTGTTTGCTGTGATGTTCCTTTGAACCCATGACTTAAATTTTGTTTCCTTCTTGTTCACGGTTAAAGGCTATTGGTGAGACCTCGTCTTCTGCCCTAGCCATGAAAATTCCTTGTCACAACTATTCCTCGCTACACTGAGGGTTTATTCCCTGGGTTTTTTTGCTATGGGAAAAATCATTCTCTTAGCATGATTCTCTGGCTCAACTTCCGCAATACACATCCTTCAATTTTGGAGTTTCAAGCCCCTTCCAAGATAAGGTAAGGCAACCCTCGTTAAGCTAAGCGGTGGGTTCCTCTGATTGTTAATAATTCCCCTTATATCACAACATCTCATTTCTTTATTTTTTCTTGTTTTGACTAGGGATTTTACATGTGAATGAATGTATGCAGATCATGGTTTGTAACAATCCTCCCTTTCTGCAAAGGGTTGCACTCTTTATCCCTAGATGGGTAGAGCTTCCAATCCCCTTAATTCTTACCTCCAACAATATCCATCGTACATCTATTCTATCACTGTAACTAATGGAATGACCCTGGAAATTTTATTTTTGACAAGGTTGCATGGCCGTGGCTCTTTCAGCTCTACTACGACGCTGAGAATGCATGGCCATAGGGTATGGCTACAGAAGACGAGCTCAATAGAACCCTATTCTTTATGCTTCCTAAACGACAGTATACCGGGTTTACAAGGGGATAACATAGGTCATGATTTACAGTGACATTCTATCTATAACTGTAACTTTATATATTTTTTCTTTTGTTTTTCCCTTATAACACATCCCAATAGATTTCCTCTATTTTCCAGGTGCGCGCGACCTATTTCCTTAGTCGTAGGTATAGCAGAATTAGCACTACCCATTTGATTTAACAATGTTACCTTGGTTAGTTTTAGGTCGGTTACTGTTTTCTCTATTCATGGGTTTGAGTGTGTGCAATTTTCTCTGAATTGAATTCCTAGAGGAGGTGTAGAACCACCATTTAGGGCAACCAATATGGTGAATAGTTTGAGCTTGTCTCACATTTTTTTCTAGCACTCGCTTACGCTTCTGTACCAATTATATTTTAATTCCAGTTTTACTTGGTTTATGTTCTAGTTTTTTAGGGTTAGGCCAGCCACAAACTTGCTTTGGTAAGAATGTGACTCTTCTGCTATAAGTTTAACTTCAGTAGTTACAGTCCTTATAGCATTTTTTTATGATGAAGCGCTATTTACAAAGGACAATGATGTAGTCTAGTTGGGAAACCAATGTATTCGATTTGAATTAGTAATTTCTCATATGCCTTCTTTTTCAATTTTCGTATTTTGGGAAATAATGATGGACACCATGAATTATACCTCTAACTGCTCGTATATGGTGTTTCACATGTATCTATGTTTCCATGTTTTGCTTCCTTTTATTATGTCTTCATTCAGAAGATTATGATTCCTCTGCTCCCTGAGTATTGTTAATATCATTTATGACTCACACAATTTTACCACTGAAGATATTTGCCTCGGTTTCTATTTTAAGATTATTGGAAAATCATTTCGCTATTAGCACCAACGTATATATATTTCCATACTTTTGTCTTTTATTTATTGGTGCAATGATTCTTCATGGGAGATAATATACATGTATTCAAAGGAAATATATGGTCCATGTTTAAAATATTTGTATTATCATGTTTAAAATATTTGTATCTAGTACGTTGGCTACATTTTCTCCTATACCAGTGCCCACTTCATTTTTCGTCAACCAAGAAAAATCATGAGTAATGATTCGAAAGTCCCGACTATTTCCCTTTAGATTGTCAATCTTGATCCTCGTACTCATAGGTCAGTTAGCCTATACGACTCATGGAATTATAAGATTTTTTTTTATTCGATCTGTAACCCCTACTTAGCTAAGCATTTTGTTTATACATTAGCCTATACATCTATAACCCCCACTTAGTTAAGCATTTTGTTTATACATTAAGCCAAAATTTGTATTTCCAAGTCTCGCAGCGGATGATATAAATAAAATAGATGGTTTAAAATCTTCAACAATCAAGATTTAACATGGTGCTTTTTTGCTTAGATGTAAGATTATTTGTACTAGTGGCCCCATCTATCGCTCCATATAGAAAAAAAAAATCCATATCTGTAAGTACTAACTACTACCTTAATCAATTATTGAATTAAATTTCTTTTCACTATTCTCATTCTCTACTAGAAATTTGATACTCTAATTGTTGACCAAATAATCCAACAAAGACCTTCCTCATCAAGATAGGCTCACAAGCTATTTGACTAGCAACCATGTACTCTGTTTCTTTCTGAAATGGGTGCAATTGATATTTCCTTCTTGTTGTAAAACGAAACTGTTGTTGACCTAATACTGAAGATTCCCCTTGATGTGGTCTTCATATTTGACAGACTTCTTTCCTAATTTGCATTTGTGAAGCCTTGAAGCTTCACTCCCTTTGCCGAGTTGTACCAAAGGACAAACTGGTTGGTGTCTCTAAAGTCTCTCAACACATGTTTAGCTGCATTCTAATAGTGTTTGGTTGGCTTAACCATTACTTGACTAAGTTTCTTAACTGCAAAACACATTTCTGGTTGTGTGTTCACCAAATACGTAAGTGGATCCATAAGTTTCCTGTAAATAGCAACCTACACTACTTCACCTAAAGTAACATATTCCTCCATGGGTTTTCTTTTCTCCACGTGGAAATTATTTAGTATCTCATTGGATACGTGCCCTGAGAGATAAGCAATTCCTCATCTCCTTGCCATACTTCCATACAAAGGAATTAATGCATGAGTCCTAGTTCCTTCATCTCGAAATCCCTGCAAGATCCTCTTTGCAATATTTGACCATATTCTTATCACCTGTTAGAATAAAGTCATTGATATATAATAGTATAATCAATCATTTATGTTCAACCACAATACAGTAAAGGTTTTCATCTACTTCAATTTTGGTGAAGACCAACCTGGTGAAATAGTTGTCAATTGTGGTGTACCAAGCATAGGGTGCTTGTTTTAATCCATATAGCACTAGCTTGAGTCTGCATGCATGTCAATCTTTGTTGAAGGTCTCAAATCCTTCTGGTTGCTCAATGTATAGATCTTCCTCAATCAATCCATTGAGGAATGTTGTATTCACATCCATCTGATGTATACTCCATCCCATCTACACTGAAAGTGATAAAATAGATCTAATTGAAGAGTACCTTGCTATTGGAGCAAAGGTATTTTCGTAATAAATTCCCTCCACTTAAGAGAACCCTCTAAACACAAATTTGGCCTTGTGTTTCTCAACACTCCCATCTACTGCTTGCTTAACCTTGTAAATCCATCTCAAACTCACAACTAACTTGTCTTCTAGTCTTGGGACCACTTCCCAAACACCATTTCCGATAACGGAGGCATACTCCTCTACCATGGCATCAACCCATACTGGTTGCTTCACTGCTTCCTTGAATAAGGATTGATCAATATCTACAATCTCGCTCATCAGAGTTATGTAGTGAGTGTACCGATCTGGTGACCTCCTCTAACTGCATTGTAATGTGGGTTCTCCCACATTCTATCTAGCATCATGCATCAATTTTTCAGCTTCTCTCATGTGTTTCTTTCCATCTCTGGAAGTCTTTACATTAGTGGGTACTTCCACTCTCTTCTCCTCTACTCCCTTGCATTTGGTTGCTCCACATCATCCTTAGGTTCTTCCTTTAGACCTAAAAGCACCTCATCTACATGTAACTGAATCTCCCTCTCAATTGAATATCTCATATGCTTCTCTCCATCTATCTTCATATCTCTACGAACAAATGTCATCCTGTGAGATAGAAGGTACACCTGATAGTTGTGAGGTGTGTCAGTGTACCCCAAAAATATTCCCAACTCATTTATTGCCTCTACGTTTTTCCTTGCATCATTGTTAACATGACAGTAAACTGATGAACCAAAGATCTAGAAGTGTGCCACATCTGATTTCTTACCTGAAAAGTCTTCTTCTATTGTACTCATCCCCAGAATCCGATGAGGACTCATACTCTGCACATATACCATTGTGTTGCATGCTTCAGCCCATAAGTGAAAAGGTAGGCCCTAATCATGTAACATCGCTTGTACAACTCCCAAAATACTTATGTTCTTCCTTTCAGTTACCCTATCATGTTGTGGGTTATGGGGTGCTATTAACTCCCATAGAATTCCTTCTGATGCATAAATGTTCTTGAATTCATTCGACACATATTCTCCACCATTATCACTGACTTCACTCTCCTACTATTGTCTTTCTCAACAAGTACTTTAAATTCAAAAAATTTAGAGAATGTCTGATCTTTCTTCTGCACGAAGAAAATCAAGCACTTACGTGAGAAATCATCTACAAATATTACATAATACCTATGCATGGTCATGTAGGCTGTCGATAATAGTCCACACATATCTCAACATACTTAACGAACTCTTTCAAGGATCACTTGTGCTAAATTGTCCTTATCATGAAAGGTGGATTTGGTGTACTTCTCTAATATACAAGCTTTGCATGTATCTTTGTTCTCTAGTGAAGCCTTGGGAAGTCTTGTACAAATCTACTGCATCATCTTCAAAGCTCTGTGGTGTAAATTGCCTGATGTTTTAGGCCCTAATTTAGTGATTTATAAGCTTTTTACCTTCTCTTATTTTGTGCTCAAAGAAACATAATCTTCTACATCTAATTTGTAGAGGTTCTTCACCCGAACCCGGATCCACTTCACTTGCCTTGTGGCTATGTGATCAAGTAAAGCCTTCCCCACTTCACTTTCCCTGTGGCTATGTGATCAAGTAAAGCCTTCCCTTTGCTGAACATCACGTCGTATCCATGATCCTCCAACATAGAAACTAAAAATAAATTCTTCTTAAAAATTGGAATATACATGACTTCTTTTAATGTGAGAGTAGAACTAGACTCCCTCTGAAAAGTAATAGTACCGATGTCAGTTGCACTATGTCTTCCATTATCTCCCATTTATATGTCCATATGGAGGTCCTTCTCCTCCAATTCACTAAAAATTTATCTTTTTTCAGCCATATGGAATGAGGCTCCACTATCTAGATACCACACACTACCCATCACCAATTTCACCATGCATGTAATGAGGGTGATATCCAACTCGATTTGTGAAGCAAGAGATTCACCTACCACTCCTCTTGAGTGATTCTTGATGGAATTATTGTGCAGAAACTTTGTTTCATAGTATCCCAACTCATGATAGTGAAAACACTTAATCCTGAATAAGTCCTTCTTCTTGCCTCCCTGACTAGAATCTCCTTTGGATTCAACTTTCTTTCCTTTCCATTTCTTCAACTTTCAAGCTAAGGTACAATTCTACTCATCATCATGCTTGGATGATGTTCCATCTCTGGCGCTCTGCCTTATCTCTTCTTACACTAAGTCAAACCACAAATTTTCCCACTTTGGTAGATGCTCCCTCCCATTTATTGAATCCTGGTAGTTGTGCCAACTCTTGGGAAGGCCTAGAAGTGCTAGGATGACTGGATCATCTTCAACAACTATAATACCAACATTCCCAGGCTCATCCTCATATTGGGTGAACCTGCTCAAGTATTGGGGTATTGTGTCACCCTTCTCCATCTTGATCTTGTAAAGCTTTTCCTTGAGTGCCAACTTCTTGTCATCGCTATTGTTCTGAAACAAGTTGATCAAGACTTACGACGTTACATATGGTGTATCCTTCCTTTGGAGGGTTCAAGACAATATGATCTCGAACTTCTTCTAGTATGATCCTTCTCGCCTTTGCAACACATTTCCTCCGCTCTACCATATCTTGATCATTTGTTGTTGGAGGCTTAGGAATATCTTTGTCTATGAATTCCTTCAGCTTGTTGTCTTTCAACACTGCTTGCATCATGTCCTTCATAGAAATATAGTTCAAACTACCTTCAAGGGCATACTGGAGTCTCCATCCGTAGAACAACATCTTGTTGGCTCTAAAGAATGATCCTGCAAATTCGATCTCACCATAAAGACAAACTCATATTCTCCTTTTCTAGAGTGATTTATGCTCCAAAATCATGTAGAAACTCCTTGTAGATTCAAACTTCTTATGTGATTTTCTAAAACAAAAGACTCGAATCGTTTTCTACTCATCGGCAGAAATAATTAACTGATTGAGAAATCATGAAGCTTACAAGAGAAAGAATTCAGTCAATACTTTACACAATGATTTCTTTGCGAAAGCCACAGCTTAAAACCCCTTTGATATGAATATTTCATTAGTAAAAAAATATGAGACAATTACAATGCTTTACTCAAGCTCGAGAAACCTTTGCACTATCTCTATCTGCCGCAATTCTTCCTAGAGAAGTCTAGGCGAATACCAAGTCTCTCTTTACTTGAGTTGATTCCTTAGTAGTTAGAACCCTATTAATTAGGGAAATTCCTCAATTGGAATCGCGCAATCCTCATAGGCCTTCCCCTTCTTGCGTGCACCAACTATACAATTTGGATGATTACACAACTGATAGTACATTGCCTTGAACTCCAATATCGACTGGGTAACTCTCTGATTAGACATGAATGAGTCATTTATGAGTGATTCATCAATCAACTAATTGAACACATGAAGCAACACCCCACTGTATGACCTCCTACTAGTTTCTCCATCAGTTACAACTAGGTTAACTAGATTTAACTCAGTTAAACTGAACTAATTAATTACAACTCCAAATAAACTCAACGAGGGCTTCTATAAAGTAGGAGAAACTCTACATGACTCAAGTTAGACCCGCAAATCAAATTAACTGGTCCAACTAAGCCAAATTAACTTATTTAACTTGTACAAGTTGTCTTGTGATGTGGAATTACAATTTTATTCCTAATTTAATTGATCAGGTGCTCAAAAAATAGCTCGAAATTAAAATTTTGTCAGATCGGTGCAAAACTTGAACAACTGCATAGTGCTCACCATCCTGAATCTGACACAACTCATTTTGCGCACAACGAACTCTATATGCTCCTAGAATCATGTTTTGTTCGCTTTCCCAAACAGGAGAATTTTTGCAGAATGTGACAGCCCAATGAGTAGTCCATATTGCTGATGTGGCACTGACAGTCTTGGCTGACGTGGAAGGGTTGACTGGTCAACATCCTTCAACGAATGGTGTGGTGCCAAGTGGCAGTTTTTTATTGGTTCAGTTTTGGATGAATTCTATTGGTTGGAAGCTGACAAAGCAAAACCTGACACGTGGCCCAGCCAAAGGCTACCACATGGTAGCTGGGGGGCCACCAAAAGTTTTTTCGAGGACTGAGTAGTAGCAGCAGGGGTCAAACCCATGACCTCCAAGCTTCAAGACCAAGCTTCCTACCAATACGCCACAACAATAGTTCTTAACCATTATAGTCTTCAGGATTTATTTGAAAACTAAGTCCGCACCAATCTGGGAAAGGGCTAGCCCTTGGGCATGCGCCACCCACGAGACCGCGATAGAGTAGAGTGGGGGACCTGTTGGAAATAATACTGAGAAGGGGGTTGAATCAGTATCTATAATTCGATAATATTTTATTTCCCAATCAGATTTAAATACACTACTTTAGTGAAGTGAACTTGCATGTGCATGCTACTGTGATTAGAGAAACCAATGTATACCCAGAGAACTTATGATTTAGTTAATTTATCATGTGTTGATCTTTAATCAGTGCATTAGTATCTTATTTTATAGTAACTATGTGCAGTAATAACATAATAGACCATCACACATAAGAAACACACATGAACACCAAGATTTAAGGTGGAAACCCAATGCAAGAGAAAAGACACCTACTACTGTCGTCTCTATCTTCTTAATATAAAGAAAATTTATTAACAATCTTGTACTGGTGTAGACTCATACCAGTACATAAGCACCCACCTGCAGAAGACTACAACCTTCTCTCATTTTACAACTTGAACTAGAAGGGAGATACATCCCCCTAGCTCTTGTACTAGCTGATATGCTTACTAGTACGTAGGCGTTGGCCTACGAAAGGCTACGGCCTTCTCTCTTCCTCTGGGGACCACTTTTCATAAATTTTCACACTAGATTCTCTTGGTACAAAACAACACAATATGAAGGACTCGTTTCATCAAATTTTCACATTGGATCCATTAGAAACTTTGAAGCTCAAACTCTATAATAATATCTGTATCAATCAACAATCAGTTAATCTAAACAGTCAGATCATTGTCACCATAACACTGTGCTCAACCCAGAAACCTGCATCATCATTTAGAACCAACTGCAACCTCAAGAATCAAACATCAAAATGCATATGCTACTTTAATGAACCCAACCTGCGTGTATACCCTACTTCCTTTACCCAAACCTGCGTATACCTCCAGAACTACTAAACATAAAACTTCTTAATCAAATCTGTCCCAACTAGTTATTTTCTGAACATCTATTATCAAATTACAGGGAGCTAGACAATGAGCAGTGAAGATCACCCTTCTCACTTAATCAATCAGACACAAACTCTTTATGCATTTAGTTTTACTTTTAGATCTAAGAAGACTTCATTGACAAACAACAATAAAACAACAACACTGATCAGATAGATTAGTCATTTCTGAACAACAGGCTTTTCTTTTGCATATGCTACTTGGAAGAGTTGAACCTGCATGTATATGCATCTTTACTAATGCAAACCACCATATAGATCTGCAAATATTAACTTACATCTTCCCTGCTATTCCAGACTTCAGACATACCCAGATCATGACATTTAAAGAATAAAACATGTGTAAGCAATCAAATCTAGCCCAACCAATATCAGATCATACAATGGTAAGTCATTTCAGGTCTCATGATCATGATCCAACATTGTATCGAAGGTGCACAAAATATTCTAGATCATATCATAATCATAGCCCCTACAACATAAAATATACTTCAGATAGAAGTATTCGTGAGAAACCCTTTTCACTTACAGACATGGTCCTTTGATCTTCTTCTCCTTATATAGTTTTTGGCCTTCCTCAATACCTCGAAGCAAAACAACACTTAGAGCATGTGGTATTCTTGGAAGGGATCAAATAACCATTACTTCGCTCAATATTGTGGGTTAATACCATGGTATTGAGCCTTGGTATTCTTTAATCCTAAATTTCCTTGATTTTCCAACCCATACGAGCTTTTCCTCTTGAGAAAGTGTGTTCATATGTATATGCCCTTTGTGTTCTATGAACGAGCATGTATACACTACTTGGATAAGGCGAACCTTCATATACAGCTTAAACTTACTTAAAACATCCTTTTTCTTCAACTTCTTGATTCTAATTTGTAGTCCATTGTTCCAACTTCATGTTCTTCTGTACCATTGACCTTTTACCTTTTAATTGACCTGTTGCAATGTGAGTTTCCCTTTATCAAATCTGAACTATCTTGAGTGAGTTGGCATGAAGGACAACACCTATATCATAATGCCAACAATCTCCCCCTTTGGACTTGATGGCAACCATATTGGTGTTGATTACTACAAGATGTAGAAATTGTTAGAGATATCAAGCAACACCAAAATAATCTTCCCCTTTGACATCAAGGGCAATGGGCAGACCAAGATCTCCCCTTTGGAGATACACTATGCTGACCATGCTGCCCCTGAGCACATGCAGAGTCTCCAGAGATATGTGTCAAAAGAATAACATGAATCTGTAATTCGACAAAGTGAGTATGACCTCCCTAAGACCAATGACTTATACATACATCAATCACCCAACCAAGTGGGGATACAAATTACACCATATGTCCAATAGGACTCCTTCAAAAATAGGCTATGATAGAAGGAGACATATTACACCTTAGATCTCTACATGAACTATGCAACAATTGATATGAATATTTGAAGCCATAGCTGAAATGAACAACCATAATTCCAACAATGCAGAATGTTTGATAAGGCTAATGCTCCCCTTGAACCTGTGATACCTGTGAATTGTCAACAAATCATTCATCAAGGCATCTTCATCAGTCAAATAAAAATTAATGAACAAAGCATATCAGGAGACAGTGATCATCAATATCAGATTGAGCACTCATGTTAGAGTTTGACCCACTTTTTTCTATTAGAAAAACATATACGCTTCTTCAGCCATAGAAACTCACATATAGGAACCTTCTTTTGAAAACTATATTTAACAGTAGGATGATGGAGAAACTACTCCCAACTTTTGTGTGAAATATTCAAATATTTCTCTGGTAATTGGTTTGGTAAATATATCAGTAGCTTGTTCTTTGGAGGGAACATACTTCAATTTAACCTTTTGTTCAAGCACTTGTTCTCGTAGAAAATGGTACTTATTCGGTATGTGCTTGGTCTTGGAATGCATGACAGGATTTTTTCAAATTCTGATGGCACTTGTATTATCACATAAAATGGAGATGGGTGGAGAACATATGATTTGAATATATTGCAATGTTTACATCATCAAGAGTAGTTGTGTGCAGCAAGATGCAACAGCCACATATTCTACTTCAACTGTAGATAAGGGAATCAAACTTTGTTTCTTGTTGAACCAAGATACTAACCCTGATCCCATATAGAATGCACCTCCAATAGTGGTTTTTCAATCATTAGCATTTCCCGCCTAATCTGCATCAGTATATGCATGAAGAGTAAGATATATGTCTTTAGGATACCATAGAATGAAGTCTTGAGTTCCTTGAAGATATTTGAATATTATTTTTACAGCCTGAAGATGTGATTCCTTTGGATTTGCTTGGAACCTTCCAACAATTCCTACTGCATGCATGATATCAGGTCTCATACCTCTTAGATAAAGCAGACTTCCAATCATAGATATGTATGCCAGTTGATTCCCTGTAGGTGATTCATCGTTAGAACTGAGACTGGATCCTGTTACCTTTGGAGTACATACTAGTTTCGAATATTCCATTCCATACTTCTTCATAATCATCTTGAGATATTTAGTTTGTGAAAGAAAAATACCATCTTTTGTTTGTTGTACTTGTAGACCAAGAAAATAAGTAAGTTCACCAAGTAAGGACATTTCAAATTCTTGCTGCATAACTAAAGCAAAGCTTTGACTCATAGATTCTTCATTGCTACCAAAGATGATATCATCAACATAAACAACAATAATTAGTAGTTTATCATTCTCAATCTTGGTGTATAAGTTGCTATCTGCAGATCCTTTTGTGAGCCCTTGTTGTTGTAGATATTTGTCAAGGCAATAATACCAAGCCCTTGGAGCTTGTTTTAGTCCATAAAGAGCCTTTTTGATCTTGCATACAAGTTTTGCATCATTTCCTAGAATCAATCCTTCTGGTTGTTCAATATAAACTTCTTCTTCTAACTCTCCATTATGAAATGCAGATTTTACATCCATTTGATACACTTTGAATTTTCAAAAACTTGAAAGAGAAAGAAACATTTTTATGGCTTCAAGTCCGGTAACAGGTGAAAATGTTTCTTCAAAGTCTATAACTTCTTGTTGAGCCTACCCTTTACATACAAGTCTTGCTTTGTTTCTAATAAATTCTCCATTTTCATGCAATTTATTCTTGAATATCCATTTTTTTCCTATAAAATTTTGATAGAGAAATTTGTTACATCTCCCATTACAATACCAAATTTTATTTTTTTCCTATCCTCATTAGATGTTCATCACACCAATAGCATTCCCTTTTTGTTTTTCTACTATTATACTACAATTTTGATGGGTGGTCACTACCACGTGCTTATTCATGTCTATGCCCTTTATTTCTAAGTTTTATTGATTTGGTTTATGTATTGGAGGTATAGTGGGTACTATTCCAATCCTTCATGCTCTAGGCCCCTTGTTGTATTGAACTTAAAGGGGATACCTCTCTAGGAAACTTACAAAAAATACTTGTTATCATCAGTTTAGTAATGAATAATGTAATCTACCTCTTTACAGTTTATCTTAAACTACATACCTCGAATTATCTAACCTGACAATAAAGTTTTCGGGCTAAAGTTTCCTTCACTGTGTGAAAGCACTGATTCGATGACTTAAGTTTAACCTATATTGACTCATATTGGGTTTATTACGGTGCTAATGCTAACTTCAAGTATTAGTGTCTATATGATTATTCCCATAAATTTCTCATGGCCTACATAATTAAATTTAGGTACATTTTTAACCTTTCAGGTACACGATGAAATTGTGCCACGCCCTTATAGTGTCGTGTATTGCATATAGCTTTGGGTTCTGGAATGAGCCACTCCACACTTGCCACATTCGGATATGGTCATAGTGGCTACCAAACCACCTATGCAACTTCCTTTCTGGAACTAACCCTTCCAACCAACTGCTCCCACCTTAATCTCAGTCATGCAATAACCATGTGTTAGTGGTGAGGAATTTTGACAAATTTCGTAGCAAGGCTCAAATGGTTGGGATGAGAAACACTCATCGGACGATTAGGGCTATGCCTAGAGCCCTAATCCATTTTTTTGGAGCCCTAAGGCTTGTACTTCGTGTCATTTCCGCTGCTACTGTCAGGTCACATGGTTACACCATGTGACATTTGGCCTCTCATGGTCTCACATTCACCATGCAGGAGACCACAGGTTACAACCATGACCACCACTAGTCATTTGAGTGATTTTGTAGGTAATCCAGTCCCGTGAAATATTTTTTTCCTTCTCCTTATATATATGTCTGTACATATGTATGGAGTTATTTGTTTGCTGTGATGTTCCTTTGAACCCATGACTTAAATTTTGTTTCCTTCTTGTTCACGGTTAAAGGCTATTGGTGAGACCTCGTCTTCTGCCCTAGCCATGAAAATTCCTTGTCACAACTATTCCTCGCTACACTGAGGGTTTATTCCCTAGGTTTTTTTGCTATGGGAAAAATCATTCTCTTAGCACGATTCTCTAGCTCAACTTCCGCAATACACATCCTTCAATTTTGGAGTTTCAAGCCCCTTCTAGGATAAGGTAAGGCAACCCTCGTTAAACTAAGCGGTGGGTTCCTCTGATTGTTAATAATTCCCCTTATATCACAACATCTCATTTCTTTATTTTTCCTTGTTTTGACTAGGGATTTTACATGTGAATGAATGTATGCAGATCATGGTTTGTAACAATCCTCCCTTTCTGCAAAGGGTTGCACTCTTTATCCCTAGATGGGTAGAGCTTCCAATCCCCTTAATTCTTACCTCCAACAATATCCATCGTACATCAATTCTATCACTGTAACTAATGAAATGACCCTGGAAATTTTATTTTTGACAAGGTTGCATGGCCGTGGCTCTTTCAGCTCTACTATGGTGCTGAAAATGCATGGCCATAGGGTATGGCTACAGAAGACAAGCTCAATAGAACCCTATTCCTTATGCTTCCTAAACGACAGTATACCGGGTTTACAACGGGATAACATAGGTCATGATTTACAGTGACATTCTCTCTATAACTGTAACTTCATATATTTTTTCTTTCGTTTTTCCCTTATAAAACCTCCCAATAGATTTCCTCTGTTTTCCAGGTGCGTGCGACCTATTTCCTTAGTCGTAGGTATAGCAGAATCAGCACTACCCATTTGATTTAACAATGTTACCTTGGTTAGTTTTATGTCGGTTACTGTTTTCTCTATTCATGGGTTTGAGTGTGTGCAATTTTCTCTGAATTGAATTCCTAGAGGAGGTGTAGAACCACCATTTAGGGCAACCAATATGGTGAATAGTTTGAGCTTGTCTCACATTTTTTTCTACCACTCGCTTACGCTTTTGTACCAATTATATTTTAATTCCAGTTTTACTTGGTTTATGTTCTAGTTTTTCAGGGTTAGGCCAGCGACAACCTTGCTTTGGTAAGAACGCGACTCTTCTGCTATAAGTTTAACTTCAGTAGTTACAGTCCTTATAGCATTTTTTTTATGATGGAGCGCTATTTACAAATGACAATGATGTAGTCTAGTTGGGAAACCAATGTATTCTATTTGAATTAGTAATTTCTCATATGCCTTCTTTTTCAATTTTGGTATTTTGGGAAATAATGATGGACACCATGAATTATACCTCCAACTGCTCGTATATGGCGTTTCGCATGTATCTATGTTTTCATGTTTTGCTTCCTTTTATTATGTCTTCATTCAGAAGATTACGATTCCTCTGCCTCACTGAGTATTGTTAATATCATTTATGACTCACACAATTTTACCACTGAAGATATTTGCCTCGGTTTCTATTTTAAGATTATTGGAAAATCATTTCGCTATTAGCACCAACGTATATATATTTCCATACTTTTGTCTTTTATTTATTGGTGCAATGATTCTTCATGGGAGATAATATACATGTATTCAAAGGAAATATATGGTTCATGTTTAAAATATTTGTCTCTAGTACGTTGGCTACATTTTCTCCTATACCAGTACCCACTTCATTTTTCTTCAACCAAGAAAAATCACGAGTAATGATTCGAAAGTCCCGAATATTTCCCCTTAGATTGTCAATCTCGATCCTCGTACTCATAGGTCAGTTAGCCTATACGATACTCATGGAATTATAAGATTTTTTTTTTTTTTATTTGATCTGTAACCCCTATTTAGCTAAGCATTTTGTTTATACATTAGCCTATACAAGTTTTGCATCATTTCCTAGAATCAATCCTTTTGGTTACAAGTTTTGCATTATTTCCTAGAATCAATCATTTTTGTTTATACATTAGCTATTTGACTAGCAAAGAATCAATCCTTTTGGTTACAAGTTTTGCATCATTTCCTAGAATCAATCATTTTTGTTTATACATTAGCTATTTGACTAGCAACCATGTACTCTGTTTTTTTCTGAAATGGGTGCAATTGATATTTCCTTCTTGTTGTAAAACGAAACTGTTGTTGACCTAATACTGAAGATTCCCCTTGATGTGGTCTTCATATTTGACAAACTCCCTTTCTAATCTGCATTTGTGAAGCCTTGAAGCTTCACTCCCTTTGCCGAGTTGTACCAAAGGACAAACTGATTGGTGTCTCTAAAGTCTCTCAACACATGTTTAGCTGCATTCCAATAGTGTTTGGTTGGCTTAACCATTACTTGACTAAGTTTCTTAACTGCAAAACACATTTCTGGTTGTGTGTTCACCAAATACGTAAGTGGATCCATAAGTTTCTCTAAATAGCAACCTACACTACTTCACCTAAAGTAACATATTCTTCCATGGGTTTTCTTTTCTCCACGTGGAAATTATTTAGTATCTCATTGCATACGTGCCCTGAGAGATAAGCAATTCCTCATCTCCTTGCCATACTTCCATACAAAGGAATTAATGCATGAGTCCTAGTTCCTTCATCTCGAAATCCCTGCAAGATCCTCTTTGCAATATTTGACCATATTCTTGTCACCTCTTAGAATAAAATCATTGATATATAATAGTATAATCAATCATTTATGTTCAACCACAATACAGTAAAGGTTTGCAACTACTTCAATTTTGGTGAAGACCAACCTGGTGAAATAGTTGTCAATTGTGGTGTACCAAGCATAGGGTGCTTGTTTTAATCCATATAGCACTAGCTTGAGTCTGTGCACATGTTAATATTTGTTGAAGGTCTCAAATCCTTCTAGTTGCTCAATGTATAGATCTTCCTCAATCAATCCATTGAGGAATGTTGTATTCACATCCATCTGATGTATACTCCATCCCATCTACACTGAAAGTGATAAAATAGATCTAATTGAAGAGTACCTTGCTATTGGAGCAAAGGTATTTTCGTAATAAATTCCCTCCACTTAAGAGAACCCTCTAAAAACAAATTTGGCCTTGTGTTTCTCAACACTCCCATCTACTGCTTGCTTAACCTTGTAAATCCATCTCGAACTCACAACTAACTTGTCTTCTAGTCTTGGGACCACTTCCCAAACACCGTTTCCGATAATGGAGGCATAATCCTCTACCATGGCATCAACCCATACTGGTTGCTTCACTGCTTCCTTGAATGAGGATTGATCAATATCTACAATCTCGCTCATCAGAGTTATGTAGTGAGTGTACCGATCTGGTGACCTCCTCTAACTGCATTGTGATGTGGGTTCTCCCACATTCTATCTAGCATCATGCATCAATTTTTCAGCTTCTCTCATGTGTTTCCTTCCATCTCTGGAAGTCTTTACATGAGTGGGTACTTCCGCTCTCTTCTCCTCTACTCCCTTGCATGTGGTTGCTCCACATCATCCTTAGGTTCTTCCTTTAGACCTAAAAGCTCCTCATCTACATGTAACTGAATCTCCCTCTCAATTGAATATCTCATATGCTTCTCTCCATCTATCTTCATATCTCTACGAACAAATGTCATCCTGTGAGATAGAAGGTACACCTGATAGTTGTGAGGTGTGTCAGTGTACCCCACAAATATTCCCAACTCATTTATTGCCTCTATGTTTTTCCTTGCATCATTGTTAACATGATAGTAAACTGATGAACCAAAGATCCAGAAGTGTGCCACATCTGATTTCTTACCTGAAAAGTCTTCTTATATTGCACTCATCCCCAGAATCCAATGAGGACTCATATTCCGCACATATACCATTGTGTTGCATGCTTCAACCCATAAGTGAAAAGGTAGGCCCTGATCATGTAACATCGCTTGTACAACTCCCAAAATACTTATGTTCTTCCTTTCGGTCACCCTATCATGTTGTGGGTTATGGGGTGCTATTAACTCCCATAGAATTCCTTTTGATGCATAGAAGTTCTTGAATTCATTCGACACATATTCTCCACCATTATCATTGAGTTCACTCTCCTACTATTGTCTTTCTCAACAAGTGCTTTAAATTCAAAAAATTTAGAGAATGTCTGATCTTTCTTCTGCACGAAGAAAATCAAGCACTTACGCGAGAAATCATCTACAAATATTACATAATACCTATGCATGGTCATGGAGGCTGTCGAAAATAGTCCACACATATCTCAACGAACTCAACGAACTCTTTCAAGGATCACTTGTGCTAAATTGTCCTATGAAAGGTGGATTTTGTGTACTTCTCTAATGTACAAGCTTTGCATGTATCTTTGTTCTCTAGTGAAGCCTTGGGAAGTCTTGTACAAATCTACTGCATCATCTTCAAAGCTCTGTGGTGTAAGTTGCCTGATGTTTTAGGCCCTAATTTAGTGATTTATAAGCTTTTTACCTTCTCTTCTTTTGTGCTTAAAGAAACATAATCTTCTACATCCAATTTGTAGAGGTTCTTCACCCGAACCCAGATCCGCTTCACTTGCCTTGTGGCTATGTGATCAAGTAAAGCCTTCCCTTTGCTAAACATCACATCGTATCCATGATCCTCCAACATAGAAACTAAAAATAAATTCTTCTTAAAACTTGGAACATACATGACTTCTTTTAATGTGAGAGTAGAACTAGACTCCCTCTGAAAAGTAATAGTACCGATGTCAGTTGCACTATGTCTTCCATTATCTCCCATTTAGATGTCCATATGGAGGTCCTTCTCCTCCAATTCACTAAAAAATTATCTTTTTTCAGCCATATGGAATGAGGCTCCACTATCTAGATACCACACACTACCCATCACCAATGTCACCATGCATGTAATAAGGGTGATATCCAACTTGATTTGTGAAGCAAGAGATTCACCTACCACTCCTCTTGAGTGATTCTTGATGGAATTATTATGCAGAAACTTTGTTTCATAGTATCCCAACTCATGATAGTGAAAACACTTAATCCTGAATAAGTCCTTCTTCTTGCCTCCCTGACTAGAATCTCCTTTGGATTTGACTTTCTTTCCTTTCCATTTCTTCAACTTTCAAGCTAAGGTACAATTCTACTCATCATCATGCTTGGATGATGTTCCATCTCTGGCGCTTTGCCTTATCTCTTCTTACACTAAGTCAAACCACAAATGTTCCCACTTTGGTAGATGCTCCCTCCCATTTATTGAATCCTGGTAGTTGTGCCAACTCTTGGGAAGGCTTAGAAGTGCTAGGATGACTAGATCATCTTCAACAACTATAATACCAACATTCCCAGGCTCATCCTCACATTCGGTGAACCTACTCAAGTATTGGGGTATTGTGTCACCCTTCTCCATCTTGATCTTGTAAAGCTTTTCCTTGAGTGCCAACTTCTTCTCGTCACTAGTGTTCTGAAACAAGTTGATCAAGACTTACGACATTACATATGGTGTATCCTTCCTTTGGAGGGTTCAAGACAATATGATCTCGAACTCCTTGTAGTATGATCCTTCTCGCCTTTGCAACACATTTCCTTCGCTCTACCATATCTTGTTCATTTGTTGTTGGAGGCTTAGGAATATCTTTGTCTATGAATTCCTTCAGCTTGTTGTCTTTCAACACTGCTTGCATCATGTCCTTCATAGAAATATGGTTCAAACTACCTTCAAGGGCATATTGGAGTCTCAATCCGTAGAACAACATCTTGTTGGATCTAAAGAATGATCCTGCAAATTCATCTCACCCATAAAGGCAAACTCATATTCTCCTTTTCTAGAGTGATTTATGCTCCAAAATCATGTAGAAACTCCTTGTAGATTCAAACTTCTTATGTGATTTTCTAAAACAAAAGACTCGAATCGTTTTCTACTCATCGGCAGAAATAATTAATTGATTGAGAAATCATGAAGCTTACAAGAGAAAGAATTTAGCCAACACTTTACACAATGATTTCTTTGCGAAAGCCACAGCGTAAAACCCCTTTGATCTGAATATTTCATTAGTAAAAAAGTATGAGACAATTACAATGCTTTACTCAAGCCCGAGCAACCTCTGCACTATCTCTATCTGTCGCAATTCTTCCTAGAGAAGTCTAGGTGAATACCAAGTCTCTCTTTACTTGAGTTGATTCCTTGGTAATTAGAACCCTATTAATTAGGGAAATTCCTCAATTGGAATCGCGCAATCCTCATAGGCCTTCCCCTTCTTGCGTGCACCAACTGTACAAGTTGGATGATTACACAACTGATAGTACATTGTCTTGAACTCCAATATCGACTGGGTAACTCTCTGATCAGACATGAATGAGTCATTTATGAGTGATTCATCAATCAACTAATTGAACACATGAAGCAACACCCCATTGTATGACCTCCTACTAGTTTCTCCATCAGTTACAACTAGTTTAACTAAATTTAACTCAGTTAAACTGAACTAATTAATTACAACTCCAAATAAACTCAAAGAGGGCTTCTATAAAGTAGGAGAAACTCTACATGACTAAAGTTAGACCCTCAAATCGAATTAACTGGTCCAACTAAGCCAAATTAACTTATTTAACTTGTACAAGTTGTCTTGTGATGTGGAATTACAATTTTATTCCTAATTTAATTGATCAGGTGCTCAAAAAATAGCTCGAAATTAAAATTTGTTGGATCGGTGCGAAACTTGAACAACTGCATAGTGCTCACCATTCTGAATCTGACACAACTCATTTTGCGCACAACGAACTCTGTATGCTCCCAGAATCATGTTTTGTTCGCTTTCACAAACAAGAGAATTTTTGCAGAATGTGACAGTCCAGTGAGTAGTCCATATTGCTAATGTGGCACTGACAGTGTCGGCTGACATGGAAGGGTTGACTGATCAACATCCTTCGACGAATGGTGTGGTGCCACGTGGCATTTTTTTATTGGTTCAGTTTTGGACGAATTCTATTGGTTGGAAGCTGACAAAGCAAAACCTGACATGTGGCCCAGCCAAAGGCTGCCACATGGTAGCTGGGGGGCCACCAAAAGTTTTTTCGAGGACTGAGTAGTAGCAGCAGGGGTCAAAGCCATGACCTCCAAGCTTTAAGACCAAGCTTCCTACCAATACGCCATGACAATAGTTCTTAACCATTATAGTCATCGGCATTTATTTGAAAATTAAGTTCGCACCAATCTAGGAAAGGGCTAGCCCTTGGGCATGCGCCACCCATGAGACCGCGATAGAGTAGAGTGGGGGCCCTGTTGGAAATAATACTGAGAAGGGGGTTGAATCAGTATCTATAATTCAATAATCTTTTATTTCCCAATCAAATTTATATACGCTACTTCAGTGAAGTGAACTTGCATGTGCACACTACTGTGATTAAAGAAACCAATGTATACCCAGAGAACTTATGATTTAGTTAATTTATCATGTGTTGATCTTTAATCAGTGCATTAGTATCTTATTTTATAGTAACTATGTGAATTAATAACATAATAAACCATCACACATAAGAAACACACATGAACACCAAGATTTAAGGTGGAAACCCAATGCAAGAGAAAAACCACCTACTACTGTCGTCTCTATCTTCTTAATATAAAGAAAATTTATTAACAAACTTGTACTGGTGTAGACTCATACCAGTACATAAGCACCCACCTGCAGAAGACTACAACCTTCTCTCATTTTCCAACTTGAACTAGAAGGGAGATACAACCCCCTAGCTCTTGTACTAGCCGATATGCTTACTAGTACGTAGGCGCTGGCCTACAAAAGGCTACGACCTTCTCTCTTCCTCTAGGGACCACTTTTCATAAATTTTCACACTAGATTCTCCTGGTACAAAACAACACAATATGAAGGACTCGTTTCATCAAATTTTCACATTGGACCCATTAGAAACTTTGAAGCTCAAACTCTATAATAATATCTGTATCAATCAACAATCAATTAATTTGAACAGTCAGATCATTGTCGCCATAACACTGTGCTCAACCCAGAAACCTGCATCATCATTTAGAACCAACTGCAACCTCAAGAATCAAACATCAAAATGCATATGCTACTTTAATGAACCCAACCTGTGTGTATACCCTACTTCCTTTACCCAAACCTGCGTATACCTCCAGAACTACTGAAACATAAAACTTCTTAATCAAATCTGTCCCAACTAGTTATTTTCTGAACATCTATTATCAAATTACAGGGATCTAGACAATGAGCAGTGAAGATCACCCTTCTCACTTAATCAATCAGACACAAACTCCTTATGCATTTAGTTTTACTTTTAGATCTAAGAAGACTTCATTGACAAACAACAATAAAACAACAACACTGATCAGATAGATTAGTCATTTTTGAACAACAGGCTTTTCTTTTGCATACGCTACTTGGAAGAGTCGAACCTGCATGTATATGCATCTTTACCAATGCAACCCACCATATAGATCTGCAAATATTAACTTACATCTTCCCTATTATTGCAGACTTCAAACATACCTAGATCATGACATTTAAAGAATAAAACATGTGTAACAAATCAAATCTAGCCCAACCAATATCAGATCATACAATGGTAAGTCATTTCAGGTCTCATGATCCTGATCCAACATTATATCCAAGGTGCACAAAATATTCTAGATCATATCATAATCATAGCCCCTACAACATAAAATATACTTCAGATAGAAGTATTTGTGAGAAACCCTTTTCACTTACAGACATGGTCCTTTGATCTTCTTCTCCTTATATAGTTTTTGGCCTTCCTCAATACCTCGGAGCAAAACAACACTTAGAGCATGTGGTATTCTTGGAAGGGATCAAATAACCATTACTTCGCTCAATATTGTGGGTTAATACCATGGTATTGAGCCTTGGTATTCTTTAACACTAAATTTCCTTGATTTTCCAACCCATACGAGCTTTTCCTATTGAGAAAGTGTGTTCATATGTATATGCCCTTTTTGTTCTATGAACCAGCATGTATACACTAATTGGATAAGGCAAACCTTCATATACAGCTTAAACTTACTTAAAACATCATTTTTCTTCAACTTCTTGATTCTAATCTATAGTCCATTGTTCCAGCTTCATGTTCTTCTGTACCATTGACTTGTTACCTTTTAATTGACCTGCTGTAATGTGAGTTTCCCTTTATCAAATCTGAACTATCTTGAGTGAGTTGGCATGAAGGACAACACCTATATCATAATGCCAACAATCTCCCCCTTTGGACTTGATGGCAACCATATTGGTGTTGATTACTGCAAGATGTAGAAACTGTTAGAGATATCAAGCAACACCAAAATAATCTTCCCCTTTGACATCAAGGGCAATGGGTAAACCAAGATCTCCCCTTTGGAGATACACTATGCTGACCATGCTCCCCCTGAGTACATGCAGAGTCTGTAGAGATATGTGTCAAAAGAATAACATGAATCTATAATTCGACAAAGTGAGTATGACCTCCCTAAGACCAATGACTCATACATACATCAATCACCCAACCAAGTGGGGATACAAATTACACCATATGTCCAATAGGACTCCTTCAAAAATAGGCTATGATAGAAGGAGACATATTACACCTTAGATCTCTACATGAATTATGCAACAATTGATATGAATATTTGAAGCCATAGCTGAAATCAGCAACCATAATTCCAACAATGCAGAATGTTTGATAAGGCTAATGCTCCCCTTGAACCTGTGATACCTGTGAATTGTCAACAAATCATTCATCAAGGCATCTTCATCAGTCAAATAAAAATTAATGAACAAAGCATATCAGGAGACAGTGATCATCAATATCAGATTGAGCACTCATGTTAGAGTCTGACCCACTTTTTTCTATTAGAAAAACATATATGCTTCTTCAGCCACAGAAACTCACGTATAGGATCCTTCTTTTGAAAACTGTATTTAACAGTAGGATGATGGAGAAACTACTCCCAAATTTTGTGTGAGATATTCAAATATTTCTCTGGGAATTGGTTTGGTAAATATATCAGTAGCCTGTTCTTTGGAGGGAACATACTTCAATTTAACCTTTTGTTCAAGCACTTGTTCTCGTAGAAAATGGTATTTATTCGGTATGTGCTTGGTCTTGGAGTGCATGACAGGATTTTTTGAAATTTTGATGGCACTTGTCTTATCACATAAAATGGAGATGGGTGGAGAACATATGATTTGAATATATTTCAATGTTTACACCATCAAGAGTAGTTGTGTGCAGCAAGATGCAGCAGCCACATATTCTGCTTCAACTGTAGATAAGGGAATCAAACTTTGTTTCTTGTTGAACCAAGATACTAACCCCGATCCCATATAGAATGCACCTCCAATAGTGCTTTTTCAATCATTAACATTTCCCGCCTAATCTGCATCAGTATATGCATGAAGAGTAAAATATGTGTCTTTAGGATATCATAGAATGAAGTCTTGAGTTCCTTGAAGATATTTGAATATTATTTTTACAGCCTGAAGATGTGATTCCTTTGGATTTGCTTGGAACCTTCCAACAATTCCTACTGCATGCATGATATCAGGTCTCGTACCTGTTAGATAAAGCAGACTTCCAATCATAGATCTATATGCTAGTTGATTCCCTGTAGGTGATTCATCGTTAGAATTGAGACTGGATCCTGTTACCTTTGGAGTACATGCTGGTTTCGAATCTTCCATTCCATACTTCTTCAGAATCATCTTGAGATATTTAGTTTGTGAAAGAAAAATACCATCTTTTGTTTGTTGTACTTGTAGACCAAGAAAATAAGTAAGTTCACCAAGTAAGGACATTTCAAATTCTTGCTGCATAACTAAAGCAAAGCTCTGACTCATAGATTCTTCATTTCTGCCAAAGATGATATCATCAACATAAACAACAATAATTAGTAGTTTATCATTCTCAATCTTGGTGTATAAGTTGCTATCTGCAGATCCTTTTGTGAGCCCTTGTTGTTGTAGATATTTGTCAAGGCAATAATACCAAGCCCTTGGAGCTTGTTTCAGTGCATAAAGAGCCTTTTTGATATTGCATACAAGTTTTGCATCATTTCCTAGAATCAATCCTTCTGGTTGTTGAATATAAACTTCTTCTTCTAACTCTCCATTATGAAATGCAGATTTTACATCCATTTGATACACTTTGAATTTTCAAAAACTTGAAAGAGAAAGAAACATTTTTATGGCTTCAAGTCTAGTAACAGGTGAAAATGTTTCTTCAAAGTCTGTAACTTCTTATTGAGCATACCCTTTACATACAAGTCTTGCTTTGTTTCTAATAAATTCTCCATTTTCATGCAATTTATTCTTGAATATCCATTTTGTTCCTATAAAATTTTTATCAAGAGGTCTAGGAACTAGTTCCCAAGTATCATTCTTTTCAATTTGGTTAAGTTCTTCATTCATTGACTTAGCCCAGAATTCATCTTTGCTAGCTTCATTAAAATTTTGTGGGTCTATGGAGGATAGTAATGCTAGATAACTGGAAGTTCCTGTAAGAGTTCTTCTTGTCTGTACTCCAAACCCTTTTTCTACTACAATTTGAGATTTTGGATGATTCTTTTGAACATTCCTAGATGGAGTCTTTTCCTTGTCACTTTTATTCTCTTCTGATGCTTCATTGGTTTCTTCCTCCATAGCATTTTGATTTGATACAAGAAAGCATTCATTGTCTTCCTCATTGTCATCATCCTTTGTCTGTTCTGGATCTCTTCATGCTTCCCCAATTACTACATCAATGCATTCAAAAATTTTCTGAAGTCTCCTGTTATAACATTTGTATCCTTTACTTCTAGATGAATAACCAAGAAGAATTCCTTTGTTTGCTCTAGGTTAAAACTTACCATGTTTTTCATCAGTCTTTTTATGAAACATTTGCTTCCAAAAACTCTAAATTTTTTTATAGTAGGAGGCTTACCATACCAAAGTTCATATGGAGTTTGATCACTATTTACCTGAGCATTAGCTTCATTGAGAATAGTCACGACAGTAAATGCAGCCTCACCCCAAAAGGTGGCAGGAGTTCCATATTCATCAAGCATACCTTGAGCCATTTGTTGAATTGTTATGTTCATTCATTCCACTACGCTATTTTGTTGAGGAGTTATGGCAACATAGAACTTCCTTTTTATTCCATGTTGTTCACAAAATTAAAAAAAATCATCTGATATGAATTCTCCCCCTTGATTAGATCCGAGACATTTGATTTTTCGATCTGATTCATTTCCAACTTAAGCTTTGAAGGCTTTAAACTTTTCAAATGCTTCATATTTATTCTTTAGTAGACCTATCCAACACATTATATAAAAATCATCAATGAATAAAAGAAAGTATTCTTCTCCACGAGGTGAATTTTTCCTTATTGGTCCACATATATTAGTATGGATGAGTTCAATAGGCTTACTTGCTGATCCTTCTTCTTCACTGAAATGAACTCTGGTTTGCTTACCAACTTGACATGGTTTTAATATGGTATTTTATGGGATGCTGATATCTGGAAGATCACGAACCACCTTGAGCATGCATGCTTTTCTTATTTGAGAAAATCTTAGATGCCCCAATCTTTTGTGACATAACTAGTTTTCATCTGCTTTTCCTAGATAACATTGTATTTGTCCTCATTTTAGTATGTATCTATTGCTTGGAGTTCTTGTATCTTTGATTCTGGTCTTTCTTATATCAATATCATGAACCACACATTAGTTTGATCGAAACACAACTTCATTTCTTTGATCACACATTTGAATGACACTCAACAAGTTATGTTTTAAACCATCAACATACATGGCATTTCCAGCTTTAACTTTTTCTTTCAGATAAACAGAACATTTACCTTTAATGACAGTTGTTGTGTCATTTCCAAAGGAGACATTCTTTTCCTTTTCTCAAGCATTGAAAGCAGCTTCTCTCATATCTGATGGACCTCCTTTTCTCATTTAAAAGGCAGTTAGAATTCCATGAAGTTGACCACAGTAATAAATTGAAGATCATTATTTTCTCCTATGGCAGATACTTTTGACTCAAATTTAGAGGACAAAGATCTCAAAATTTCCTCTACTAAAGTCGCCTCCTTTATCTCTTCACCCATATTCTTCATACAATTAACAATATCATCTACACGCAAAAAGTAATTAGAAATACTTTCATCACTATGCATCTTAAGAGTTTCATACTGAATTTTGAGAATTTGGAGCTTAGCACGTTTTACCTGGGAGTCTCCTTCATAGCTCTGAATGATTTTCCTCATATCTCTTTGGTTGTATTGAGTTGCATGACTTTGACAAATTCTGTTTTTGACAGACTTCCCAATAAACTATTGACTTCTTTGGCATTCGTTTCGTATAACTTCTTACCTGCTATATCTGAAGGTATTGCTACTAGAAATTAGTATCCTCCTTCCACAATTTCCCAAACATCGGCTCCAAATGGCTAAAGATAGGCACTGGTTCTTATTTTCCAATATACCAAGTTGTTCCCATTGAAGATTGGTGGTCTGATAGATCCCATGCCTTCGTGATTATTCATCTTGAAAGATCTCCCTTCAAGTGATCAACCTTCTTCTGAAGGACCTGCTCTGATACCAATTGTTGAAAATAATACTGGGGGGGGGTGAATCAATGTTTACAATTCAATAATATTTCATTTCCAAATCAGATTTATATGTGCTACTTCAGTGAATTGAACTTATGCTTGCACGCTACACTAATTAAAGAAACCAGCGTATACCTAGAGAACTTGTGATTTAGTTAATTTATCATGTGTTGATATTTAATCAGTGCATCGATATTTTATTATACAGTAACTTCAGTAATAACATAATAAACCATCACACATAAGCAACAAAAATGAACACCATGATTTAAGGTGGAAACCCAATGTGGGAGAAAAACCACCTGCTACTACCGTCTCTCACTTCTTAACATAAAGAAAATATGTTTATAATCTTGTACTAGTGAAAACACATACCAGTACGTAGGCACCCACCTGTAGAAGGCTACAATCGTCTCTCATTTTCCAGCTTCTACTGGAAGGGAGATACAACCCCTTAGCTCTTATACTAACCAATATGTTTACTAGTACGTAGGCACCAGCCTACAGAAGGGTACAACCTTCTCTCTTCCTCCAAGGACCACGTTTCATAAATTTTTAGACTGGATGCTCCTGGTAAAAAAACACACAATATGAAGGCCTCATTTCATCAAATTTTCACACTGGACCCATCAAAAACTTTAAAGCTCAAACTCTATAATAATATCTGCATCAATCAATAATCAACCAATTTGAACAATCAAATCACTGTCACCAGAATACTGTGCTGAACCTAGAAACCTACATCATCATTAAGAACCAGCTGCAACCTCAAGAATCAAACATCAGAATGCATATGCCACTTTAATGAACCAAACCTGCATGTCTATGCTACTTCCTTTACCCAAACCTGTGTATACCTCCAGAACTACTAAAACATAAAACTTCTTAATCAATTTGTACCAACCAGTTATTTTCTGAACATCTATTATCAAATTACGGGGATCTAGACAGTCAACAACAAATATCACCCTTCTCACTTAATCAATTAATAAATCAGACACAAAATCCTTATGTATTCAATTTTACTTTCAGATCTAGGAAGACTTCAGTGACAAACAATAGTAAAACAGCAGCACTGATTAGATAGATCAGTAATTTTTGAAAAACAGGTTTTTCTTTTGCATACACTACTTGGAAGAGTCAAACCTACATGTATATGCGCCTTTACGAAGGCGAACCAACGTATAGATCTGCAAATATTAACTTACAACTTCGCTACTATTCTAGACTTTAGACATACCGAGATCATGACATTTAAAGAATAAAACATATGTAAGAAATTAGATCTAGCCCAACCAATATCAGATCATACAATGATAAGTCATATCAAGTCTCAGGATCCTGATCCAACATTCTATCCAAGGTGCACAAAATATCTCAGATCGTATCATAATCATAGACCTTGCAACATAAAATATACTTCACATTGAAGTATTCTTGAGAAACCCTTTTCACTCACACACATTGTCCTTTAATCTTCTCCTCCTTATATAGTTTTTGGCCTTCCCCAATCCCTCGGACCAAAACAATGCTTACAGCCTATGGTATTCTTACATGAGATCAAATAACCATTACTCCACTCAATATTGTGGGCTAATACCATGGTATTGACCCTTGGTATTCTTTAATCCTAAATTTCCTTGATTTTCCAACCCATGCGCGCTTTTCCTCTTGTGAAAGTGCATGCATACATATATGCCCTTTTTGTTCTATGAACCAGCGTGTATACGCTGCTTGGATAAGGTGAACCTATGTATACAACTTAAACTGACTTAAAACATCCTTTTTCTTCAACTTCTTGATTCTGATCTGTAGTCCTTTGTTCCAACTTCATGTTCTTCTATACCATTGCCCTGTTACCTCTAAATTGACCTGTTTCAATGTGAGTTTCCCTTTATCAAATCTGAGTTGTCCTGAGTAAGTTGTCATTAAGGACAACACCTGTATCATAATGCCAACAAGCCCAATCATCAGTGGTGGGTCATTGGCCTTATCCCTAGGCACGTGGCCCCCATGTGCACAAAATTTGTGAATTTTAGGCGTTAGAGGCAATTTAAGGCATTTGACAATTCTTCCTAGAGATCGGTGAAATCAACGCTCCATTAGCACTATTTGGGGTGAATTTGTAGGATGGTGCTAGATTTTCGGGAAATTATAATGTGATTAGCAGAAGGACTTGGGGAAGCCATAATGTCTCCAGTTTCTTACCAAATCAGGAGAAGAAAGAGCCAACACAAGAATTTTTGGGCATTCTGGAGCCATTGGAACAGGTTTCCGAGTTTTCTGACCATTGTAAACTGATGTATTCATACTTTTAAGCATAATAGAGAGGGTCAAGCGATTGGAAGATGGACCAAGGAGACATAGCCCAGGAGGGTTGAACTCCTTCATCATTAGCTACTGTGATACTGTTTTGGTGATGTTCCTGTCTATTATATGTTATTGTTCAGTCAATTTTGTATGTTAATTTTCACATAACAATTTATATAAAAGCACTCCAAAAATCATTTTTAAACTTGCAATTAACCTCATGAATCCTTAAGCACATTTACATAATTTGAAGAGGAATTTAGCACATCAAGACTAATTTTCCCATTCATATCAATCTTGGTATCAGAGCTAGGTTTTCCTTGTGCAAGAAGGATTTAACTGTTTGTAAGTGAATGTCATGCTTACAACATTGAATCTTAAGAGAGGAGAATGGAAGTTGGTTCAAAGTCCTGAAGTTGGGTCAATGAGACGGAGTGCAAGGTTGCCACAATCTCCACCACCAATTCTCCCTCAAGTTGTTGTTGAAGCATCAGTGAGCATATCACATGAAGGAGAACCTACAAATATGATAGAAGACAAGAAGGTAATTAGAAAGGATTTCTTTGACATGGAAGAGATGGTGAAAGTCCTCTATGTAGAGATGAATACCAGACTCTAAGGTGAAAGATCAAAGCCTACAAAAGGAGAAGTTCCTTCAGGAGGAGGAGGTAATGGAAATGGAGGTAAACCTCCACCCTCCCCACCATCATCTTCATCTTCATCTTCACATGCATCTTCACCCTCTTCCACTAATACAAACCTTACTCATACTAATCAACATACCCCAAAAGGAACTAGTAAAACACCTTTGTTAAAACTTGATGTTAAATGTGAACTACCCATGTATAATCCTGAAGTGACTATAGATAAGCTTGACAATTGGGTTCATTAGTTGGAGGTCTATTGCAGAATTCAAAACCTTCGAGATGATGACATAAAAATTCAACTAGCTTCCTTGAGGTTGGAGGGTGTAGAACTAGTATGGTGGTAATCCAAGACACAAGAAGAGATAAAAAACATGATAAGATCTCGAATTCATGGTATGATTTATTTTCTGCAATTAAAAGACAATTTTACACACTAGCATATTTGTACAAATCCATCATGAATTGGCAGAACTTTGGACAACTTAAAGGTCAAAATGTGCAAGATTACACCCAAGAATTTAGAACAAGGTCTCTAATCTTAGGTCTAGATTTTCAATCACAAGACACATTGCTGAAGTATATAGGGGGTTTACACAGTTACCTTAGGCATACTATTCTCATGTTTAATCCCAATATTCTAGATGAGTTGTGTGTGAAAGCCACTCATCTTGAGGAAAGGGAAAAAATACTCCAGAAGAGGGTAGTAAAAATGCCTTTAAGGGTAAAGGAAAAGAAAAGGGTTTCAAAGGGAAAGGAAAGGAAAAGGCATCCATTAAGAAGGAAGGAGAGAAATTAACATGCAAGCATTGTTCCAAAGAGGGTCATGATGAAGCTCATTATTGGAAGCTTCATCTCAAGATGAAACCAAAGAAATTCAACAAGAAGGGAAAGAAAAGATAGCTACAACCACTCAAGAGGATTTGGGATTTGATTCAGATGATGAAACTAAAATTATAGCCATGTGTATGAAACGAAAGTAATTCATTGCTAGCACTAGTACTTAAAATTTACACAATGAAACTCCAAATGAAAAGAAGAGGATATAATGTTTTCACATAAGGGTAATCTCAAAACATAGAAAATTTGATACTCTTCTTTATAGTGGCTCTCAATCCAATCTCATCTCTAAAAACATTGTCAAAAGTTTAAACTTGGAAACAATTCCACATCATAAGACATATCCATTAGGATGGTTGTGTGACAATACATAATTTCAAGTAACTAGAAAGTGTAAACTGAAATTCGTCATTACTGCAAATTTCATAGATGAAGTGGACCTTGATGTTGTACCATTAGACATATCTGGTATAGTTTTGGGCAGACCGTATCTCTATGAGAGAAAATATATCTTCCATAGACATGAAAACAAATACAATTTTTTCAAATATGGAGTAGAATACATTGTGAGAGCCCTTAGCAAGAAACTAAATCTTTCACTTGTAAATGCAGGGCAAATGAAAAGACTCGTAGATTCTGGCAAGATTTTTTTTGCCTCTAATGATCAAACCTAAGAATGATGTTGATCATGAAGCATTTCATGGTTGTGAATGAAGATTGAAATCTGAATTGGTTGATATTTTTAACCAATATGATGAGATGTTTTAGGAACCAAAAGGATTGCCTCCCAAGAGAGAAATCCAACATGTGATACAGTTGCAACAAGATAGTCATCTTCATAACATTTGCATGTATAGGATGTCAATGATGGAAAGTGTAGAAATTAAAAATAATATTCAAGAGTTGTTGGATAAAGGGATCATGAAGCCAAGTTCTTAACCATGTGGGCCGCCTATTGTTTTAGTGCCAAAGAATGATGGAACATGGCGGATGTGTGTGGACTTTCGTGCATTGAGCAAGATTACATTCAAGAACCATTACCCACTGCCTAGAATAGATTATTTACTTCATCAATTGAAAGATACAAATTACTTTACTAAGTTTTACTTAACGAGGGGCTACCATAAAATTAGAATTGCTGAAGGAGACACTTGGAAGACAACAGTCAAGTCAAAACAAGTTTTGTTTAAATGGCTAGTTATGCCTTTTGGTTTATGTAATGCTCCTGCTACCTTCATGCATATAATGAATGATGTGTTGAGGCCATTTCTGGATGATTTTTTTATAGTCTACTTATATGACATCTCAATTTTAAGTAAATCTCGTGATGAACATGTCATGCATGTGAGAAAAGTACTTGATGTCTTAAAGAAAGACCAATTATATTTAAATATGTCAAAGTGTGAGTTTGGAAAAACGTTTTTAGTTTACTTGGGTCATATTGTTGGAGGAGGTGAGTTGAAAATAGATCCCTCCAAGGTTGATGTCATTCTGAATTGGCCAAGGCCCAAGACAGTTACTGAGTTGGGAGGAAAACTGAAAAAGGCCTTTGATGCATTGAAGGAAAATATTAGTTCAGCCCCAGTACTTGCACTTCCAAACTTGAGACAGTCATTTGAGATTGAGACTGATGCTAGTGACTAAGCCATGGGTGTTGTCCTTATGAAACATGGTATGCCTATATGTTTTCATTCAGAAAAATTCAATGGTGCAGTGATTAATTAAACTACATATGACAAGGAATTTTATGCATTGGTGCAAAGTGTGAAAAGTGGAAACACTACTTGATGGGTAAGGAAACAATCATTCACACTAATCATCAACCATTGCAATACTTTCAATCTCAATCTAAGTTGTAGCAATCAAGGCACATCCGATTGATGGGTTTCCTTCAACAATTCCACTTGGTAATAAGGTATAACAAAGGTATCTACAATAATGTTTTTGATATGCTTTCTAGGATTATTATTAGTGCAACTACTTTACTCAAGCATAATTCAATTTGGCATGAGAGTTATATTGAGTAGTATGCATTAGACAATGACCTTCAGAATGTTAATGTAAGCTTGAGTGAAGGTAACTAAGTAGAGGAATTGGATTATCATTTTCATGATAACTTATTGTACCATATTGGTAAGCTTTGTATTCCATAGGGAGAAAGAGTCAACATCATAAGAGAGGCACATACTCCTCTTATTGCTAGTCATTTCGGTGTAAGTAAGATGGTGGGACATCTACATAGGTATTTTTATTGGCCTTGTATGCTTGAAAGTGTGTCACGTTTTATTAAAGAATGTTCATTATGTGTAGTCAGTAAACCTAGCAATAGGAAGTTAGGATTGTACACACCACTTCTGGTTCCTTCATGACCATGGGAGAGTGTTTCTATGGATTTTGTAGGATGTCTTCCATTGTCAAAAAGATGTCATGATTAGTTGACAATGTAGTTTTTGATAAGTTCACCAAACTATGTATTTTGATGCCATGTAAAAAGAAAATTATAGTAGAACAAACTGCTCAGTTATTCTTTCAGAATGTATGGGTGCATTTTGGATTTCCCACATCCATTGTTAGTGATCGAGATTCTCGCTTTGTTGGGAATTTTTGGTCAATCTTGTGGGTATTCATGGACACCAAATTGACAAAGAGTACAACATTTCATCTACAAACAATGGTTAAATAGACGTGGTGAAGAGGAAAGTGATTCATATTCTTTGTGGGTATTGTAGCAAGCATTCTAAGTTGTGGGATGAACATTTGCACTACATTCAACATGGTTACAACCGGGCTAAGCACTCTTCAAATCAAACATCGCCATTTGAATCATGTTTGGGATACTTGCCCAATTCTCTTTTGGATTTCATTTTTGGGAAGGATGTTGCTGTTGATGGTCATAGTGACATAGACAAAGAAATAAGGTTCATTGAAAAAATCCAATTGATACACAAAAGAGTTCAAGAACTGCTAGAAAAGACCCAAGGCAATTATAAAGCAAGGCACAACAAGCATCTTGTAGATCACAAGTTACAAGTCAGTGATGAAGTTTGGCTTCAAAATTCTAGAAAAGATTGGTGACAATGCCTTAAGGTTGGATTTGTCTTCATATATGCAAATTTATGTTGTTGTTAATGTTGAGAACTTAAGGTTATGTGAGCCTCCTTTGATTTCAGATCAAGGAGAAAATGTCCAAATTCCTTCCATTGAGGATTTTTCTCCTAAATACCTTAATGAACTACAACGAGTCACCATTCTTGATAGAAGAACAAGGTTTTCAAAACGAGGGAATTTGGACTACCTTCGAGTGGGGCTTAAAGGAAAAAATCCTTCAAAAGTAAAATGGATAGAGAATGGAAAGGTGAGAGAGTTGTACCCTCACCTGTCGGACAACTGAAAGTGATATTTTGGGGTACAAAAGGCTTCTAGTGGGGAGGGATGATCAAGTGCTCAAAAAATAGCTCAAAATTCAAAGTTATCAAATCAATGTGGAACCTAAGTGATCACTTAGGGCTTGTCATCCTCAATCCGGCACAACTTGTTTTGCGCAAAACAGATTCTGTATTCTCCGAAAATAATGTTATGTTCGCTTTCGTAAACACGTGAATTTTTGCAAAATGTGACAGCCTAGTGAGCAGTGTGTACTATTGACGTGGCACAAACTATGTAGGCTAACATGGCAGGGTTGACTGGTTAACATCCTTGGGCAAAATTTTTGCTGCAAAGTGGCAATTTCTTATCAGTTCGGTTTTGGATGAATTCTATTGGTTGGAAGGTGGTCAACCATATGCTGACACGTGGTTGAGCTAGAGGCTGCCACGTGGCAGCCTGAGGCCACCAAAAGTTGTTTGAGGTCTAGGAAACAGCAACAAAGGTCAAACCCATGACCTCCAAGCTTCAATACCAAGCCTCCTACTAATACACCACAACAATAGTTCCTAACCATTATAGTCTGTGACATTTATTTGAAGACTAAGTCTGAGTGATTCTAGGAAAGGGCTAGCCATGGGGCCATCCCTTGGGCATGTGCCACCCATGGAACCATGACAGACTAGAGTTGGCGGGGGGGTGGGCAATTACCTTAGCCTCGGGAGCATGGCCCCCGTGTGCCCAAAATTTGCGGATTTTAGCCGTTAGAGGAAATTCAATGCATCTGACAATTTCACCTAGAAATCGGCGAAATCAGTGCTTCGTTAGCAATATTTGGGGAGAATTTGTAAGATGGTGCCAAATTTTGGGGAAATTGTGTTGCAATTAGTAGAAAGACTTGGGGAAGCCATAATTTCTTTAGTTTTTGACCAAATTAGGAGCAGAAAGAGGCCATAAGGGAATTTTTGGGCATTTTGGATCCATTGAAACCGGTTTCAGATCTTTTTGAGCATTATAAACTGATGTATTCAGAATTTTGAGCATAGTAGAGAGGGCCAAGCCATTGGAAGCTAAACCAAGGAGACGTAGCCTAGGAGGGGTGAAATCCTTCATCATGTGTTGTTGTGATGCTGTGTTGGTGATTTCCAGGTCTATTATATGTTGTTTCTCAGTCATTTGTTTATGTTAATTTTTACATCAAAATTTACATAAAAGAACTCAAAAACTCATGTTTAAACTTGCAATTAAACTCATGAATCCTGAAGCACATTTACATATTCTGAAGAGGAATTTAGCACAACAAAACTAATTTTCCCATTTAGATCAAGTTTGGTATCAGAGCCAGGTTTTCTCTGTGCAAGAAGGATTTAACGGTTTGCAAGTGAATTTCAGGCTTACAAGGTTGAAGCTCTCAAGACAGGATAAGGGAAGTTGGTTGAAAGTCGTGAATTTGGGTCAAGGAGAATGAGTGCAAGGTTGCCACAATCTCCACCACCAGTTCTTCCTAAAGTTGCAATTGAAGCTTCAGTGAGCATGTCACATGCAGGAGAACGTACAAATATGACAGAAGATGAGAAGGTATTTAGGAAGGCTTTCATTGCAATGACAGAGATGAGGAAATTCCTCTATGAAGATAGGAATACCAGACTGCATGGTGAAAGATCGAAGCCTCCAAAAGGAGAAGTTTCCTTAGGAGGAGGAGGTATGGAAATGGAGGTAAACCTCCACCCTCTCCACCATCATCTTCATATTCATCTTGGCAAGAATATTCACCCTCTTCCACTAATCTAACCCTTACTCATATTCATCAACATACCTCAAAAGGAACTAGTAAAACACCTCTATTAAAACTTGATGTTAAATTTGAACTGCCCATGTATAATGGTGAAGTGAATGCAAAGAAGCTTGACAATTGGCTTCGCCAGTTCAAGGTCTATTGCATAATTCAAAACCTTCATGGTGGTGACAAAAATATTCATCTAGCTTCCTTGAGGCTGGAGGGTGCAACACTAGTTGGTCGAAATCCAAGACACAAGAAGAGATAAAAAAACATGGTAAGATCTCAATTTTCTTGGTCTTACTTCATTGTTGCAATTAAAAGATAGTTTTATCCTCTAGAATATATGTAGAAATCCATCATGAATTTGTAGAACATTAGACAACTTAAAGGTCAAGATGTGCAGGATTACACCCAAGAATTTAGAAGGTCTCTAATGTTAGGTGTAGATTTGCAATCACAAGACATGTTTCTGAAGTATATAAGGGTTTACACAGCTACCTTAGGCATGCTATCCTTATAATTAATCCCAATAATCTAGATGAGATGTGTATGCAAGCCACTCATCTTGAGGCAAGAGGAAAAAATACTCGAGAAGAAGGTAGTAAAAATCCATTTATGGGTAAAGGAAAAGAAAAGGGGTTCAAAGGGAAAGGAAAGAAAAATGCAACCATTAATAAGGAAGGGGAGAAAATAACATGCAAGCATTGTTCCAAAGAGGTTCACGATGAAGCTCATTGTTGGAAGCTTTATCCTGATATGAAACCAAAGAAATTCAACAACAAGGGAAAACAAAAGACAATTGCAATCACTCAATAGGATTTGGGATCTGATTTGGGTGATGAAACTAAAATTAAAATCATGGGTATGAAAGGAAAACAATTCATTGTCAGCACTAGTACTTCAAATTTATACAATGAAACTCCAGATGAAAACAAGAGGATATAACTTTTTCACATAAGGGTAATCTCAAAACATTGAAAAATTGATACTCTTTTTTATAGTGGCTCTCAAGCCAATCTCATCTCTTAAAGCATTGTCAAAAATTTAAACTTGGAAACCATTCCACATCTTAAGACATATCCATTAGGATGGGTGTGTGACAATGCACAATTGCAAGTAACTTGAAAGTGTAAACTAAAATTTGCCATTACTGCAAATTTCATAGATGAAGTGGAGCTTGATGTTGTGACATTAGAAATATGTGGTATAGTTTTGGGTAGCCCATATCTCTATGACATAAAAACTATCTTCCATAGACATGAAAACAAATACAATTCGTTAAAATATGGAGTAGAATACATTGTGAGAACCCATAGAAAGAAACTAACTATTTCACTTGTAAATGCAGGGCAGATGAAAAGACTCATAAATTCTAGCAAGAATTTTGTGCTTATAATTATCAAACCTAAGAATGATGTTGATAATGAAGCTTTTCAAAGTTGTGACTCAAGATTGAAATTTGAATTCATTGATGCTGTTAACCAATATGATGAGATGTTTCAGGAACCAAAAGGATTGCCTCCCAAGAGAGGAATCCAACATGAGTTTCAGTTGTAGCAAGATAGTCCTCTTCCTAACATTGGAATGTACAAGATGTCAGTGATGGAAAGTGCAGAAATTAAAAATAAAATTCAAGAGTTGTTGGACAAAGGGATCATCAGGCCAAGTTCTTCACCATGTGGATCACCTATTGTTTTGGTTCCAAATAATGATGGAGCATGGCACATGATTGTGGACTTCCGTGCACTAAACAATATTACAGTAAATAACTATTACCCACTGCCTAGAATAGATGATTTACTTGATCAATTGAAATATTTAAATTATTTTACTAAGTTGGAATTAAGGAGTAGCTACCATCAAATTAGAATTGTTGAAGGAGACATTCGGAAGACAACATTCAAGACAAAACAAGGTTTGTTTGAATGGATATTTATTCCCTTTGGTTGATGTAATGCTCTTTCTATGTTCATGTGTGTGATGAATGATGTGTTGAGGCAATTCATTGATGAGTTTGTTATAGTCTAATTAGATGAAATCTTAATTTTCAGTAAATCTCCTAATGAGCATGTCATGCATGTGAGAAAAGTACTTGATGTCTAAAAGAAAGAAAAATTGTATTTAAGGATGTCAAAATGTGAGTTTGGAAAAAATTATTTAGTTTACTTGGGTCATATTGTTGGAGGAGGTGAGCTGAAAATAGATACCTCCAAAGTTGATGTCATTTTGAATTAGCCAAGGCCCAAGACAGTTAGTGAGTGGGGAGGAAAAGAGTAAAAGGCCTTTGATGCATTGAAGGAAAAGATTAGTTCAGCCCTAGCACCTACACTTCCATACTTGAGACAACCATTTGAGATCCAAACTAATGCTAGTGACTACGCTATGGGTGTTGTCCTTATGCAACATAGTAAGCCTATCTGTTTTCATTCATAAACTTTCAATGGTATGGTGATTAATTATCCTACATATGACAAGGAATTGATGCATTGGTGAAAAGTGTGAAAAAGTGGAAACATTACTTGATGGGTACGAAAACAATCAGTCACACTGATCATTAGCCATTGCAATACTTGCAATCTCAATCTAAGTTGCAACAATCAAGGAACTTCTGATGGGTGGGTTTCTTAAACAATTCCAATTGGTAATAAGGTATAAGAAAGGTCTCTACAATAAAGTTTTTGATACGCTTTCTAGGCCTATTATCAATGTAGCTACTTTACTCAAGCATAATTCTATTTTTCATGAAAGTTATATTGAGCAGTATGAATTAGACAATGACTTTCAAGATGTTTATGAAAGCTTGAGTGAAGTTAACCAGGTAGAGGAATTGGATTATGATTTGCATGATAACTTGCTGTACCATCTTGGTAAGATTTGTATTTCATAGGGAGAAAGAGTCAACATCATAAGAGAGGAACATATTCCTCTTATTGATGGTCATTTCAGTGTAAGTAAGACAGTGGCACATCTAAAGATGGATTGTTATTGGCCTCATATGCTTGGAAGTGTGTCATGTTTTATTAAAGGATATTCATTATGTGTAATCAATAAGCCAACCATGGGAGAGTGTTTCTATGGATTTTGTAGGAGGTCTTCCATTGTCAAAAATAGGGCATGATTATTTGTATCTAGTTGTGGATAGGTTTAAAAAAATGTGTATTTTGATGCCATGTAAAAAGAAAATTACAGTTGAACAAACTGCTCAGCTATTCTTTTAGAATGTATGGATGAATTTTGGATTGCCCAAATCCATTGTTACTGATCGAGATTCTTGCTTTGTTGTGAATTTTTGGTCAAGCTTGTGGGGATTCATGGACACCAATTTAAAAAACAGTACCAGATTTCATCTACAAACAGATGTTTAAACAGAGGTGGTGAACAAGACATTGATACATCTTCTTCGTGGGTATTCCAACAAGAATCCCAAGTTGTGGGATGAACATTTGCACTACATTCAACATGCTTACAACCAGGCCAAACACTCTTTAACTCAAACATCGTCATTTGAATAATGTGTGGGATACTTGCCTAAGTCTCGTTTGGATTTGAATTTTGGGGAGGATGTTGCTATTGATGGCCATAGTGACATAGAAAAAGCAAGAAGGTTCATTGAAAAAATACAATTGGTACACCAAAGAGTTCAAGAAGAAGTACAAAGAAAGACACAACATGCATCATGTAGATCACAAGTTCTAAGTTAGTGATGAATCCTATCTTCACATTAGCAAAGAGAAGCTCCAAGGAGAAGGTAAAAAGCTAAGGTGAATTAAATATCGTCCATTCAAAATTCTAGAAAATATTGGTGACAATGCCTTTAGGTTGGATTTTCCTTCATATATGCAAATTTATGTTGTTGTTAATGTTGAGAAATTAAGGTTGTATGAGCCTCCTTAGATTAAAGATCAAGGAAAAAATGTCCAAATTTCTTCCATTGAGGATTTTTCTCCTGGATACCTTGATGAACTACAACAAGACATCATTCTTGATAGAAGAATAAGGTCTTCAAAACGAGGGAATGTGGACTACCTTTGAGTGGGGCTCAAAGGAACAAATCCTTCAAAATCCAAATGGATTGAGATTGGAGAGTTGAGGGAGATGTACCCTCACCTTCTCGAAAACTGAAAGTGATTTTTTGTGGTCCAAAAGGCTTCCGGTGGGGAGGAATAATCAGGTGCTCAAACAATATATCAAAATTCAAAGTTGTCAGATCGACATGGAATGTGAATGACCGTGTAGTACTCGTCATCCTTAATCCAATGCAATTCATTTTGCATGAAACAAACTTTGTATGCTCCTAGAATCATGTTCTATTTGCTTCCCCAAACATGTGAAGTTTTGGAAAATGTGATAGCCCAGTCAGCTGTCTGTAATGCTGACGTGGTGTTGAATGTGTAGGCTAACGTGCAAGGTTGACTAGTCAACATCCTTCGGTGAATGGTGTGGTGCCAAGTGGTAATTTTTTATTGGTTCTACTTTGGACAAATTATATTGGTTGGAAGGTGGCCAACCGCAAGCTAACACATGGCCCAACCAGAGGCTGCCATGTGGTATCTAGAGGGGCACCAAAAGTTTATTTAAGGTCCGAGCAGTAGCAACGAGGGTCAAACCTGTGACCTCCAAGCTTGAAGACCAAGCCTCCAACCAATACACCACAAAAATAGTTCTTAACCATTATAGTCTTTGACATTTATTTTAAGACTAAGTCCCCACCAATTCGGGAAATGGCCAACTCCTGGGCATGCGCCACCCATGGGACCATGATAGTGCAGAGTGGGGTCCCAGCTGGCATGGGTAGGCCATTGACCTTAGCCCCACGCATGTGGTCTTGATGTGCCCAAAATTTACGGATTTTAGGCGTTAGAGGAAACTTAATATGCCTAACAATTTTGCCTGAAAATCGGTGAAATCGATTCTCCATTAGCACAATTTGGGGCAAGTTGTAGGATGGTGTAGGAATTTGGTGAAATTGCAGTGCAATTAGAAGAAAGACTTGGGGAAGCCAAATTTATTCAGTTTTGGCCAAATCAAGAGCAGAAAGAGGTTATACGAGCATTTATGGGCATTTTGAAGCCATTAGAATAGGTTTCAAAACTTTATGAGCATTGTAAACTGATGTATTCGCAATTATGAGCATAATAGAGAGGGACATGCCATTGGAAGATGAACCAAGGAGACATAGCCCAAGAGGGGTGATATCCTTCATCATGTGCTTCTTTGATACTGTTTTTGTGATGTTCATGTATGTTATATTTTTTTGTTCATTCATTTGTTTATGTTAATTTGTACATAAAAAATTACATAAAAACAATCAAAAATTCATGTTTAAACGTGTAATTAACTTCATGAATCCTTAAGAACATTTACATACTCTGAAGAGGAATTTAGCACAACAAAACTAATTTTCCTATTCAGATCATTAATTCAAGGACAAAATTAAATCAAGATTTTCTTGTTGCATTTTTAACACATGAAAGACAATGAACATTGTAATATAATCTAAAGTAGACTCTAAAGGATTTATACAATATATACCTCATCATCAGCAATATTGTTAATGCCATTTTTCCCCATAAAAGAAAGAAACTTAAAGAATTTTTCTTCATTTGAGAAATAGTGGCCACTGTGTGGTGAGATGACATGTATAAGAAAAGAAAATAAAACAAACCATATAAAATAACACCATAGTAAACTTAGTATTCAGCTGTCAAGGAAAGATTAGGCACAATTATGCCAAGTAAGTTACATGTTAAAGAGATCAAGGTGTAGATTACTTATACAATGTGGGAGTGGAAACAAAACTCCTAGAAATTGCAAAAGCTAAGTTTAGAATAAAATGAAATGAAGTAAGAAGGATACAATAATAGGATTGCCTTGTATACATGTATATAACTGGATAATGTAGAAGGCTCTGTGAATAAGTCCAAGGCTAGAGGTCGATGATGTCAAGAATTCCCAAGTCTGATGAGCATTTCTTCATAAATGAACTACTATTTGGGTCCATTATTACATATGAGTAAGCCAGCTAGTTTATATCAAATTTTTTATGTTTTTCTTATATTTATGGATCACGACAGGATATGTGGATAAATTGCAAAGATAATTCCCTTCCCACTGTGTTCCTAACCTGTGGTACAATATATTAGTTATCGTTTGGAGAAAGTTTCCAACAACGAAAATATGTAGTAATCACCACCAGTAATCCCCCAAATAATATTATTTTGGAATGTAACTTTCAGATTTCAGTTGCTATATGATTATTGAATGAAAAATCCACACTAATTCCCACACCAAACCTCCAATTTGAGGGATCACCTATGGGAATCCTCAATCACTTAAACTCAAAACATTAGTGATAATCTTAATGAAAAAATTAAATAAGAGTAGTTTTGATCTATTTTGATTGATTTACATGCAAAGCACCAATAGTTTTCCCATATTTACCATACTTGTAATTTCGAAGATATAACACATCGATTAATATTTTGCAACAAATGCTTGATTTAATAGAAACAAGAATTTAACATATTAGAGAAATACCATCAATGTTTGATCCTCAATTAGTTCACACTAGTTAGCACAAAAACTTCAAGACAGAGCAACAAGTAGAAATAAGAAATCAATCAATACCACTTGGAGAACTCATTGATGCCTCGAGAAAAAAAGAGCAATACTACCTGGAGAACTCATGTTCCAAATTCTTTGCTCTATGCATGAAGCTTTCTCCTATCCTAAAAACATAATTCATATTCAAACTTTGAGGATTCTAAAGCTGCCCAAAAGCCTTGCCAAATTAAGTAGTCAATTTTATTGATTTTCATAAAAATATTCTGGTACTGAAAAATATAGTTTGGCCATGTGATAGAAAATTCAAGCAAGGAAAAAATTCTGTAAAATATTTCTTAGAAGACTTCATGTTAATTGGAAAACCTGCATATTTTAGATAGAAAAAGTAGCGTAAGAGAGATGGTCAATATTACAAAATAATAGGATTGATATAAAGCTACAAGTAGAACTACCAAAATCCTAATTGTAATATACTTTATTGATTATTCTAAGTGAAGCCAACTAGATACATATAAGTTTTCATTTTTCATCTTTTTTTCCCATATCTTTATTAGAGGTGGAAGCTAACTTGCATGCATCTCAGAAGGTTATTTTAGAAAGGTTATATGTCACATTCTCATATTCGACACAAGCTTTTCCGTGAACAATCACAACATGTATTGGAGGAATAGTTTCTACATCAGTTGAGTTGCCAGCTTTAACCGTTTCTTTACTTGAGGTATTGATCCTTCCCCTTATTCTTGGTTATCAATCTCATCTTTCTCTTGTAGCCAACATAGGAATAATTTGGGTTCAGGAAGAATAAAGATATTCATATGATGTCTTGAAATTTCAAAGGATGAATTTTTATTATTTAACTACTAGAAAAATAGTGATAGGAACCTTAAATATAACCAAAACTTTTTTATGAAAAGATTTGTTCCAGATGCCCACGCTATCACAACATCATTGAAAATAAATGGTCAACAATAATTAAAACATTTTCCCCTATCATGAACAATGGATTAGTATTCATAAGTAAACACAAACCAATTCAAACTACAAGGAATCAACAAAAAGAACACCATTTATATAAATTCATAGAATAAGGAAAACAAAAAAAGAAGTGAATTTTCTAAGTAGTATCTCAAAACCTTGTAGTGGGAAGATGCCATGAAGCTTGAGTAATATCTATATGCCAGGGAATGAGTTGTGACACTTGTTTATCACATTTACTGGGAATAATTGCAACTAGAGATCTAATGTTTAATTTAGATAAATAGTATTGGTGTTAATAGGAAATTTGGCCCTCCATCATTAGCGATGACACGACTATTAGGGTTTGCACAATTACTGCAGATTCAACATATATATATATATATATATATATATATATATATATATATATATATATATATATATATATATATATATATATATATATATATATATATATATATATGGTTTATTATGTTACATATAATGATGTATGTTATTGGAAAATTGTGTTTTTTGTTTACTTGAAATATATATCCTTGGGAAACTGCCAGGCACTTATCCTCATTTGAAGGATTCTACCAATAGTAAATTGGGTTCTATAGAAGCTTGTTCCTTTGTGAGAAATATCAGAATGATCATGATATCTAGTAAATGGTTCACAAAGAGCATCATGTCACAATGTGGGATTTGAATCTGGATGGGGAGGATAACAATTTTCCTCACAACCACTTGGGCTAGACCCACTTGACATAATGGTTCATTGTTGTTAAGATTTCAATGATTTATGTTTTAGATTTCATATATTTTATTTTTTTTGTTTAGTATTTTAGTTAGGGTCCCCTATGTTGGAGACTCTGATGCCCTCTCTGTTATTCCCTAGAATTTGGTGGGTGATTCCACATGTCCCTTGGATGTGTTTCCCCACTACAACATCCTTGAAATTTGGTGGAACATTCGAAAACACAACCTATTCTTTCCTTGCACATATATTGTGCAATAATCTACATTTGTAATGTGTTGAATTACAACTTAACAAAATTACTTTCAACGTGCAGTAATGAGTAGAGGGATCACGGCCATACCAACCAGTGTTTCCTGCATAACAGATGTAGGCTATGTGCACCATGAATACTGTTTATTCTATTGTAGGAAGCATGAAAATAAACATCCAAGATCTAGAGTATATTCTAGAGAACAATTTGTTGCAAGAATAGATTTTAACCCAAGTAAATTATGCTGATAGTGTCTATACTTAGAAGGTCATCACTCTATAGTGTAGGATTTATTTCCATTCTAGTGAATGCTGGTTTAATTGAAGTATTTTTAGCATGCAGAAATGAGTAGGGGAGCACTGTCATACATACCCTTGCTTCCTATAGTAGCATCCTAAATAACTCCTGTAGGAGATGTGCAACATGTTTACCCTTGATTCTATTGTGGGAAGCATGGAAATCAACACCAAAGTAAGTTATGATGATAGTTTCTATACTTGGAAGGCAATGCTCTCTAGAATAAGGACTCATGCACTTCATAGATTGACCCTACCTTGTCGTTCTACAATTGGAAACTAGTAATCTTGGAAAAGGCTTCTACATATGATTTTGGCATTGTCTTGATTATAAAAAAAATATTCTTGGAAGAAAGGCATTTTCTTGAAAAAATTTCCATGCAATCTACTTTTGGGAGCCCCACCTCAGTCATTCACTTGAAGAGAAGTGTACCTAAAGGATGCTATGAACAAAGCTTGTTATCACACAATTATATTTAGAATATCTGGGTTATGAAAATATCCATCATAGGATAAATAATATTTTTATATAAAATGTTTAAGTACAAGTTATATCATATGATGATTGTTTAATGAGAGTCCCCATATAAAGACTAGACAAAGTGCCATTTCATAAGAGTCACATCTTTTAGTTGAGACATGTCCTTTCACATGTCTCTTTATTAAGCATTAATTAAATAATTATTTTCTAATGTTTATGCCATTTCATAAGAGTCACATCTTTTAGTTGAGACATGTCCTCTCACATGTCTCTTTACTAAGCATTAATTAAATTTACAATCTATTAAAGCATTAATTAAATTTACAATCTATTAAATCTTTAAACGAAATGATATTAACTAAACATTAACAATCGAATAAATCTCCGCCAAGGAATACTCAGAATATAAGTGAAGATCAAATGCAGTATTTCTTCATTAACATAAGTAACCAAATTACAGTGTCACTGAGATAACAATATTATGTGTCTCAAAAAGAATAATTATAGATTACATAAGTTTGAACTGATTTTCGTTTGCCTTTCGGCCTTGTATATAATAGTAAAAGAGTAAACTATATAAAAGTGAATCCTCAAGATCATGGGATCTTGAGGATTTTGCAATATATAATCTAATTTTGTCATGAAATAGTATTGGTCTGCCTGGTCTCTCACTACCTTGCCTACCTCAGATGTTGTCTTTCCCTTTTATGGCCTAGTGCTGCTCTATCAAGTGAATGGCTATTGACCAATCTGCATCTTATGCAAACAAGGATAGTAAAAAGTCAGTTTCCTGTTGGAGATTATCTAATTTATTACCAAGTGCTTTCATCCAACTTCAACTTTTATTTCAATCCATAAACAAAGACAATCATGTAAAGATAAATACGAAATAAAGCAATTACTGAGGAGAAAATATGCCTTTTCCTTGACCCAACATAAGGAAAGTTCAGTTGGGAGCGTCATAGTTCTTGTACCTAGGACTCAAAAGAAGAGTTGGAGAATTGACAGAATAGGCTACATGAAGTATCCACAAGGCGTTTTTCAAGAATTACCAAATTAGTTCACTATATGATATCCGAGGTATGTAACCTGCCTTCTTATGATGGCTTAGGTGATGTAAATGCTTTTCTTAATGATTGTGAACAACAAGTTCCAGAAAATCAAAAGGAAGCCATCCTTGGATATAGCCCTAAAAGATACCCCTACTAGATGGTGGAATGCACACAAGAAGAATATAGGAGGTTGGCTGGAATGTCCAATACTGATGGGAATAAGGTTTGGACAGATAGATACAGGGATGGAGATAAAATATGATGGTGAAACTAATCCAAGGAAGCATATCCATCTATGCACTACAACATGGAAGGATATTCCACGACAAGAATGGGTACATGGATTTATTCATACATTAGAGAAAATCCCTAAGAACTAGTACCTGGAAAGAGAGCTTTGACATGGTACTATGAACTGGGTAGACATGGTTGATGGATTCATATTAACATTCAACTTTGAGGATGATTGTGTATACATAGATTTGGCTCTTAACACAATCAAGAAGAGGGTTTTTGAGGATGTAACCCCACTGATATGGCAACAACCTGATTGGATTGCACAGATAGAAAATGCACTGGAATGTTATAACCTCGCTACACATGAAGAAGAAGATCCTCATAGCAACAACATAGTAGAGTCATAAGTATACCTCGAAGTAACTAGACCTCAGCTAGAGATACAATAAATAACGAAGCCACTGAAGACCAAGAAGGTGAACATAGGATTAGAGAAGGAACCCAAGTTTACAACAATAGGAGACTACTGGGATGAAGAGAGAGTCAATAAAGTTACAGAGTTACTTCATGAATAACAAGAACTATTTCCAGCCAACTTTTCAAAAATGAAAGGTATAATAGGAGATCTAGGAGTCATGTACATTACCCTTAAGCTTGATGTGAATCTAGTCAAACAAATACCTTACAAGCTAAACCCAATGTTGGCATTTTGGCATAGGTGTGGCCCTATGGTACAGGTGTTGTCCTTCATGGCAACTCACTTTGGTCAGTTCAAGTGCTTAGAATGAAGGAAACCTTGTATACGCAGTTTCACCTTGCCGAAGACGCGTATACACGCGGGTTATACGTTCAGAAGTCGCGTATGCGTATACACACACTTTTATGCAGAGGAAAGTGCGTACATGGTGGGAAACTTATTTTTGGTCCATGGTTGTTAGTCCTTGGAATTTGAATCTATGGTTTTGGACCATGGTATCTCGTCAGATGTGTTGACCCCAGGTATTGGGCCCTTGGTATTGTTTATTATGGTTTTGGACCATGGTATTGTGGAAGGCCTAAAACTATAAAAGAGGAAGGAGATCATGTGGCAAAAGATCATCTAATTCATTGAATATCAGATATTGTTCTAGATCTCGAATACTGGTGATTGGGTTATGGTGCAAATCTAGATCTGAGTGAAGGAGGAACCTGGGTGCAAGGAGGATAAGGACTATTGATGGATCAAAATCTCAAGGCTTGAACATTGGTATCTCTGTATGATTTCGATCTGTTATATGTGGCGCTCTCTTGATCTATAAATCTGATAATCTGGGTTAACTAATGACTAAATGTTTTTAAAAGAATAAATTATCCTTTATAGATCTGTACGTAGGTTCAGTGAAGTGCAGAAGCGTATACACGCCTTTTCTGTGAATGAAAGAAGCGTATACGCAGGTTGGTTGTGGTACAAAAGCGTATACACGCAGGTTGTTGAATAGTGAAGTAGCATACATATCTTGATTTATGTTCTAGTTGCTTCTGTTTTATTGCTGCAGTGTTCTGGGTTCAGAATTGGTGTTTGATTACAGTTACTATGTTCTGAGTACAGCGGTCAGAGAAGTGTTTGTTTGATTCAGTTTTTGATTGGTGAAAAGGAGTTTGGTTGATGCAGAAATACTTGATGTTTGATTGATGCTATCTGTGGATCCAGTCTGAAAATTAATGAAACGAGGTCCCTGAAAGCAAAGAGAAGGTTGCAGCCTTCTGCAGGTAGAAGCCTGCGTACTAGTATCTCAAGCTAGTACAAGAACTAAGGGGGTTGGAGCTCCCTTCCAGAAGAAGCTGGAAAACGAGAGAGGGTTGTAGCTCTCTGCAGGTTGCAGCCTGCGTACTAGTAAAGGACTACACCAGTACAATTGTAAAAATAATTTTCTAATTAAAGAGAAAGATAGAGACGAATTGCAGTAGGTGGTTTTCACCCACATTGGGTTTCCACCTTATATCTTGTGTTCTTGTGTGCGATTGTCTTTCTGCTCTGTTTTAATGTTTCTGGTTACTGGTTAGTTGCTTCTGAATCATAGATTAACAATCAACATCAGAAATATAAAGTAAATTAAAAGTTTGCATACGCGGGTTTAATTAACAGAAGTAGCGTATATCATTTGATTTTGAAAAAGGAATATTTGACTTAATAATACTGATTCACCCCCCCTCTCAGTATTATTTCCAACAATTGGTATCAGAGTAGGTCCTTCAGAAGAAGCTTGATCGCTTGAAGGAAGATCATTCATCATGAGCAACTACGAGAGGGAAGCATCAATCAGGGCACCGATTTTTGATGGGACAAACTTCGTTTATTGGAAGGTAAGAGTTACTGCTTATCTTCAATCTCTTGGTACAGAAGTCTGGGATATCATAGATACAGGGTATACTTTTCCATCAGCAACTCCTACAGATCTGGCTGAAAAGAAGAAATATGAAACAAATGCTAAGGGGGTCAATACTCTATTAGGATGCCTATCTCAATCAGAATTTGTCAAGGTAATGCAGTTTAAATCCACAAAAGAGATATGGGACAAGATTGTTCTGAGCTATGAAGGAGATGATCAAGTAAAATGATCAAAACTTCAAACCCTCAAGATTTAGTATGAAAATCTCAGGATGTATAATGATGAAAGTGTGGCTAACTATTTTCTTCGTGTAGATGAGATTGTTAATTGTATGAAAAATTTGGGTGAAGAAATAAAAGAGACTGTTGTGGTTGAAAAGGTTCTAAGATCTCTATCCCCTAGGTTTGAATCTAAAGTTTCTGTAATAGAAGAAAAAGAGAATCTACAAAGCCTTAAAATGTCACAACTGCATGGAATTCTAACTGCTTATGAAATGAGGAAAGGAGGTTCATTAGAGAGGAGAGAAGCTGCCTTCAAGGCTTCAAGAAAAGGCGAGTACGATGAGTCAGGACATGTGTCAGAAGAAGAAGAAGAATCAAATTTTGTCAGAAATCTTCAACGGGGTACTGGACGGTTCCAAGGTAAGTTACCTTTCAAATGCTTTGCTTGTGGAAGAGTCGGTCACTATGCTGCCAAATGTCCTCACAAGGATAAGATTGACAAAGGGAAGGAACCTGTTAGATGGAACAAGAAACAGAATGCAAATAAGAAAAGCTATTACACTCATGAAGATAGTGATGGACTTTCAAATAGTGATGAAGATGAACGAGGTAATAAGTATAAAATTTTAATGGCTTTTGAAGATGATTACTACATGGATGCTATAGATGTAGAAGGTTTTTATAAAGAGATATCTAATCTCAAAATTTGCTTAGAAGAGAAAAATGCGATTATTGATTCTCTGCAATGTCAACTGGCTGAAAGGGAAAAACATCTTGAAAAATTGGAATGTGAAATTGTTGGTCTTAGAAAGGAGATTGAGAAAACAAAAGCGATTAATCTTAAATTTGTTAAAGGATCTGAAACTCTGGATGAGATTATCAATGTGCAGCGTCCTCCACTAATCAAAACAGGTCTGGGATATAATGAAGAAACATCTCAAGCATCCACCTCCAAAAGTTATCTTGATGTAGCAAGGAGGAGCGAGCAAAGGCCTAATAGAAATCATCAGGTATATCAGGGACAGTTTACCTCAAGAACGAACAAAGACTATCAAGAAAATCGGGGGCAAGCTACCTTAAGGACAAATAGAAGCTACAATCAGCCTCAGGTAAAATCTTCCCAATTTGCCTCAAGAATGGATGTCAGTAGAAACTACAATCGGTTGGATGATAGATTTGATAATCGCAGGAGTTTATTCAATGGCCAATGCTTCTCTTGCCATAACTTTGGTCACAAAGCAGCCCAATGTGTTTCCTATAAGACAATCATGACTAGAGAAGCTAAAAAAAGGAATATTACTGGGATCACGAAAAGGACTTATAACAACTTTTCAACCCTTGAAAATGAAGTTGAATGTTCTATTTGTAATAACTTTGGTCATGAAGATTCTGAATGTAGGAGCAGGTTTTGGAAGACAACTCAGAAGGAACAAACCTCAAGTTGCCAGAACGTGGAGAATGAAGGAACTACAACCAGAAAGATGTGGGATAGCCTCTTATGCAGAAGGACAAGAAAATCTATGGTATATCGACAGCGGATGTTCGAAGCATATGACAGGTGATAAAGAAAAACTTGAATCCTATACTGCATTAGAAAAGGGAAAGAAGGTTTCTTTTGGAAACGATACCCCTGCAGCCATAAAAGGAAAAGGCACTGCTCAGTTGAAAGAAAAGGTCAAGGCTAGAAATGTTTTGTATGTTGATGGCTTGAAGCATAATCTTCTGAGTGTTAGTCAGATGTGTGATCAAGGAACCGAGGTAATATTTCGATCAAATGGATGTAGTGTTCGTGATCTTGATACAGGAGAAACAGTGATCAAAGGCAGAAGAACTCCAAATAATCTATACATATTTGAAGAAGGACAACAACAATGCTATTTAAGCAAGGATGATGAACACTCGTTATGGCACCAGAGGTTGGGGCATCTAAGCTTTTCACAAATAAGGAAAGCATGCAAATACAGGCAGTTCGTGGTCTTCCAGATATCAAAATTCCAGACAACACCATATGCAAATCATGTCAGTTTGGTAAGCAAACCAGAACTAACTTTCCTGAGAAGGAAGGATCAACTAGCAGGCCTCTTGAGCTAGTCCATACAGATGTATGTGGTCATTTAGGACAAGGTCACCTCGAGGAGAAGAATACCTTATATTATTCATTGACGACTTCTCCAGGTTTGTTTGGTTAGGACTTATGAAGCACAAAGACGAAGCACTCGAAAAATTCAAATCCTTCAAAGCCTTGGCTGAAAATGAATCAGATTACAAAATGAAGTGCCTCGGGTCCGACAGAGGTGGGGAATTTACCTCAAATGAATTTTTTGATTTCTGTGAAGAACATGGAATAAGAAGGGAATTCTCTATAGCTAGGACTCCTCAGCAAAATGGAGTGGCGGAAAGGATGAACAGAACAGGCCAACAAATGGCTCGTGTTATGCTTGATGAGTCTGGAACTCTCGCAACCTTCTGGGGTGAAGCTACAGATGCTGCGGTTTTTATTCTCAACAAAACAAATGTCCGAGTGAACAGCACTCAAACTCCTCATGAGCTCTGGTATGGTGAGACTCCTTCAGTAAAGCATTTCAAAATTTTTGGGAGCAAATGCTATATTAAGAATACTGATGAGCAACTTGGCAAACTTGAACCTAGAGAAGATGAAGGCATTCTCCTTGGTTATTCTCCCTACAGCAAAGCATATAAGTGTTACAATAAAAGACTTGGAAGAATTGTTGACAGCTTTGATGTAGTGGTTGATGAAAAAGGATACATCCCTAGGCAAGTGAATCATGAAAATATCGATGAGGATGAACACTAATATCCAAATTAGATAGATGATGAAGAAGAACCCCAAGAGGCACTAGAGGAATAGATAAGGATAGAAGAGAAGACTCCATCCAGGTACGTTCAGAAGAATCATCCAGAATCTCAAATTTTGGGGCAGAAAGAAGTAGGTATACAAACAAGAAGAACAATAGTAGAAGCTTCAAGCTATTTGGCATTGCTCTCTTCCACTGAACCACAAAATGTAAAAGAAGCATGCAAAGATGAGTGTTGGGTTAAGGCAATGGATGAAGAGCTTGAGCAGATCGAAAAGAATAACACTTGGGAGTTGGTTCCTAGACCAAAAGACAAAAATGTCATAGGAACAAAATGGATCTTCAAAAATAAGTTGAATGAAAATGGGGAAGTGATTAGAAACAAGGCCAGACTTGTTGTAAAGGGTATGCTCAATAGGAAGGAATAGACTTTGAAGAAACTTTTGCTCCCATTGCTAGACTTGAGGCCATCAAAATGTTCCTTGCTCTCTCTAGCTTCCAGAAGTTCAAAGTATTTCAAATGAATGTAAAATCAGCCTTTCTGAATGGAGACTTAGAAGAAGAAGTGTACATAGAGCAACCAGATGGTTTTATCCTTGGGAATGATCCAAATCTTGTATGCAGACTTAAAAAGGCTCTCTATGGGCTTAAACAAGCTCCAAGGGCTTGGTACTACCGCTTGGAAAAATACCTTCATCAACAAGGTTTTTCAAAAGGATCAGCATATAGCAATCTTTATATAAAAATTGAAAATGACAAATTGCTAATACTTGTGGTGTATGTAAATGATATTATATTTGGCAGCAACGAAGAAGCTATGAGTCAAAGCTTTGCCTTGGTGATGCAGAAAGAATTCGAAATGTCTTTGCTTAGAGAACTAAAATACTTTCTTGGATTGCAAATCTAACAAAATGAGGGCGGTATTTTCTTGTCTCAAACCAAGTACCTCAAGCAGATTCTGAAGAAATATGGCATGGAAGATTCGAAACCAGTATGCACCCCTATGGTTACAGGATGCAGTCTCAGTGCAAATGATGAATCAGCAACAGTACATCAACCAACCTATAGATCTATGATTGGAAGTCTACTTTATTTGACAAGTACCCAACCAGACTTCATGCATGCAGTGGGAATAGTTGGAAGATTTCAGGCAAATCCAAAGGAAACTCATCTTTAGGCAGTCAAGAGAATCTTCAAGTACCTTCAAGGAACTCAAAACTATGGCCTATGGTATCCTAGAGATACAGATCTCACACTTCATGCTTACACAGATGTAGATTGGGCTGGAAGCATGGATGACAGGAAGAGCACAAGTGGTGGTGCATTCTTTATGGGTTCCAGATTAGTATCTTGGTTCAGCAAGAAACAGAGTTCGATTGCTTTATCTACAACTGAAGCGGAATATGTGGCTGCTGCATCTTGTTGCACTCAACTTCTTTGGATGATGCAAACCTTGCAGGATTTTCAAATCACTTGTACTCCACCTGTCTCTATCTTATGTGATAATACGAGTGTAATAAGCATTTCAAAGAATCCTGTCATGCATTCAAAGACCAAGCACATACCTATCAAATATCACTTTCTTCGGGAACAAGTGCTTGAGCAAAAAGTCAAGTTGGAATATGTTCCTTCTAAGGAACAAGTTGCTGATATACTCACCAAACCACTGCCCAGGGAAACTTTTGAATATCTCAGACAGAAGCTGGGAGTAGTTGATGCATCATCCTGCTGTTGAAGCTTGTCTGTTTCAGAGAAAAGATGGTGTACACGAGTTGGATGAGGGGCATCCATGTACATACGCCGATTTATGCAGGTACAGTCGTGTATATGGAGTTCTGAAGAAAATCAGCAAGGACAGACTCTGGTTGGAGAGAGTCTGATATGGGTCTGTCAGAGACCATCAGGCACAGGTTCAGGGGGAGCAGATAATCTTCTAATAATGCATTGTTGGCATTACCTTAGAAGCTCTTGGTTCTAGTACTCAAGCTGTTTTTGGTTCAGGTGGATCAGCTGCAGAAAGGAGAATAAAAGGAGAACATGGTTGCTGATATATACAGTGATTGTCAGATGTTGCTAATAGTAGTTATTGGTGATTTGCATAGTCTTGATATTTCATTTCTATGTCATGTATATCTTTTTTATCAAGGTCATGTAACGACCTATTTTGGTTTCCCCACTATGTCTGGGATGATTGCTGCAATGTGATTGGTTGTCATATGTAAATTTCTGATGTATCCCCACTTGGTTGGGTGGATGATCCCCACTTGGTTGGGTGATGGATGTATGTATTGAGTCTTTTGGTGATAGGAAGGTCTTTCATAATGTATATGTCTTGGTTCTTCTTGAAGAACATCTTTTGCAGATCTTGCCTACAGTCAGAGGGAGCATGTTCAGCACAACAGAGCAGAGATATCAGCATGTACTCAGGGGGAGCACAGCCCTTTGCCCTTGATGACAAAGGGGGAGAATGACTTTGAGGATCTTGGGGTTGCCATCAAGTCCAAAGGGGGAGATTGTTGGCATTTTGGCACAGGTGTGGCCCTATGGTACAGGTGTTGTCCTTGATGGCAACTCACTTTGGTCAGTTCAGGCGCTCAGAATGAAGGAAATCTTGTATATGTAGGTTTGCCTTGCCGAAGACGCGTATACACGCGGGTTATACATTCAAAAGTCGCGTATGCGTATACACACACTTTTATGCACAGAAAAGTGCGTACATGGTGGGAAACTTATTTTTGGTCCATGGGTGTTACTCCTTGGAATTTGAAACTATGGTTTTGGACCATGGTATCTCGTCAGATGTGTTAACCACAGGTATTGGGCCCTTGGTATTGTTTATTATGGTTTTGGACGTGGTATTGTGGAAGGCCTAAAACTATAAAAGAGGAAGGAGATCATGTGGCAAAAGATCATCTGATTCATTGAATATCTCATATTGTTCTAGATCTGGAATACTGGTGATTGGGTTATGGTGCAGATCTAGATCTGAATAAAGGAGGAACCTGAGTGCAAGAAGGATAAGGACTATTGATGGATCAAAATCTCAAGGATTGAACATTGGTATCTCTGTATGCTTTTGATTTGTTATATGTGGCGCTCTCTTGATCTATAAATCTGATAATCTGGGTTAACTAATGAATGAATGTTTTTAAAGGAATAAATTATCCTTTATAGATCTGTACGCAGGTTCAGTGAAGTGTAGAAGCATATACACGCCTTTTTTGTGAATGAAAGAAGCGTATACGCATGTTGGTTGTGGTACAGAAGTGTATACATGTAGGTTGTTGAATAGTGAAGTAGCGTACATATCTTGATTTATGTTCTAGTTGCTTCTGTTTTATTACTGCAGTGTTTTGGGTTCAGAATTGGTGTTTGATTACAATTACTATGTTCTGAGTACAACGGTCAGAGAAGTGTTTGTTTGATTCATTTTTTGATTGGTGAAAAGGAGTCTGGTTGATGCAGAAATACTTGATGTTTGATTGATGCTATCTGTGAATCCAGTCTAAAAATTAATGAAACGAGGTCCCTGAAAGCAAAGAGAAGGTTGCAGCCTTCTGCAGGTAGAAGCCTGCATACTAGTATCTCAAGCTAGTACAAGAACTAAGGGGGTTGGAGCTCCCTTCCAGAAGAAGCTGGAAAACGAGAGAGGGTTGTAGCTCTCTGCAGGTTGCAGCCTGCGTACTGGTAAAGGACTGCACCAGTACAATTGTAAAAAGAAGTTTCTAATTAAAGAGAAAGATAGAGACGAATTGCAGCAGGTGGTTTTCACCCACATTGGGTTTCCACCTTATATCTTGTGTTCTTGTGTGCGATTGTCTTTCTGCTCTGTTTTACTGTTTCTGGTTACTAGTTATTTGCTTCTGAATCACAGATTAACAATCAACATCAGAAAGATAAAGTAAATTAAAAGTTTGCATACGCGGGTTTCCTTCTGCATAATTGCGTATATACGCGGGTTTAATTAACAGAAGTAGCGTATATCATTTGATTTTGAAAAAGGAATATTTGACTTAATAATACTGATTCACCCCCCCTCTCAGTATTATTTCCAACACCCAAAATATAAGGAGAAAGTGAAAGTAGAGCTTGATAATATGATAATAGCAAGAATTATTGAACCATTTTAAGAATCAGAATGGGTGAGTCTTATGGTGGTGCAAGAGAATAAGTCACAAGGAGAAATTAGGATCTGTGTTGATCTGAAAAGTTGAATTATGCATGTTTACATGATCCCTTCCCTACCCCTTTCATAGATGAAGTGCTAGAAAATGTAGGAGGACAATAAGATTACTCATTTACAGATGGATTCTAAGGTTATCGTCTGATTAGGATTGCACCTGAAGATTAGCATAAGACCACATTTTCTACAGAATGGGGCTCATATCAATACACAGTAATGCATTTTGGATTAAAAGATTCCCCTGCTATATTTTCTAGGGTGGTGGTTCCAACTTTTAAGGAATACATCCAAAAGTTTTTAGAGGTATATTTTGATGATTTTTCAATATTTGGATCATTGAGCAAACATGTTGGAAGTTTAATACTTAGGCTCGACACATGTAAAAAGTATCATATCTCTTTGAACATAAAGAAGTGAATATTTTGTGTACCTTTAGGCATATTGTTGGGACATATTTTTTGTAAGAAAGGAATAATGGTGGACCCTACTAAGATTTTTATCATTTTGACTTGCCTCCACCTAAGATAATAATATAGCTTTGCACTATGTAGGGACATACTGGTTATTATAGGAAGATCATTAAGGGGTATGCTCAAATCATTGCGCCTATGGAGAAATTGTTGAAGAGAATGTAACTTTTCTGTGGAATTAAGAATGTTATAAGAGCCTCAACATATTGAGAGAAAAAATGGTAGCTTTTCCTACACTAGTGTTCCCTGATTAGAATAAGGAATTCCATGTCCATGTGGATTCCTTTTGTATAACTTTGGGAGTAGTACTAGCACAACTTGTTGCATGAGAGATTGAGCATCCTATAACTTTTGTGAGTAGAAATTTATCTAAAGCATAAAATAATTACACCACTACAGAAAGGGAAGGACTTGCCATGGTATATGATTTGTATAAGTTTAGACACTATTTCCTAGGATCACACTTTAAAATGTTTACAAATCATTCTGTATTGAAGTATTTGGTTAATAAGCCTGTCTTGGGAGAAAAGGTTTGGAGATGGTTACTGTTATTCCAAGAATATGCCTTTAAGATCATTTTTAAACTAGGGAGACGGAGTGTAGGACCTGGTCATCTATCAAGACAAGAAATAGAAGAGGAACCAACCAGTATAGAGGATAATCTCCCGGATGCATAGTTATTTTCAATTAGAGTTGCATATGATCATTTCACAGACATCATTGAGTTTTTGACCATAGGAATGGCTCCTTCAGAGTATACTATGTAGCAAAAGATATAATTAGTGGTTAACGAAGGTAAATTTTCACTAATAGAAGGATTGTTATATAAGATGGGACCAGATGAGATATTGCATAGATATGTTCCTGAACATGAAAGACAGATGATTCTAGCAAAGGATAATGGGGATGCAACTGGTGGACATTATGCAGGAAAAGCTACCACGCAAAATATTTTGAGAGAAGGATTGTGGTGGCCTACACTACATAAAGATGTGAAGGAGTACTATCGAGCATTCGATGTGTGTCAAATAACAGGGAAGCCTTCTAGAAGACATGAGATGCCATTAGTACCACAAGTTATATTGCAGGCCTATGATAAGTGGTCTATTGATTTTGTGGGACTTGTCAACCCACCTGGAAAGAGGATTGGTGCAAGGTCCATAATTATAGCAACTGATTAGTTGACAAGATGGGTTGAAGCACAACTAGTGAGGAACTGTAGTGTAGAGATTGCTGCGAAGTTTATTTTTTGAGTAAATATTGTCTAGATTTGGATGTCCAAACATTTTGATGAGTGGCCAAGGTTCACACTTCCTAAATAAGACTATTGAATCATTGACTGAGGAGTTCCAAGTTTATCATTAGAAGAGTACTCCTTATCATCCTCACATCAATGGAACCGCAGAAGCATTTAATAATATTTTGAAGAATGCACTTACTAAGGTATGCAATGTGAATAGAGATTATTGGGACCTTAGAATTCTAGCAGTTTTATGGGCTTGTAGGACCACATGCAAAAAGTTAACAAGTCAGACACCCTTCAGGTTAGTTTATGGGCAAGAAGTTGTGATGCCCATGGAGTACATCGTGCCTAGCTTGAATGTTGCCACTTTTACAAATATGGGAGACCTTGGTATAATGGTGGAAATAATGTCCAAGTTTCTTTCTTTGGAGGAAGATAGATTTATAGCAAGATTCCATCAGCAGGTATAGAAACCAAGAGAAAAGGCTTGGCATGATAGACACATTAAGCAGAAGAAGTTCCAGGTAGGATATCTTGTTCTCCTTTGACAGTAAGTTTGTAAAATTTCGAGGAAAACTCAAGATTCATTGGTTGGGCCCATATATTATGAAGAATATTGTTGATGGGGGCGTAATTCAATTAGAAAAGTTAAATGGAGAATTGGTTCAAGGAAGAGTAAATGGTAGCAGGTTGAAGTTGTATACGGACAACCCTTCCACTATAGCTTCGCTCTAAAGAAAGGGAAAATGTCTTAGTGCCACCTGCAGTTGAAAGTGGGCACTGGACTATAAACTATGTTGTAGAGAGAGAACTTCAACATAGGAAGTTACTTCACTATAACCTAGATTATGTCAAAGTTCATAGGAGACTCAATGTAAGAGGGGTTGCTCACTATGATATGGGATGCATCGAAGTTCACCTGGAAAATATGACTGTTAAAAAGGAAATTTACTGTTAGAATACGTGGAGAGACGCATTTATGATGACAAAATGACCGGATCTAGGGATAAATATGCAATTAATGAACACAACATGAGATAATGATGGGGTTAGAAACTCATATTTACTATAAAAAGCCATGTCCCACCCAGATTTTCCACTTTGCTAAATTGACAATTTCAATATTGCCATTGCAAGGAAGTTGGAGAAACTTTCACATGAATATCTTGATGACTGAAGAATTCATCCGTATATTTAGTGAGAAGGGCTTAGCCAGAGTCATTGAAGCAACATCTAAAGTAGTAGTTGATATGCCCGTAGCAGCATCACCACCTGTAACAGCATCATCACGCACACTGTGAAGATCCTTGTGAAAGAAAATGACCAAAGAGTAGATAACAAAGAATAAACATGACAAGAGACCTGTTGAGCCTTGGAATAAGCTCGAAAAAGTGAGATATAGTGAGGAAGAAGTAGAGAAAGGGAAAATGGAAACAAATGGCACAAAGTTTCCATCACCTCTCCCACCATATATTCCACAAAGAAAACCAGATGCAAAGATGAAAATCTAGTAAAAGAGTCGAAGCACGTGAAGTATGGAACCTTCACACCTTTATTGTTAGAGTCAATGCAATTTACTGGAGAAACCCTTGGGAAATTTCCACAGTTGAAGTTTGTGGACTATGATTTAAATGACATAAATAAAGATCTGTAGTTCACACCATAAATATATTTAAAATAGGTGCACTACCCTGAGAGTGGTGTGACAAGGTTAGAACTGCAGTAGTGGGTGTGTAGATTGACACAATCGAGCTTGATGAATATGTTGAATGTGCAGCACTTTGGAAAAATTCTAGGGAGAACAGCTTGTGTGAGGCAACTGCACGTGTTCGTGCATGATTGATGCCCATGGATGGGGAAGAAGATCAGTATCGACCCAATGCTGATATGGAGAATCACAAGACTTCCCTATCAAGGGTTGAACGACACAGACGAGTTTGTTGGGAAAGATTAGGACAAAACCATAACAAAAAACATGAATAAAAGGATTGGAATGAAAAAAGGGAAGCGAGGTTATGATATCAACTCAATCAATGTCTAGGGAGTTTGCTTCGTAGCACATATATTGGATGGAAAAATTACGAGGAAGTGTCAGGCTAATAAATTCCATGCATCGGTAGTTTCATTAGATGCGCAATGCGCTAATGGGATTTAGTACAACTCATCCATATATATTTTCCAAGAGTTTTTGGAAGATGGTTGTGAGGCTTAGGAGAAAGGTACTTTGTTTAATTATTCATGTTTAATTTTGATAATTGTGATGCTTGCATTGAGAGAGCCAGAAGACTCGAAGTTCCCTTTAGTTCCCTCAGATGTTAGTGAAGTCTCGTGATATGCCTCGCTATGGTATACCACTAAACTGACGCGAGCACAGGAGAATAAAATTATTTTGTATTATACCATATGGACTGACACATGTTGGTGAACGAACACCCTCACCTTTCATTAAGACTATACAAGAATTATAGCAATATTGCGAAATTTATGGTTGACTTCCACAAAAATTATATACAGGCTGGAAAGGACACAAGGAAAAAATGGCATCCCCTGCTATATTTGGTGACAAAAGATGATCTCCCATCATAGATACAACAGTGGCCTGTGGAGTGGATGACTGCGCTAGAGACACAAATAGAGGATAGTCAGACAAAGGATGACACAATGCAACATAGGGAAGCTAGTGGGAAGGATAAGGATGAACATGAGTTAGATCAAGAGGATAAATACAACGAGGGTCACTAGGATCCTTTGGAAGGTGATGAGCAGAAAAAAGACTCTGAAGAGATAGAGATAGAACAAGTTGTCGTGGAGAAGATAAAGGCAGGCGCCGAAGCTTCCACAAGAACCAAATAGAAGTAGGAGGCAGAGAAGACAGAGAACATAACACCAGTGGTCCTCACTGATGGGAACCTGGACCAGATTGGGGACACAATTCAAGAAGCGACAGAAAAGTCATGGAACAAGTTAGAGGATCGCTACAATTCACTTCTAACAGGTTTCAAGGAGCGTAATGTAGAACTGAAGATATTGGCATAGGTAGTTAGATAACCAATGTAGAGAGAGGAAAATCTTGGAGAGGAAAGACCAATAAATCCTACACTTGTAGCACGGATAGCACCTATAGTTGTCAGAGCCCTATAGTTTAACTCCACCATGGTATAGAAGCAAGCTAAATAATGGAGGTATGTGAACATGACCATCACAACAGTGTGACTTCAGTGATTACATACGCTGCATCAAGAGATCAAAGACGAGTTGAAGCAATGCGGAAAACTCACTTAAAAGTAAAATATTTAGGTAGAAAGAGAGCGAGCTTTGTTGCAGCAAAAGCTCGACCAGGAAATCCAAAAGAGGGATCAGGTAGTACAACAGTAGTAGAAGCTGAAGGAGGTCATCGAAGCAACATGTCATGAGATTCTAGACATTGAGGTCCGATAAGAGGAGCCAGTGGAGGACAAGGTTGTGAAGCTCATCCTTGTAGTAATAAGATACAAGTATAAGATTATAGAAGCACAATTTACATATGATATGAATATGAATGAGCTACAGATGAAGTTGTAGCCAACCACACCATAGGAAGTGTGAGAGCAGAGGGAGGCTGACCTGATGGCTAGAATGTTCAGCATCTCCACAACAATGGCAGATTGTGGGAAACTTTTGGTTGAGAGCTTACAAATTTGGACTTCGCTATAGGAAGATCCAAATTTGTTGAAACTTCAAGAGGATATTGAATAGAGGAAGATGTAGCTAGAAGAGATTCAGGAAACTATGAGAACCTTTCCAATCTCATAGAATCTTACAAAGATCAATGAGGAAAATTCCCTCCAAAAGAAGATAGAGGAGCTGACGAAGGAAGAGTAGATTTTAATGGAGAGAACTCAGCCATGGTAGGATGAGGCTCTCCAAATATCCTAAGAAATAGATGAGAAGCTTCAAGAGCTTCGACAAAGACATATATCAATGATGCAAAAGGCTAAAGAACCTATGACAAAAGCACTACTAGAGGAAATGCGTAGCGAAGAGAAACATATCGCAAACACTCTACAGTAGTTCAATAGTGCCTACAAAAACATTGCAGTGAAGATCAGAGGCAAATCGGTTGAGTGACTCAAGATGAGTCACATGTGGGTGACTCGGGATGAGTCACATGTGAGTGTTGGGGGCCTGTTGGTTGCATCCAAACTTGGCCTTGATTTTGGCAAAGACTCTAAATTTTGTGGGGCAGAGTGCAAAGGGGACCATGCAATGGAGTAGAATTAAATAGACCACATGGTGCAATGGCTTCGGGGTGGGTAGAAGCCCCTCCCTTTTGTATAAGAACATGATTTTGTAAGGGATCAATGGTTTTGGGACCATAGTTTCTTATTTTAGGGAACCATGGTATTTCGACCATGGTATTTTGATGATGTAATAGTATATAGAGGGTAAAATATTAAGAAGAGAATCATTGAATTGATCCAAATCAGTGTTATGGTTGTATTATTGTGATCTATAATTTGGTAGAGAATGCAAGGCTCTGTAGCTGAGTTTGCAGAAGCTTGAGTTTGCATATGAGTGCGTAGAAAACCTGCAACATAGTGCGCAGGTGAGGAACTATTTTTTGTCAAAAGACTCATTATATTATAAATAGTTCTTATGGACATAGCCCCACATTGGGGCGAACCAGGGTAATTTTGTGTCATAATGTGTATATTTTATTATTATCTATTATAAAGTAGCAATTATTATAATTGCATTTTATTTCAGCTCAATGATAGTTTATGGTTTTATATGGCATGTTTAGGTGATTAACCTAATGTGGCAAAGTGATTTATAATTGCTAAGAATAAGATAACATAATAATACCACATCCCCTAATCCTTCAAGGTTGTGGAAACCTAGTTCTTCATCATCCCATAGTCACTTCGGGTGAGACTACGATATGCTTACAGGTTGTTTCAAAAGGGCCAATCATTGAGGGTTTTGTTGGTGCGCAGTATAGATCAAGCCTGGGTCAAACCAAACCAAGCCAACACTTCTGTTGTGAAAGTCTTTCCTTAATTTTTCCATCTAGATCATGCTTTTTGTTGGAATTCTGATGCAGGTGTTTTCCTTGATGGAAACTCACTCAGATGAAAGATCACATGTATAGCAGGTTAACAACAAAAAAATTACAGATTAGACTACAAAGAATGAAGAAAGAGAGGTATACACAGGTTCACCTTGACCAAGCTGCGTATACATGAAAGTTCATTAAACAAAAGTAGCGTATATGTACACATGCACTTTCACAGAAGAAAAAGTGTGTATATCTTGGAAAACTAAGTTTTTGGTCCAAGGTATTTGGTCCATGGTATTTTGATCCATGGTATTGGTCCAACGTATCTGGTCCGAGGTATTGACCCTAGGCATTTGGTCCAAGGTATTGGTCCTAAGTGGTTTTAATTCCATGGTATTGAGAAAGGCCTAAAACTATAAGAGGAGGAGAAAATCATTAGGCCATGTGTGCAAGTATCGAATATCTGATGAAGTGTGAGATCTAGTATGTAGGTTATTGGCTTATGGTACTGTGCTTGATTTGAACCAAGGATGAACCTTAGCAGTTGGTGATGGATAAGATCTAATGATGGATCGGGATCTTAAGGCTTGAAATGAGTTATCATTATGTCGTTTGATCATGTATAGTCTAGATCTGAATACTGATGCATGTGTTGTTCTATAAATATTATGATCTAGGTATAACTTAAGTCTGGAATAGTTGGAGAATTATGAATTAATATTTGCAGAAGTGTACACTAGTTGGATTTGATAAAAGCGCGTATACATGTAGGTTTGACACATGGAAGTAGCGTATACCTCATAAAGTATGTTTCAGTTGTTTCTATTTGCTGTTGCAGAATTCTAGGTTCTTGTATGGGTTCTGGTGACTATATTCTGGTGATAGTATTCTGACTAATCAGATTGACTATCAAAGTGATTGATTGATTCAGTTATGGGTGACTCAGAAAGTGATGTTTGAGTTTCATTGATTGGTTGATGCAGATGTATTTGATGATTGAAGTGCAGTTATAATGATGTTGATAGATCCAGTGTGAAAATTTATGAAACGTGGTCCATGGAGGAAGAAAGAAGGTTGTAGCCTTCTGTAGGTCACAACCTATGTACTAGTAAACATATCAGCTAGTATAAAAGTTAGGGGGTTGTAGCTCCCTTCCAATAGAAGCTGGAGAACGAGAGAAGGTTATAACCTTCTACAGGTAGAAGCCTACGTATTGGTATAAGTCTACACCAATACAAAATTGTAAACAAATTTTCTTATTATCAAAAGAAGACAGAGACAACAACAGCAGGTGGTTTTCACCCACATTGGGTTTCCACCTTATATCTTGGTGTTCATGTGTGTTTCTTATGTGTGTTGCTTTATCATGCTTTTACTGCACTGTCTAATAAATCTTTGATATACTGGTTAAATTTCAATGCATGATAAATTGGGTAAATAAAAAATTCTCTGCATATACGCTGGTTGCTTTAAGTACAGTCGCGTATACACGCTAGTTCAATTGGTTGAAGTAGCGTATACAAATCTATTTGAGAAATTAAATTATTGATCTGATAATACTAATTCACCCCACCTCTCAGTATTATTTCCAATGATTGGTATCAGTGGAGGTCCTTCAGAAGAAGCTTGATCGCTTGAAGGGAGATCCATCATCATAAGTAATCAAGAAAGCGTGGGATCCATCAGACCGCCAATCTTTGATGGGAGAAACTTTGTTTATTAGAAGATAAGAACCACAACCTATCTACAATCACTTGGAATGGATGTCTGGGAAATCGTGGAAGGAGGATATACATTTCCATCAGTAATTCCTATAGATACGATAAGTAAAAAGCAATATGAAAGCAATGGCAGGGCTGTAAATACATTATTGGGAATTCTATCACAATTAGAGTTTGTCAAAGTTATGCAGCTCAAATCAACCATCGAAATATGGGACAAAATCGTTCTAAGCTATGAATGAGACTCTCAAGTAAAACGTGCTAAACTGCAAACTCTTAGAATTCAATATGAATCTCTTAAGATGCACAATGATGAAAGTATAGCTAGTTATTTCTTACATATGGATGCGGTTGTTAATTGTATGAAGATCTGGGTGAAGAGATAAAGGAAGTTACCTTAATTGAGAAAGTTTTAAGATCCTTGTCTGCTAAATTTGAATCAAAAGTATCTGCCATAGAAGAAAAATAGGATCTACAGACTATCATTATGACACAGCTTCATGGAATCTTAACTACCTTTGAGATGAGAAAAGGAGGCCCATCAGATATGAGAGAAGCTACATTTAAATCTTCAGCAAAAGGAAAGGAAGTCCTCATTGAATCAAGACATATTTCAGAAGAAGAAGATGAAGTAAACTTTGTCAAGAAGCTTCAACGGGGTTCCGAGAGATTTAGAGGTAAACTACCTTTCAAATGTTTTTCCTGTGGTAGAGTCAATCATTATGCTGCCAAATATCCTTATAAAGATAAATATGATAAAGGGAAGGAATCTGTAAAATGGAATAGAAAACAAAATGTAAGTAAAAAGAGTTACTATACTCATAAAGATAGAGATGGTTTATCAAATAGTGATGAAGATGAAAATAGTAATGACTATAGACTTCTAATGGCTTAAGACGATGATAATTTTTGGGATGCTTTAGAAGAAGATGACCTTCATGAAGAAATCTCTAAACTCAAAATCTGTTTAGAAGAAAGCATATGATTATAGATACCTTGACATACCAACTTGCTGAAAGAGAAAAACACAATGAAAAACTAGAGTGTGAAATTGTGGGTCTAAGAAAGGATCTTGAGAAATCAAAATCTCTCAATCTTATATTTGCTAAAGGGTCAAAAAGCTTAAATGAAGTTATCAAAGTGTAGCATTCTCCTCTAATGAAGATAGGTCTTGGGTATACTGAAGAAGCATCTCAATCACAAAAGCCGTCAACCTCCACTAAAAGCTATCTTGATATAGCAAAGAACAATGAACAGTGTGACAATCGTCAGTAGAGGCATAAAGAAGATCACTAGGTAAATTAGGCTCAATTTGCTTCAAGGATCAATAGAAGCCATAACCAACCTCAGGTAAATCATACTCAATTTTCTTCAAAGATGAATATCAATAGAAACTACAATCACTAGGTCAATAGATTTGATAATTGTAGGAACTTCTTTAATTGTCAATGTTTCTTATGTCATAATTTTGGACACAAAGCTGCTCAATGTGTTTCTTACAAAATCATCATGACTAGAGAAGAATGAAATAAAAGGAATGTGACAGGGATCAAAAAAAGTTCCTATAATAACTTCTCTCTTCTTGAAAATTAAATAGAATGCTCAATCTGTAACAACTTTGGCCATGAAGAATCTGAATGCAGGAGTAAATTTCAGCAAATATCTCAAAAGGAGAAAACTCCATTAAATCCCAAAATATGGAGAAGGAAAGAACCTCAACAGAAAGATGTGGTATAGCCTTGTATGTAGAAGGACAAGAAAATTAGTGGTACATCGACAGTGGATGCTCAAAACACATGACATGTGACAAAGAAAAACTTCACTCATATAATGCCTTAGAAAAGGAAAAGAATGTCTCATTTAGAAATGACACTCCTGTTGTCATAAAAGGTAAAGGCTCTGTTTTCTTGAAAGAAAAGGTTAAAGCTGGGAATGTTATGTATGTAGATGTTCTAAAGAATAGCCTGTTGAGTGTCAGTCAAATGTCTGATCAAGGAAATGATGTGGTGTTTCAATCAAATGAATGCGCTGTTTATCAGCTTGATACAGGAGAAACCATGATCAAAGGTACAAGAACTCAAAACAACTTATACATACTCAAGGGAGGACAACAACAGTGTTATCTAAGAAAAAATGATGAAAACTGGCTATGGCACAGAAGATTGGGACACCTAAGCTTTTCTCAAATAAGAAAAGCATGCAGATTCCAGGCTATTCATGATCTTCCAGATGTCAGCATTCCTGAAAATACAATATGCAAACCATGTCAATTCGGTAAGCAAACCAGATCTCACTTCATTGAAAAATAAGGGTCATCTAGCAAGCCTCTTGAACTTGTTCATATTGATTTATGTGGACCATCAAGGAAAAATTCACCTTGTGGAGAAGAATACTTTATTTTTTTCATGATGATTTTTCCAGAATGTTTTGGATAGGTCTTCTAAAGCATAAAGATGAAGCATTTGAAAAGTTCAAAGCCTTCAAAGATTTGGTTGAAAATGAGTCAGATCACAAAATCAAATGCGTCAAATCTGATCGAGGAGGGGAATTTACCTTGGATGAATTCTTTGACTTTTGTGAACAACATGGAATAAAAAGGCGGTTCTTCACCCGAAAGGACTCCTCAGCAAAATGGAGCGTAGAAAGAATGAACATAACTATTCAACAAATGGCTCGAGCTATGCTAGATGAATTTGGAACTCTTGCAACCTTCTGGGGTGAAGCTGCATTCGCCACCATAACTATTCTCAATCAAGCAAATGTTTGGGTAAAAAACACTCAAACTCCACATGAACTTTGGTATGGTAAGGCTCCTATGGTAAAATACTTTAATGTTTTTGGAAGCAAATGCTATATCAAAAGATTTGATGAAAAACTTGGTAAGTTTGAGCCCAGAGCAGACGAAATTATTCTTCTTGGTTACTCTTCTCAAAGTAAAGGATATAAATGTTATAATATAAGACTTGGGAAATTTTTTGAAAGTATTGATGTTGTAGTGATGAAGCATGCAAAGATCCTAAACAGATAAGAACCAAAGATTATGAAAATGAAGAATATGGGGATTATTTTTCCACATCAAATCAAAATGATTCTGAAGAAGAAACCAATGAAGCACCAGAAGAAGAGATAACAGTAGAAGAAAATTCCGTCCAGGTATGTTCAGAAAAATCATCCAGAAACTCAAATTTTAGGGGAAAAAGAGGCAGGTGTACAGACAAGAAGAACTATTATAGAAACCTCAAGCTATCTAGCATTACTATCCTCCACTGAACCTCAAAATGTAAATGAAGCATGCAAGGATGAATGTTGGGTCAAGGCCATGAATGAAGAACTTGAGCAAATTGAAAAGAATAATACTTGGGAATGAGTTCCTAGACTTCATGATAAGAATATCATAGGAACTAAATGGATATTCAAGAACAAGCTAAATGAAAATGGAGAAGTTATTAGAAACAAGGCCAGACTTGTTTGTGAAGGATATGCTCAACAAGAAGGTATAGATTTTGAAGAAACTTTTGCACCTGTTGCTAGAATTGAAGCCATAAGGATGTTTCTTGCTCTTTCTAGTTTTCATAAATTCAAAGTATATGAAATGGATGTAAAATTTTCCTTAATGGAGACATAGAAGAAAACGTCTATATTGAACAACCAGAAGGATTCATTCTTGGAAATGATGCAAAACTTGTATGCAGACTCAGAAAGGCTCTTTATGGTCTAAAACAGGCTCCAAGGGCCTTGTATTACTGTCTTGACAAATATCTCCACCAATAGGGTTTCTCAAAGGGGTCAACAGATAGCAATCTATATACAAAGATTGACACCGATAAATTGCTAATAATTGCTGTTTATGTTGATGATATCATTTTTGGTAGCAATGAAGAATCCATGAGTCAAAATTTTGCTTCAGTAATGCAACAAGAATTTGAAATGTCCTTGGTTGGTGAGCTTACCTATTTTCTTGGTCTACAAGTTCAACAAAATAAAGATGGTATTTTTCTTTCACAAACCAAATATCTCAAACAGATCTTGAAAAAGTACGGCATGGAAGATTCTAAACTAGTATGTATCCGAATGGTAACAGGATGCAGTCTCAGCTCAAATGATGAATCAACAACAGTACATCAACCAACTTACAGATCCATGATTGGCAATCTGCTTTATCTAACAGGTACCAGAACTAACATCATGCATGCAGTAGGAATAGTTGGAAGATTCCAAGCAAATCCAAAGGAATCACACCTTCAAGCAGTCAAAAGGATTTTCAAATATCTTCAAGGAACACAGAACTTTAGTTTATGGTATCCTAGAGATACAAATCTTACTCTTCATGCATATACAGCTGCAGATTGTGCAGGAAGTGTTGATGATAGAAAAAGCACTAGTGATGGTGCATTCTATAGGGGTTCCGGGTTAGTGTCTTGGTTCAACAAGAAACAAAGTTCAATTGCATTATCTATAGTTGAAGCAGAATATGTGGCTACTGCATCTTGTTGCACACAACTACTTTGGATGATGTGAACCTTGCAAGACATTCAAATCACATGTACTCCACCCATCTCCATTCTATGTGATAATGCAAGTGCCATAAGTATTTCAAAGAATCCAATCATGCACTCCAAGACCAAGCACAAACCCATCAAATATCATTTTCTACATGAACAACTGCTTGAACAAAATGTCAAATTGGAGTATGTTCCCTCCAAAGAATAGGTTGCTAATACATTCACTAAACCACTACCCAAAGAGACATTTGAATATCTCAGACAAAAGCTGGGAGTATTTGTTGCATCATCCTACGGTTAAATCCTATTTCTCAGAAAAAAGGCTGTTATACATGAGTTTCATGAAGCGTAGTCGTGTACATACACAGGTTTCTGTGGGCACAGTCGCGTATATGTTGGTTTGAGGAAAAGTAGTGGGCCAGACTCAGGAACATGAGGTCTGATATGGTTCAGTCAATTATCAGCCCTGTTTTATGATGGTTACAATCTATTGATAACATGTGGAAATATGTTGGTCCTCATAAAGTTGTTGATAACTTGATGTATATCTGATTGATGATGATGCCTTGATATTTCTTACTGATATATGCAATAATCAGATCTGACAATGAACATCTGGCATAGTTTTAGGGGGAGCATATGCTTCTAATAATGCATCGTTGACATTATCTTAGAAGATCTTAGTACAGATCCGCATAATTGTTTTGATTCAAGTGACTCTTTTGATGATGGAAATATACAGGCCATTGATCCTGACGTTGCTGATGGTGCAGATCGTATATGGTGTATGATAGTTGCTGATGACCATAGAGAGCCTTTCTGAGTCTGCATACAAGTTTTGGATCATTTCCAAGGATGAACCTGTATGATTGCTCAATATATACTTCTTTTAGGTCTCCATTAAGAAAGTCAAATTTCACATCCATTTGATATACTTTGAACTTTTGAAAGCTAGAAAGAGCAACGAACATTCTTATGGCTTCAAGTCTGGCAACAAGTGCAAAATTTTCTTCAAAGTCTATACCTTCTTTTTCTGCATACCCTTTACGAACAAGTTTAGCCTTGTTTCTAATAACTTCACCATTTTCATTCAGCTTGTTTTTGAAAATCCATTTGGTTCCTATGACATTCTTATCTTTAGGTATGGGAACCAATTCCCAAGTATTATTCTTTTCAATTTGCTCAATTTCTTCATTCATGGCCTTGACCCAACATTCATCTTTGTATGCTTCATTGACATTTTGCGGTTCAAATGAGGAAAGCAATGCTAGATATCTTGAAGCTTCTATAATAGTTCTTGTTGTTTGCACACCTGCCTCTTTTTGCCCCAAAATTTGAGTCTCTGGATGATTCCTCTGAAGATACCTGGATGGAGTCTTTTCTTCCACCCTTATCTATTCTTCTGGTGCCTCATTGGTTTATTCTTTAGAATTAGTCTGATTTGATGTGGAAGGATAGTCCTCATCTTCTTCATAATCTTCGGTTTTTACTTGCTTTGGATTTTTTCCTGCTTCATAAACCACAATATCAATACTTTCAGCAATTTTCCCAAGTCCTTTATTATAACACTTATATCGTTTACTTCAGGAAGAGTAACCAAGGAGAACGTCTTCATCTAATCTAGGTTCAAACTTGCCAAGTTTTTCATCAGTCCTTTTGATGTAACATTTGCTTCCAAAAACTTTGAAGTATTTTACAATAGGAGTCTTACCATACCAAAGTTCATGTGGAGTTTGAGTGCTGTTTACCCGGACATTTGTTTTATTGAGAATAGTGACAACAGCAAAAGTAGCTTCACCCCAGAAGGTTGCAGGAGTTTCAGACTCATCTAGCATAGCACGAGCCATTTGTTGAAAAATTCCGTTCATCCTTTCTACCACTCCATTTTGCTAAGGAGTCCTTGCGGTAGAGAATTCCCTTCTTATTCCAAGTTCTTCGTATAAGTCAAAGAATTCATCTGAGGTAAATTCCCCTTCATGAGCAGACCTGAGGCATTTGATTTTGTGATCTGATTCATTTTCAACCAAAGCTTTGAAGGCTTTGAACTTTTCGAATCCTTTGCCTTTCTGCTTTAGAAGTCCTATCCAACACATTTTGGAAAAGTCGTCAATGAAAAATATAAAGCATTCTTCTCCACGAGGTGACTTTTTCCTATATGGACCACATAAATTAGTGTGAACAAGTTCAAGAGCCTTCCAAGCTGATCCTTCCTTCTCAGGGAAATGTGCCATGGTTTGCTTACAAAATTGACATGATTTTCATATTATATTCTCTGGAATGCTGATATCAGGAAGATCATGAACAACCCAGTATCTGCATGCTTTTCTTATTTGAGAGAAACTTAGATGCCCCAATCTTCCGTGCCATAGCTAGTGTTCATCATTTTGCTTAGGTAGCACTGTTTTTGGTCCCCCTTGAGTATGTGTAGGTTGGTTGGAGTTCTTATACCTTTGATCACTATTTCTCCTGTATCAAGCTCACGAACAACACATCCATTTGATCGAAATACTACCTCATTTCCTTGATCACATATTTGACTGACACTCAATAGATTATTCTTTAGACCATCAACATACATAACATTCCTAGCTTTAACCTTTTCTCTTAAGAGAAAAGAGCCTTTACCTTTTATGACTGCAAGAGTGTCATTACCAAATGAGACCTTCTTTTCCTTTTCTAAGGCATTATATGACTGAATTTTTTCTTTATCACCTGTCATGTGTTTCGAGCATCCACTATCGATGTACCACTGATTTTCTTGTCCTTCTTCATACAAGGCTATACCACATCTTTCTGTTTTCGGTTCTTTCTTTCTCCATGTTTTGGGACCCAATGAAGCTTGCTCCTTCTGAGATGTTTGCCAAAATTTACTCCTACTTTCAGAATCTTCATGACTGAAGTTGTTACAGATAGAGCATTCTATTTCATTTTCAAGAGCAGAAAAGTTATTGTAGGTCCTTTTCATGATCTCAGTCACATTCCTTTGATTTCATGCTTCTCTAGTCATGATGGTCATGTAAGCAACACATTGAGCAACTTTGCGTCCAAAGTTATGACATGAAAAACATTGGCCATTAAAGAAATTCCTGTGATTATCGAACCTACTAACTGGTGATTGTAGTTTCATTTGACATTCACTCTTGTGGAAAATTTAGTATGATTTACCTGAGGTTGGTTGTAGCTTCTGTTCATCCTTGAAGTAGATTGAATCCGATTTACCTAGTGATCTACTTTATGCCTTTGCTGACGATCGTCAAACTATTCACTTCTCCTTGCTGCATCAAGATAGCTTTTGGAGGTTGATGGCTTCTGTGTTTGAGATGCTTCTTCATTATATCCAAGGCCTGTCTTTATCAGAGGAGAATGATTCCCTTTGATAATTTCATTTAAAGTTTCTGATCCTTTAGCAAATCTGAGATTGAGAGCTTTTGTTTTCTCAATATCTTTTCTTAGACCCACAATTTCACATTCTAATTTTTCATTGTGTTTTTCCCTTTCAGCAAGTTGGAATGTCAGAGTATATTTAATCATATTCTTTTCTTCTAAAAAAATTTTAAGTTTAGAAATTTCTTCATAAAGAGCATCTTCATCTAAAGCATCCAAGAAATCATCATCTTCAAAAGCCATCAGAAGTCTATAGTCATTACTTTGTTCATCTTCATCACTATTTGATAAACCATCGCTATCTTCATGCATATAATAGCTCTTCTTACTTACATTCTGTTTTCTATTCCATTTTGTTGGTTCCTTACGTTTTTCTAGCTTATATTTATGAGGAAATTTGGCTGCATAATGACTGACTCTTCCACAAGCAAAGCATTTGAAAGGTAGCTTACCTCTGAATCTTCCAGAACCCCGTTGAAAGTTCTTGACAAAGTTTGCTTCTTCCTCTCCTTCTGAAATATGTCCTCATTTATTGAGTTCTTCTATTCCTAATGATTTGAATGTGGCTTCTCTCATATCTGATGGACCCTCTTTTCTCATTTCGAAAGCAGTTAGGATTCTGTGCAACTCTGTTATAGTAATACTCTGAAGATTCTGCTTTTCCTCTATGGCAAAAACTTCTGATTCAAACTTAGAAGACAAGGATCTTAAAACCTTTTCAACTACAGTAACTTCCTTTATCTCTTCACCCAAGTTTTTCATGTGATTAACAATCTAATCTATACGTAAGAAGTAATTATCTATACTTTCATCATTGTGCATTTTGAGAGTTTCATATTGAATTCTGAGAGATTGTAGTTTTGCACGTTTTACCTGATCGTCTCCTTCATAGCTTAGAATGATCTTGTCCCATATTTCTTTGGTGGTTTTGAGCTACATAACCTTAACAAATTCTGATTAAGACAGACTACCCAATAATGTATTGACAGCCTTGGCATTTGTTTCATACTACTTTTTACCTGTCGTATCTGTAGGAATTGCTGATGGAGATGTGTATCCTCCTTCCACGATTTCCCAAACATCTGTTCCAAGAGATTGAAGATAGGTTGTGGTTCTTACCTTCCAATAGATGAAGTTGCTCCCATCAAAGATTGGTGGTCTAATGGATCCCTCTCTTTCGTAGGTACTCATGATGATAGATCTTCCTTCAAGTGATCAATCTTCTTCTGAAGGACCTACTCTGATAATAATTGTTGGAAATAATATTGAGAGGGGGGGCGGGTGAATCGGTATTATCAAGTTAACAATATTTCATTTCCATAAACAAATTTATATATGCTACTTCTTTTAATGCAACTTGTGTGTATATGCAACTGTGTTTAGAGCAACCAGTGTATATCTTGCAAAGTTATAATTTAGTTAGTTGTTGCTTAATCTGTGTATTATAACCATATAAACAGTAACTAGGAGCAGTAAACAAAACATGAAATCACACACATGATGTTGGGTCCCTATAATACTAGTGATTACCCCATTACTATTGTAGTTATACCCCTTATTTATATTGTTGTGCCCCTATTACCCCCATATTGTTATTTCTGTGCCCCATAGAATCCCTCTATTGTTATTTTTGTGGCTTTATATTATTATTGTTAGGTCGGCTAGATTATATTGTGACTCCTTAGACTCCTATATATAGAAAGGAGGTTTTGTCATTTGTATCATCCAAGAATTGTTCATTTATGTAATGTAAAGGAGGTTGCCCCCTCGAAGAGGCTGAATTCTAAGGCGTTGATCTTTTTTTTTCTATCTATTATCACTTAGAATTATAAACATATGTATATAATCCTTTGTCCAAGTTAAATGTCAAAAAAGTTGGTGTCAAATGGTTTTTGTCCTATGTTTTTTTACTTAGCGTTGAAGTTTCAAAGGTGTTTGATGTAAATCGTTCTCTAATCCTATCGGCCATCCTCCATCATGATTGTTAAAGCCATGTCTTGTCTTATTCATGTCACCGATCCTTTCCGTAGTTTCACAGCGCAGTCTCATTGGTCAGTTTTGCAGCGTAATCATTGTTTAGCCATTTCGTAGTGCGTCAGCATCAAGCCGTTTCGCAGCGCATTATGCCAATTCATAACTAACTGCGCTACGAAATCGCAGATTCGTGCGTTTTGCAGCGTATATTCCTCAAAGGGTCGAGTCTGTTGATGAGTCATCACTTCCGTCCGTTCATGTCAGTGAGCATACCTCCCAAACACTCATTAACCATCACTCCACCAATAGATTTTTAGGCATGCACATGAATATTATTCAAATGGGTTTTACCGTGCAAAGATTTTTTATGATGATCGTAGATGATGCATAAATGACCAACCTGTGTGATGAGATATTTGAATTTGCAAGCGAGCCCGAGTTTTTCAAGTGAGCCTGATTACAAGCGAGCCCGCGTTAAAAAAAGTTGAATTACCATTTGAGTTGAAGCTGCTGGCCATTCTCTGTGTGAAAATTTCAAAAGCGAAATGAAGAGGAAGGAACATAGGTCTGGAAAATGTCAGAGAACAGAGCCTGAAGGTTTGGACCTTGCATTAAGAGATGAAGGCGTGAAGAAAGCCTTCAAGGATGCTGGCTGTTGGAATTTCTGTGAGAAGCTGCAGGGTGGCCATGCTCAGGTAACAAAGGATTTTGCTTTAAACTTCACGGGTTTGAATTCTAAAATAGCTATGTTAGAAGTTCAAGTGTCTCCAGAGTCAATTGCTGCTGTAACTGAGATTCCAAGAGGGGGGCAAGAATGGTTTAAGAACTTTAAATTTGATATGAACCCCTGCAAAGAGTTCTTAAAAGAGGCATATGTGAATGAAGACCTAACAAAAGCAGTGCCTAGAAACTATGTTAAGGAGCACTATGCCCTTCTTCTCACCTGTATTCAGAAGTACTTAACCTGTGAGGGAAGATACAATAAGGTCTATTCCTATCACTTCAAGTTGCTGTTACATTTTACTGGTAAAGCATCCATAGATATTCCCTTTTACTTGTTTCGCAGTCTAAGAAAAATGTGTGACAAAGTGCAATTAAGGAAGGATGACTGTGAAACATCGTTATTTCACCATGGTTTGGTTAAGTTGTTGGTTTTGGATGGTCTTCAAAAAATAGGTAAGGATTGGAACTCTTTCATCTTCATGGCTGGTTTCCAGAGTAAAACAGGTCTTACTCCACAGCCGATTAGAGAAAAAGAAAAATCAATTGAAGAACCCACAATAGCTGAGCTTCGAAAGGAGACAAAAGATAAAAAGAAGGCCAAGTTACAGTTGAGAAAATCAGTGAAGCCACTGATCATTAAAGAGCAACCTCAGCCATCATCAAAAGAAGAAGCTAAGCACAAGAAAGCTGTACTTGGACCAAGTGAATCTGAAACAGAGTCAAGAATTAGGACAAGGAGTCAAATAAGCAAAGAAAAAGGCAAAGCATTGGCTGTTGAGGAAAGCCTGATATCTAAGGCCAGCTTGAGTGATTTGCTTGAGGCCATTGAGTTTGAGCAGGTTGAACCGGTGCATATTGAACCAATGCACATTGATTTGACTCAATCATCACCAGAAAGCACTAAGAAATCTAAAGCTTCAAAAAGACTGAGGTTTGATGAACCAGGTGATAAATTTATCTTCAAACCAAGAAGACCTGTTACAAGAAAACAAGTAAGGGAAGCTGAGAAACTGCCTAGAGCAGAGGAAGTTGAAAAATTGCCCAGAACAGAGGTAGCAGAGGAATTGTCCAGAACAGAGGCAGAGAAAATTAAGCAAAAGGACAAGAATAGAACAGTCATTATTTCCCAAGGAGGTAACATTATAGCTATAAAGAACCAGTTGGAGGCAGCAGAAAATGTAATTGCCAAGGTGAAAAGTGCCACTAGGGAGTCTGCAGTCAGGTATGCAAATTATCGAAAAGCTGTTTTGAGAGGAAGTAAAAACTTAGTAAGCCAGGTGGATTCAGTAGCTGATGTTTACACATGGACTGTTCCAGCTCTCAAACAAGCTAAATCCATTAGAAAAATAAACATGCATTTAAGAGCTGAAAACAAAGCCTTGAGGAAGGAGGTTGCAGACTTAAAGGCACAGCTAGGTCAAAAAGCTGCTAACTGATGTTGAGAAAAGTGTTGTTCTAAGTTTTGTAAAATTTTGCTTAGTTTCATTATTTTGAAGACATATAGATCTCTGCCACATGTAAAGGAGGTTTAAAAAATTAAAGGTCCAGCAGTGAAAATCTCAAGGAAAAGATAAACTGTTTAAACAGTTTCGCAGTTTCGTAGCGCGCTACGAAACTGTGAAACTACTGTAGGTGCTGTTTTTAATACAGGCAAACAGTTCGATGGGATAATCAGAAATTTTCAAAGGGAACACCTAAGTGACATGAAAGAGATCAAAGGAAGCTACCAGGCCATTCAAATTATGACAGGTGTACCTTTAACAAAGGTGAAATGTTTTGACCTAAGTTTAAAGTTTTTGATTATAAAGTCACTTTATTATCGGTCATTAGGGTTTGGAAGGAGCTGCATACGGGGAGTTTTGGTTGGCACACCTGTTCATCAAAGAAGCCTCCAGCACATCAGGAACATGGTGATGCTCTATATTCTTGGGCTATTAAAGAGCTGGAGACAGGCTGCTGCATTTTCGAATAAGTGGTGGAAGACTGGAACCGGAAAAACAGGGGTTTTCTCCTAATATTACTGAACCATCAAAGCATTCAGCATCCAAAGCTAGTATGGGACATTGAATCCTTTTCTCAGCCATCTCGGCCAAACTAAAAGGAGACAGGTGTCAGAGAACAAGAAAGAATCATTCTACGAGGAGGATAGAATTAGAGTTATAGATAAATTAGGACTCTTTAAACTCCAGTTTAGCACTTATTGTATTTAATGAGTTAGTTCAATAGTGGATAGGGGTAATTATTGGCAGTCATCGAGCTCCCCTCATGCTGGAGGAGGAAGCTCAAAGTAGTTAAAGTTATGTTTCTATATATAGTTGAAACTTTTATGTAATGAGGGTTGGATATTTGAGAAAACAGAGTGTTATTTTGGCTTGTGTACAAACTCATTTTCAGTAATACAAGTGACTGCTTTTCTTCTCAAGATTCATACAGTGTTTCAAATGCTCAAGATATGTGGTTTTGTTTTATCCTTTATGTTTTTACAGTTGTATAGATACACAATCACTCAGAATTCACTTTGCTGCTCTGATTTCCTGTGTGTATTTATAAGCTGAGGTCTCTATGAGATGTGTGTTGAGTATTTAAACATTACATGCCCTGACTTCTATGAATGAGTAGTGTTATAGTTTACTGAAGGATGATTAACTCCATGAGCCCAATGGAAGTCTTTGTAATGTCCGTCCAGCCAACATATTTGTTAAATTTACTTTGCAAGAGTTAGCCATCTCATCAATAGTCAAAATCAATAACCTTTTGAGAGAGCCCTCTCAGGCTAAGGAGGCTAAGCCTTAGTCAAAAGTCTGGTTTGAAATAGTTACACAGAGTCTACCTGGTTAGCATCCTTCCAGTGCCTGATTTTGTGATAACACTATCTTTTCTTGAGCTGGTTTCATAACATTTGCTATCAGAGCCTTGGATTCTAGGGTTTCGCTGCTCCAAACAGGTCATCGTGGCATTTTCGCTATAACGTTTTTTCTGTGATGTTTCAGAAGTCGCAAAAAAAACCCATTTGAGAAGAAATCACGCTGAACCTTGGGTCCAAATTTCAGAGCTTTTCGCACGATATTTGCGGAGATATGATCTGAGGAAGTTGGTCTTTTTTGCAGACTCCTGAATTACATTAAAAATAGGTGACCTGGGGAAAATCGTCATAACTTTCTCTCTGGGGATCGGATTGAAGTTTCGTAAGAATTTACAGAAATAGGACGGACTGTAGTTTTTTTTGGGTGTTTTTTAGATCCAAAGGTCGAAACAGTGACTCGCGGCACGTCGTACAAGTTAGCTCTACTGAACTAGTCTATAATCAAGTCACTGTGGGAGATTTCGCATAACTCTTCCTTGGAGAATCCAATTTGGGTCAGACATGTGGCATTGGAAAGAGGACACAGAGAGCTACTACATGTCACAATTTCAGAACTAGATGAATGGAAAGTACAGAGATACATCAGAGGCAATATTGAGCTCCTACAAAGTGAAAAAAGGTGTGTAGATTTTTTTTAAATTTTTGCTTAAGCTTGGTTTGAAAATTTATTTTGAAGGAATTCAAAGGGCATAGTAGAGCATTATTATCGGTAACTGATGCCCCGAGGACAGAAAATGCAAAAACCTAGTAAGGAACCTGAAAGCTCTAGCATGACTCATGAAGAAGAGGAAGAAATGCTACATGATATATCAAAATTACAAGAACAAGTGCAACAAATGTCACGCTCACAAAAGTTAACAGATGCTAAGATAAATGGCGTGGAAGCTAAGATAAATGGCGTGGAAGCTAAGATGAATGGCATGGAAGCTAAGATGGACAATTTGAAGATAGATTTGAACACAAATTTGAAGACAGACATGGCAGATTTGAAGACAGATTTGACTAATTTTCTACAAGAAATACTTACTAATGGTGAAAAGGTAGTAAAGGAAACTCATGATGAGAACAAAAGAAATGTTAATCATGATTCCATAGACGCTAATGTTGGATCGAAGAATCACCACATTCCAAAAATCGATATGAGGAAGTTTGATGGCAAGGATCCCGCCACATGGATATTACAGATGGAGCAATTCTTCGATCTCAATAATGTGCAAAACACACAAAAGGTACGTATGGCAACTTTATATTTGGAACCAAATCAGTTTGTATGGTATCAATGGCTTTGTTCTCGTAAACAATTTATCACTTGGGCAATTTTTACGGAAGAATTGATAGCACATTATGAGGATACAAAAAGCAACACTTTTTTTAGCCAATTGATAAGTCTCAAACAAAAGGGTTCAATAATGGAGCACATTGAGGAGTTCCAAAAATTGAACATAAGGGTAAAAGATATTCCAGAGGAGCATAGGATTGATGTGTTCATAGGGTCTTTAAAGGATAATATCCAACATGATGTGCGCCTTTGGGAACCTGATTCATTAGAGAAGGCATTCAGGTTAGCAAGAAAAATGGAAAGCAAAATTATGGCAACTAGGAAGCATACCATTCACAACTATAAAGACGGAAGTGTTGTTGCCCATAGTCTTCCACAACCTACAAGGTTGACACCACAACAATTGGAAGAAAAAAGAGCAAAAGGGCTTTGTTACAATTGTGATAGCAAATACACAAAAGGTCATAAGTGTGCTGAGAAGAAATTATTCTACATAGATTGTGAAGAGGAAGAAGAAAAGGAGCAAGAAAGGTCAAAAGAAGAGGATATATTCCAGGAACAAAGCCTAGATGAAGAACAAATAAATCCGACCATATCTTGTAATGCATTGGCGGGAATTACCACTCCTCAAACCATCAAGATAGAAGGACAAATCAAGAAGAAAAAGGTAATAGTGTTGATTGATTCAGGAAGCACCCACAATTTTATTCATTGTAGGGTAGCAAAAGAATTGAATTGCTTCCTATATCCAGCACCAGAGTGTCAAGTGATGATTGCAAATGGAGGAACAATAAATTGTTCTGGAAAGTGCCATAATATCAAGCTATCCATGGGAGAATATGTATTGACTAGCCCAATGCTTTCCATTCCAATGGGAGGTGCTGATGTTGTACTAGGAGTCCAATGGCTACAATCCTTGGGTACAATAGCTTTTAATTTTCAAGAACTTTTCATGAAATTTTCTGTGGAAGGAAAGGAAGTTGAATTAAGGGGTATTGCAGGGAAACCAGGAAAGATAATCAGCTCTAATGGCATGACAAAGCTTCTAAAAAAGGAGCAAAGAGGTGTAATTGCACAATTATGTTCGCTAGATGTTTCCACATTGGAATCATCTATTTCTCCAGATCTCCAAAAAGTCCTGGACAATCATTCCAAGGTATTTGAGACTCCAAAAGGTCTCCCACCTATGCGTGATCATGATCATGCTATTCATCTGATTCCAGGAAGTGTTCCTCCAAACATCAGGCCGTACAGATATCCATATGTCCAAAAAAGTGAAATTGAACGTATGGTTGCAGAAATGCTAGAGGCTGGTATAATTCAACCGAGTCAAAGTTCTTTCTCAGCTCCAGTAGTATTGGTGCACAAGAAGGATGGATCATGGCGCATGTGTCCAGATTATAGGGAGCTCAACAAGCTCACTATTAAAGATAAGTTTCCCATTCCTGTCATTGATGAATTACTGGATGAATTGCATGGATCAATTTACTTCACCAAGTTGGATCTTCGTTCGGGATATCATCAAATCAGAATGAAGATTGAAGACATTCCGAAAACGACATTTAGAACTCATGAGGGTCATTATGAATTTTTGGTCATGCCTTTTGGCCTTACCAATGCACCTTCAACATTTCAAGGTTTGATGAATTCAATTTTCAAACCATTCCTTAGAAAATTTGTGTTAGTATTTTTTGATGATATACTAATCTACAACAAGTCTTGGAAGGATCATGTTGAACATGTTGACAAGGTGCTACAACTATTGGAGGAGAAACAATTATATGCAAAAAGATCCAAATGTTTCTTTGGAGTCCAGGAGGTGGAATATTTGGGTCATATTGTATCTCATGAAGGAGTTAAGGTAGACCCTAGCAAAATTAAAGCCATTAAGGAATGGAAAATCCCCACATCCATAAAGCATCTGCGAGGATTTCTTGGGTTGACAGGGTATTATCGCAAGTTTGTTAAGAATTATGGGAGAATAGCAGCACCTCTAACAACATTATTGAAGAAAGATTCATTTTCATGGACTCCGGAAGCAACAAAGGCCTTTAAACATCTTAAAGAGGCAATGTGCCAAGCACCGGTCTTAGCTACACCGGACTTCACAAAAACCTTTATTGTGGAATGTGATGCTTCAGGAAATGGAATTGGTGTTGTTCTAATGCAAGATGAAAGACCCATTGCTTTTGAAAGTCGTCCAATCAAGGGAAAGTTTTTAAGCAAAGCTATTTATGAGAAGGAAATGTTGGCAATACTCCATGCACTTAAGAAATGGCGACCCTACCTAATGGGAAGACACTTCAAGGTAAAAACGGATCATGATAGCCTTAAATACTTTTTAGAACAAAGATTATCCTCTGAAGAGCAACAAAAGTGGGTCACAAAGATGTTGGGTTATGACTTTGAAATCATCTACAAAAAAGGGAAGCAAAATGTGGTGGCAGATGCACTCTCAAGAAAGGATGAGGATATGGAAGCATTGTTGTGTGCCATTTCTATTATCCAACCAGATTGGATAAACGAAGCAAAGGAGGAATGGAAGAATGACGAAGAAGTGTGGGCACTTATTCGAAAGCTACAACAAGATTCCAGTACTTCTGATACATTTAGCTGGCAAAATGATTTGTTATGGTACAAAGATCGCTTATACCTCTGTAAGAATTCCCAGCTAAAACAAAAGATTCTTATGGAATTGCACACTTCTCCCTTAGGAGGGCACTCAGGATTTTTAAAAACTTACCACAGGGTTAAGAAGGAATTTTTTTGGGATGGCCTTAAATCAGATATTCAAAAGTTTGTGGCGAAATGTTTGGTTTGCCAACAAAATAAAGTTGAAACAATTAAGACACCAGGTCTATTACAACCTTTATCCATTCCAAGCCAACGTTGGGAGGAGGTTTCAATGGATTTTATCACAGGTTTACCCAAGTCTGAGGGAAAGAGTGTCATCATGGTGGTAGTTGACAGACTTACCAAGTATGCACACTTTTGTGCATTATCACATCCATTTAAAGCCAGTACAGTTTCTACTGCATTTATGGAAACAGTTCAAAAGCTACATGGAAACCCAAGATTATTGTAAGTGACAGAGATCCCATTTTCACTGGAAATTTTTGGACAGAATTATTTTCTTGTCTTGGTACTCAGTTAGCTCATAGCTCATCTTATCATCCTCAATCTGATGGGCAAACTGAGATAGTAAACAAATGTTTGGAAGGATATCTTCGTTGCTTTGTATCTGATAAACAGACACAATGGGTCAAATGGTTGCCTCTGGCTGAATGGTGGTATAACACTTCCTTCCATACAGCAACAAAAATGACCCCATTTATGGCACTTTATGGGTATCAACCACCATCAATCACATCATATTTAAGAGAAAATTCTAAGGTTCAGGCAGTGGAACATCACATCGAACATCAACAACAAGTCCTCCAACTCTTAAAGGATAACCTCGTGTTGGCACAAAATAGAATGAAACAACAGGCAGATCAACATCGCAGTGAAAGAAGTTTTGATGTAGGTGATTGGGTATTCCTATGGCTACAACCATATAAGCAAATGTCCCTAAAGCAAGCTAAGAAGGATAATAAATTATCACCAAAGTATTATGGTCCGTACAAGGTGTTGGAAAAGATTGGTACTATGGCATACAAATTGGAGCTTCCTGCAGCTTCTCGATTGCACCCAGTTTTCCATGTTTCATGTTTAAAGAAGGTTATAGGCGACAAGCTCCCAGTTCAAACAATATTGCCAGAACTTGACGAGGAAGGAAAAATTATATTGGAACCGGAAGCAGTCACAGAAACAAGAACTTGACAGCTACGAAATCGATCAATTTCAGAGTATCTTATCAAGTGGAAGAACTTATCTGCTGAAGATTCCACATGGGAGGATGAGAATTTTATGCAAAAGTATCCAGAACTGCTCAAGCGTTGAGGACAACACTTTTTTTGAAGGAGAGGGGCATGTTGGGTCCCTATAATACTAGTGATTACCCCATTACTATTGTAGTTATACCCCTTATTTATATTGTTGTGCCCCTATTACCCCCATATTGTTATTTCTGTGCCCCATAGAATCCCTCTATTGTTATTTTTGTGGCTTTATATTATTATTGTTAGGTCGGCTGGATTATATTGTGACTCCTTAGAATCCTATATATAGAAAGGAGGTTTTGTCATTTGTATCATCCAAGAATTGTTCATTTATGTAATGTAAAGGAGGTTGCCCCCTTGAAGAGGCTGAATTCTAAGGCATTGATCTTTCTTTTCTATCTTTTCTTGAGCTGGTTTCATAACACATGAACACAAGATATAAGGTGGAAACCCAATGTGGGTGAAAACCACCTGCTGCAATTGTCTCTATCTCTCTTTAATAAGAAACTTATTTTTACAAATTTTGTACTGGTGTAGTCTTATACCAGTATGCAGGCTTCTACCTATAGAAGGCTACAATCTTCTCTCATTCTCCAACTTCCCCTAGAAGGGAGCTACAACAGCCTAGCTCTTGTACTAGCTAATGTGCTTACTAGTATGTAGGTGCTGACCTATAGAAGGCTACAACCTTCTCTTTCCTTCTAGGGACCATGTTTCATAAATTTTCAGACTGGATCCATAAATAACATCAATCAAACATCAAATATATCTGCATCAACCAATCTCCTTTGCACGACCCAAAACTGAATCAAACAATCATTTTTCTGAATGCTGTAGCTAGAACACAGTAACAGTAACCAGAATCCAAGCCAGAACCCAGAACACTACAACAGTAGATAGAAGTAGCTAAAACATATTTTATGAAGTGTACACTACTTCAATGTGTTGAACCTGCATGCATATGCATTTTCCTCAAGACAAACCTGTGTATACGCTGTTTTGAAATGCTGAACCAGCGTGTATACACGCCGTTTTTGTAATGAACCTACGTACAGATCTGTAAAATATGATATAACGTTTACAACTATTTAGACATTAGTTATACCCAGATCATCAGATTTACAAATAATGGCATGCGCAAATTATTCAGATAAAAGATCAAAACCACATAAAGATACTTCTCTTCAAGCCTTAAGATCTTGACCCATCAATGGAACTTATCCTTCTTCAAGCGCTCAAGTTCTTCCTTGATTCAGATCTAGCTATGCACCATAACCCAATGACCAATATTCTAGATCTTGCTCTTCATTAGATATTCACTACCTAAGTGTCTTTGCCTAATGATCTCCTCCTCCTTTTATAGTCTTAGGCCTTACTCAATACCATGGTTCAAAACCACTTAGAATCAATACCTTGGACCAAATACCTGGGGTCAACACTTCGGATAAGATACCTTGGACTAATACCATGGGTCAAAATACCAGGGACCAAATACAACGGACCAAAACCATGTTTTCCAACATGTACGTGCTTTTCCTTGCGTGAAAGTGTGTGTATACGCATACGTGCCTTTTGGTTTGCGAACCCACGTGTATACGTGGTTTGGTCAAGGGGAACCTGTGTATACCTCTTTTTCCTTCATTCTGTGATCCTGAACTGTGATATGTTATTTGAGTGAGTTGCCATCAAGGACAATACCTATGTCATAGCACCAAGCCTGTGTCATAATGCCAACAATCTACCCCTTTGGACTTGATGGCAACCCCAAGTCATTCTCCCCCTTTGTCATCAAGGGCAAAGGGTTATGCTCCCCCTAAGTAAATGCTAAATTCTCTAATATGCTAAAGTGTGTTGTTCAGTCTCCCCCCAACTATAAGCGAGGTCTGCAAAAAGATGTTCTATAAGAAGAACATGACTCTATACATCATAAATGACCTTCCTATCACCATAGACTCATACATACATCCATCTCGAAACCAAGTGGGGAGATACCAAGATTGACTCATCCACCCAGCCAGGTGGGAATATACCAAAAGTTTATACATGATAAAACAAGAACATTACATCATCCATCCCGGGTATAGTGGGGAAACAAAATAGGTTGTTACATGACCTTGATAATAAAGGATATACATGACATAGAGAAAAAATATCTAAAACAAGACTATGATAGTCATCAGCAACTATCATCAGTAGCATATATCAATTTCCATCCAGACCAGCAACCATGATGTCCTTCTGTACCTGTTCTACCTGAATCAAAACAACTGTGAAATTGTACCAAGATCTTCTAAGATAATTCAACAATGCATTATTTGAAGTATATGCTCCCTCCGAACCTATGCCAGATGATTACTGTCAGACCCATATCACACTCTTTTCATCCTGAGTCTAGCCCACTGATATTCTTCAAACCAACAAATACGCGACTGTAACCACAACAACCAGCGTATGTACGCGGATACGCTTCATGAAACTCACATACAACCACTTTTATCTGAAACGGATGAGTGTCAACAGCAAGATGATGTATCGACTACTCCTAGCTTCTGTCTGGGGTATTCAAATGTCTCCTTGGAGGGAACATACTCCAATTTGACCTTTTGTTCAAGCACTTGTTCCTGGAGAAAATGATATTTGATAGGTATGTGCTTGGTCTTGGAATGCATGACTGGATTCTTTGAAATATTGATTTCACTTATATTATCACATAGAATGGATATGGGTGGAGTACATGTGATCTGAATGTCTTGCAATGTTTGCATCATCCAAAGGAGTTGTGTGTAGTGGGATGCAACAACCACATATTCTGCTTCAGCCGTAGATACTGCAATTGAACTTTGTTTCTTACTGAACCAGGACACTAATCTAGAACCCATATAGAATGCACCACCACTAGTGCTTTTTCTGTCATCCACGCTTCCTACCCAATTTGCATCTCTATATGCATGAAGTGTAAGATCTGTATCTCTAGGATACCATAAACCAAATTTTTGTGTTCCTTGAAGATATTTAAAAATCCATTTGACTACCTGAAGGTGTGATTCCTTTGGATTTGCTTGGAATCTTCCAACTATTCCCACTACATGCATGATATTCGGTCGGGTGCTTGTTAGATAAAGTAGACTACCAATCATGGATGTGTAGGTTGGTTGATGTACTGCTGCTGATTCATCATTTGAGTTGAGGCTGCATCCTGTTACCATAGGGGTACATACTGGTTTAGAATCTTCCCTGCCATATTTCTTCAAGATCTGCTTCAGGTACTTGGTTTGTGATAGAAAAATACCATCTTTATTTTGTTAAACTTGTAAACCAAGAAAGTATGTGAGCTCACTAAGCAGGGACATTTCAAATTCATTCTGCATTACCAAAGCAAAGTTTTGACTCATGGCTTCTTCATTGCTACCAAGAATGATATCATCAACACACACAACAAGTATTAGCAATTTCTCATTATCAATTTTATATATAGATTGCTATCAGCTAATCCTTGATGAAGATATTTGTCAAGATGATAATACCTGGCCCTTGGAGCTTGTTTTAGACCATAGAGAGCCTTTCTGAGTCTGCATACAAGTTTTGGATCATTTCCAAGGATGAATCCATCTGGTTGCTCAATATATACTTCTTCTTCTAGGTCTCCAATAAGAAAGGTATATTTCACATCCATTTGATATACTTTGAACATCTGAAAGCTAGAAAGAGCAAGGAACATTCTTATGGCTTCAAGTCTAGCAATAGGTGCAAAAGTTTCTTCAAAATCTATACCTTCTTGTTCACCATACCATTTACAAACAAGTCTGGCCTTGTTTCTAATAACTTCTCCATTTTCATTCAGCGTGTTTTTGAAAATCCATTTGGTTCCTATGACATTCTTATCATTAGGTTTGGGAACCAATTCCCAAGTATTATTCTTTTCAATATGCTCAAGTTCTTCATTCATGGCCTTGACCCAACATTCATCTTTGCATATTTCATTAACATTTTTCTGTTCAACGGAGGAAAGCAATGCTAGATAGCTTGAAGCTTTTGTAATAGTTCTTCTTGTCTGTAGACCCACCTCTTTCTTCCCCAAAATTTGAGTCTTTGGATGATTCTTCTGAACATACCTGGATGGAGTCTCTTCTCCTACCCTTATCTATTCTTCTGGTGCCTCATTGGTTTCTTCTTTAGAATTAGTCTGATTTGATGTGGAAGGATAGTCCTCATCTTCTTCATGATCTTCGATTTTTACTTGCTTTGGATTGTTTCTTGCTTCAACAACCACAAAATCAATACTTTCAACAATTTTCCCAAGTCTTTTATTATAAAACTTATATCCTTTACTTCAGGAAGAGTAACCAAGGAGAATGCCTTCATCTGCTCTCGGTTCAAACTTGCCAAGTTTGTCATCAGTCCTTTTGATGTAACATTTTCTTCCAAAAACTTTGAAGTATTTACAGTAGGAGTTTTACGATACCAAAGTTCATGTGGAGTTTGAGTGTTGTTTACCCCAACATTTGTTTTGTTGAGAGTAGTGACGACAACAAAAGTAGCTTCACCCCAAAAGGTTGCAGGAGTTCCAGACTCATCTAGCATAGCACGAGCCATTTGTTGAACAGTGCTGTTCATCCTTTCTAACACTCCATTTTGCTGAGGAGTCCTTGCGGTAGAGAATTCCCTTCTTATTCCATGTTATTCATAGAAGCTGAAGAATTCATCCGAGGTAAATTCCCTCCTCGATCAGACCTGATGCATTTGATTTTGTGATCTGATTCATTTTCAACCAAAGCTTTGAAGGCTTTGAACTTTTCGAATCCTTCATCTTTTTTCTTTAGAAGTCCTATCCAACACATTTTGGAAAAGTCGTCAATGAAAAATATAAAGTATTCTTCTCCACGAGGTGAATTTTTCCTAGACGGACCACATAAATCAGTGTGAACAAGTTCAAGAGGCTTAGTAGCTGATCCTTCCTTCTCAGGGAAATGTGCTCTGGTTTGCTTACCAAATTTACATGATTTTCATATTGTATTCTCTGGAATGCTGATATCAGGAAGATCACGAATAACCTGGTATCTGCATGCTTTTCTGTTTTGAGAGAAACTTAGATGCCCCAATCTTCTGTGCCATAGACAGTGTTCATCGTTTTTGCTTAGGTAGCACTGTTGGTGTCCCCCCTTGAGTATGTATAGGTTGGTTGGAGTTCTTATACCTTTGATCACTATTTCTCCTATATCAAGCTCACGAACAAGGCATCCATTTGATCGAAATACTACCTCATTTCCTTGACCACACATTTGACTGACACTCAATAGATTATGCTTTAGACCATCAACATACATAACATTCCCAGCTTTAACCTTTTCTTTTAAGAGAACAGAGCCTTTACCTTTTATGATTGTAGGAGTGTCATTACCAAACGAGACCTTCTTTTCCTTTTCTAAGGCATTATATGACTCAAGTTTTTCTTTATCACCTGTTAGGTGTTTTGAGCATCCATTATCAATGTACTACTAATTTTCTTGTCCTTCTGCATACAAGGCTATAACACATCTTTATGTTTGTGATTCTTTCTTTCTCCATGTTTTGGGACCCAATGAAGTTTGCTCCTTCTGAGATGTTTGTCGAAATTTAGTCCTGCATTTAGAATCTTCATGACCGAAGTTGTTACAGATAGAGCATTATATTTCATTTTCAAGAGTAGAAAATTTATTGTAGTTCCTTTTTCTGATCCCAGTCACATTCCTTTGATTTCAAGCTTCTCTGGTCATGATGTTCTTGTAAGAAACACATTGAGTAGCTTTGTGTCCAAAGTTATGTCATGAAAAACATTGGCCATTAAAGAAATTCCTGCGATTATCAAACCTACTGACCTGGTGATTGTAGTTTCCATTGACATTCATTCTTGAAGCAAATTGAGTATGATTTACTTGAGGTTGGTTGTAGCTTTTGTTCCTCCTTGAAGTAGAATGAACCCGATTTACCTGGTGATCTGCGTTATGCCTTTGCTGACGATAGTCAAACTATTCACTTCTCCTTGCTACATCAAGATAGATTTTGGAGGTTGATGGCTTTTGTGTTTGAGATGCTTCTTCAGTATATCCAAGACTTGTCTTTATCAGAGGAGAATGCTGCACTTTGATAATTTCATCTAAAGTTTCTAATCCTTTAGCAAATTTGAGATTGAGAGCTTTTGTTTTCTCAATATCTTTTCTTAGACACACAATTTCACATTCTAATTTTTCATTGTGTTTTTCCCTTTCAGCAAGTTGGAATGTCAGAGTATCTATAATCATATTCTTTTCTTCTAAACAAATTTTAAGTTTAGAAATTTCTTCATAAAGAGTATCTTCATCTATAGCATCCAAGAAATCATCATCTTCAAAATCCATCAGAAGTCTATAGTCATTACCCTGTTCATCTTCATCACTATTTGATAAACCATCACTATCTTCATGTGTATAATAACTTTTCTTAATTACATTATGTTTTTTATTCCATTTTGCTGGTTCCTTACCTTTATCAAGGTTATCTTTATGAGGAAATTTGGCTGCATAATGACTCACTCTTCCACAAGCAAAGCATTTGAAAATTAGCTTACCTCTGAATCTTCCAGAACCCCGTTGAAGGTTCTTAACAAAGTTCGCTTCTTCCTCTCCTTCTAAAATATGTCCTCATTCATTGAGTTCTTCTCTTCCTGAAGCTTTGAATGTGGCTTCTCTCATATCTGATGGGCCCCCTTTTCTCATTTCGAAAGCGGTTAGGATTCCGTGCAGCTGTGTCATAGTAATACTCTGAAGATTCTGCTTTTCCTCTATGGCAGAAACTTTTGATTCAAACTTAGAAGACAAGGATCTTAAAACCTTTCCAACTATAGTAACTTCTTTTATCTCTTCACCCAAGTTTTTCATGCGGTTAACAATCTCATCTATACATAAGAAGTAATTAGCTATACTTTCATCATTGTGCATTTTGAGAGTTTTATATTGAATTATGAGAGATTGTAATTTTTCACGTTTTACCTGATCGTCTCCTTCATAACTTAGAACAATCTTGTCCCATATTTCTTTGGTGGTTTTGAGCTGCATAACCTTGACAAATTCTGATTGAGACAGACTCCCCAATAATGTATTGACAGCCTTGGCATTTGTTTCATACTGCTTTTTACCTGCTGTATCTACAGGAATTGCTGATGGAAATGTGTATCCTCCTTCCACGATTTCCCAAACATCTGTTCCAAGAGATTGAAGATAGGTTTTGGTTCTTACCTTCCAATAGACGAAGTTTCTCCCATCAAAGATTGGTGGTTTAATGGATCCCTCTCTTTCGTAGGTACTCATGATGATAAATCTTCCTTCAAGCAATCAAGCTTCTTCTGAAGGACCTACTTTGATACCAATTGTTGGAAATAATACTAAGAGGGGGGGGGGAGTGAGTCAGTATTACCAAGTTAACAATATTTCATTTCCATAAACAGATTTATATACGCTACTTCTGTTAATGCAACTTGCGTGTATACACAACTGTGTTTAGAGCAACCAACGTATATCTTGCAAAATTATAATTTAGTCAGTTGATCCTTAATCTGTGTATCAGAACCATATAAACAGTAACCAGGCGTAGTAAATAGAACAGGAAATCACACACATGAATAGAAGACATAAGATGGAAATCCAATGTGGATGAAAACCACCTGTTGCAATCGTCTCTATCTTTCTTTAATAAGATACTTCTTTTTACAAATTTTTTATTGGTGTTGTCTTATACTAGTACGTAGGCTTCTACCTGCAGAAGGCTACAACCTTCTCTCATTCTCCAGCTTCTCTTGGAAGGGAGCTACAACCCCCTAGCTCTTATACTAGCTGATGTGTTTATTAGTACGTAGGTGTTGACCTACAGAAGGCTCCAACCTTCTCTTTTCTTCCATAGACCACGTTTCATAAATTTTCAGACTGGATCCATAAATAACATCAAACAAACATCAAATATATCTGCATCAACCAATCTCCTTTGCACTAACTTGAATGTTGTAACCAGAACACAGTAACATTAACCAGAATCTAAACCAAAACCCAGAACACTGCAACAGCAAAAAGAAGTAGCTAAAACATATTTTATGAGGTGTACACTACTTCAATGTGTCAAACCTGCGTGCATACGCATTTTCCTCAAGAAAAACTTGTGTATACGCTGTTTTGAAATGCCGAACCAACGTGTATACATGCCCTTGTTGTAATGAACCTGCGTACAGATCTGTAAAAGATGATTTAACATTTACAACTATTCAGACATCAGTTATACCTATATCATCAGATTTATAGGTTATGACATGCGCCAATTATTCAGATAAAACATCAAAACCACATAAAGATACTTCTCTTCAAGCCTTAAGATCTTGACCCATCAATGGAACTTATCCTTCTTCAAGCACTCAGGTTCTTCCTTGATTCAGATCTAGCTATGCACCATAACCCAATGACCAGTATTTTAGATCTTGCTCTTCATTAGATATTCACTACCTGAGTGTCTTTGCCTAATGATCTCCTCCTCCTTTTATAGTATTAGGCCTTACTCAATACCATGGTCCAAAACCATTTAGAATCAATACCTCGGACCAAATACCTGGGGTCAACAATTCAGACAAGATACCTTGGACCAATACCATGGGTTAAAATACAAGGGACCAATTACGATGGACCAAAACCAAGTTTTCCAACATGTATGCACTTTTTCTTGCGTGAAAGTGCTTGTATACGCATACACACCTTTTGGTCTGCGAACCCTCATGTATACATGGTTTGGTCAAGGGGAACCTGCATATACCTCTTTTTCCTTCATTCTGTGATCCTGAACTGTGATCTATTATCTGAGTGAGTTTCCATCAAGGACAATACCTGTGTCATAGCGCCAAGCCTGTGTCATAATGCCAACATGTGTTGTTCTGTAAATATTATGATCTGGGTATAACCTAAGTCTGGAATAGCTGCATAATTATGAATTAATATTTGCAGATGTATACGCTAGTTGGATTTTATAAAAGCACATATGCACGCAGATTTGATACATGGAAGTAGCGTATACCTCATAAAGTATGTTTCAGTTGTTTCTATTTACTGTTGCAGAATTCTGGGTTCTGGTATGGGTTCTAGTGACTGTATTCTGGTGACAGTATTCTAATTGATCAGATTGACTGTCAAAGTGATTGATTGATTTAGTTATGGGCTATTTAGAAAGTGATGTTTGAGTTTCAATGATTGGTTGATGCAAATGTATTTGATGATTGAATTGCAGTTATAATGATGTTGATAGATCCCATCTGAAAATTTATGAAACGTGGTACATGGAGTAAGAAAGAAGGTCGTAGCCTTCTGTATGTCGCAGCCTATGTACTAGTAAACATATCGGTTAGTACAAAAGCTAGGGGAATGTAGCTCCCTTCCAGTAGAAGTTGGAGAACGAAAGAAGGTTGTAACCTTTTGTAGGTAGAAGCCTACATACTGGTATAAGTCTGCACCAGTACAAAATTGTAAACAAATTTTCTTATTATTAAAAGAAGACAAAGACGACAGTAGCAGGTGGTTTTCACCCACATTGGGTTTACACCTTATATCTTGGTGTTCATGTGTGTTTCTTATGTGTGATGCTTTATTCTGCTTTTAATGCACTATCTAATAAATCTCTGATATGTTGGTTAAAGTTCAATGCATGATAAATTGGGTAAATCAAAAGTTCTCTACATATACACTGGTTTCTTTAAGTACAGTGGCATATACACTCTATTTCAATTAGCTGAAGTAGCATATATAAATTTGTTTGGGAAATTAAATTATTGATCTAATAATACTAATTCACCCCCCCTATCGTTATTATTTCCAACACTTTTATAGTATAAAAATATTTCCCCTTCTAATAATTACTATAGTAAATCTTGAACTCGCTCCATTGTCAATTCCTTGTACAAATGTTCGTAGGATATTAAGATCAGCTAAAATGTCACATCTAATCTTTCCGTTAATAAAAATTTGGAATACCAGTAAAACTAGCATGCCCCAAACAAAAATAATCCCAATGTCACCTAGTAGACTTCTCCAACAGATTGTTTTACACTAGAAAAATACTTGCATGTCTATAGGACAATCAAATCAATCTTCCAATAGACTTTAGTTTCTACCCTCCCAGAGTATATGTAGTATATCCCAGTTCCCAAGTTTACTTAGCAAGATCTACAATAATAAAATTCACTAGAAATTACATTTGTTATTTCAACTCATGCTTAGTAAAATCGCCCAGTCATAAATGTCTTATTATCATAATCTTCATATGCATGAACTATACAGGACGACGTATTTATATAGCTAATGTTGCATAAATAAATTTATAGTTAACGGGATTTATGCATATAGATTTTGCGTGTATCAAACTATAATTCCATCATGTAGAAGTAAATTTATAACCAACTAAATTTATTTTCACAGATTGTATACGTAGAAGAACTGAAACATCATAATCCTTCTTTGCATTCATAAGCATAGTCATACATGTATCTCAATTTAGTATCAACTTCTAAGGAATATTGTGCATTGACTCTTTTCCTAAAAAAAGTTTAACAATTACATATAATTCCATGCATTATAAAAGTAAGCCAAAGCAATTAACAGTCTCACTAGAATCACTGTGAGAGAACACACTTGAGAGTCTAACACCTTCACAAGACAACCTAGAAATGGTTTCCCCCTAGTTCGCCCTCGAGCTAAGAATTTATTGCCAAGGAATCAACAACCCCCTATTGATCCCTTCAATAGGTATTTAATACCTTTCTATCATGATAAAGTTTCCTTTAGCGATATCTCACTTTTGTGGAACTTTTTTATCAACTTGCCTATCCTCTTTCCATAAAAGCCCACCTTTCTCTCCCTCAATGCTTTTATTCTTATACAAGACTTGCATATTTCTCCAGCTAATAAACTTAATGGATTTTTATCTCCCATCCATTAAGCTTATCTATAATTTCATCTAGAATTCTTATCATGAAAGAGTTATCCAGTTTCATTTACCAATTAGATTTTATTTTTGGCAAGAATCACATTTCTAGGTGTCTCATTATGAAGTAAATGCATCCCATTTATTTATTAACAAACATTCATTTACATAATTAATCCACTACTCTTCATGGGTTTTCTTCCATTGTTTCTAACATAACTCAGTCTAACCAAATAGTATTACAAAAATGGAGGGATATTACATTCTCCTCCGCTTTTATTAACACTATCCTCAGTGTTCATTGCTCAATTTCATCTTCCTGAAACCTTGCTAAATAAATTTTATTCTTGTCACCATCTTGTTCTCATATAATCTCTTCAAAAGCAAAGACTTTCATTACAATTTATCTTGAGCAAACGCTTGATTCGGAAGCCTGATATCTTTCTAGTTTAAGATATAATGGTTCTGCCTAAAGGTCTCCTTCAGCTCTACTTGTAGCATTTTTTCCACTCAATTAGGTGAAAGTTATCATATACCTATTTCTTGAGTAATAATACATGAAAACATTAATTTGTTTTTGATATGATTGATAAATAGTAATTGATAAGCTACAGTTCTCATTTAGTTGGTTTTGTTCGGTTTTATTATTTTTCTAAACTCTTTGTGTTACCAAAGAAATTCATATTTTCTTAAGACCAAAAATAAATACTTCATGTCTTTCACACTTTCAGTCAACACTTTATTTCATCTGATGTGGTGACTCAATTATGAAGTAGACATACTCTTGCATTTATACCTTGCTCCTCTTCTAGCACATTTGTATACATGTTGAATGTGTGCTTCTTAATTTTCACTTGCACTCAGCATACTTACCACATGTGTCCAATAAGTTTAGCACCATTAATATATTACTAAAATAGACCTGATGGAAATGCCCATTAATATGAATATTATTTACTTATAAAATTCAATATTTAGAATTGTACATTGCTTTTCAGATTTCTCACATCAAGATAACAATTATCAAGGGACTATTTGTAGTATTTTATAATTAAATATTATTGCATCATTTTTCCATATACTATGTTAGCCATTTTTATGATTGCTAGGATATAATTAAAATGACCTTCAAGTGGACTTAACTATGCCCACCCTTGATGGTTTTTCCTTGTTGTTCACGGTCACCAACATTAGTAGTCAAAAAGTATTTCATTTTTCACTAGTTTCCATGATTGAACAAGAATGGCTGCGGAGTAGCAAGTCCCTGCCAAAGTTGGATTAGGAAATAGAGGCTGGTGTGGACCTAGTAAATAGATTGAACTCCTTTGAATTCCACGATACAAGAAGCCCCTGCCCCCGGCTCCTTTGACCTACCTTCAAGAGGCCTTTAAGATTATCTTTGATTAAGGAAACATTGGTTATCCAGCGAGAAGATAATCCTCTAAAAAAGTAAGAAGCCAAAGTTCCAGGAAGTCTAGTTAGAGGGGTGCAGCTTCTTCCTAATAAGTTGGATGATCTTGCCACCCGATGCTGACTTTGTCTGATTGCTCAGTTTCCATGAATTCAAGCGAAGTTGCAGTTGCTTTTGATTCTCCTGCTACCTTCTTCTTCTGATTTTGCATTCTACCCCACTCAATGCAGGGACTTAGATTGAAATTCTTATGCTGCAACTGCTCCGGGAACTGCTTAGAATAAGGCTGCCAGTGAAACTAGTTATGCTTAGACTTGTTATGTTGGGAATTACGATGATCGGAATGAAGCTGCTTCTGCTGGTGATACTGCTGCGACTTTCACTGCTTATGGAGATGCTGCTGGTTCGACTGATGGAAATGCTCCTAGTTCTAATGCTGCCAGGAAGGCTGCTGGGAATCCTTGTTCTGGTTGTTTGAGACTGCCGATGTGGGAATGCTGTTGGGCTATATATTCTCCTCCCTCTTACTTTGCTGGTTGTGCTGTTGGGAATGCTCGTGTTCGAAAACCGTGTTCGACTGATGCTAATGGGAATAATTGGAGGAATAATGGGGGGAATAATGCTGCTTATGGAAAATCCCGTGTCCAACTGCCCGTGTTCGAATGCTGCTGGTTCTAATGCTTGCTGCTTACCTTGTTAAATCAATAAATTCGTTCTGATCCTCTTTATTCTTATTCTTCGTGGCTAAAATGTATAGCCATGTTACAATTATCGAAACAAATATAGTGATCATTAAATTCAGTTATTGTGCCAATGAATACACCAGCTTTAGAGAAAAATACTACAGAGCCCATTCGATAGACAGTTCCACCAGTAGCATAGGTTTAGGCACTAGCATACTCGCCTTCACTGTCTCAAACTGTTTCTACAGTAGTGTTGTAATTGCTGAGGATTTTTGGGATAGAAAGCTTTTATTTCCCATCTATATTTAGAAGCTTTTATTTCCCATGTCCAAAAAAGTTAAATTCGAAAGGAGTTAGTAAACATCAATTTCGAATGAGTTACAAATACTAATTTTATGGCATTAAATTATATGGAAAACATTAAACGAAATTGATACTTCATAAATCTATTATCTACAAAAGAATTTATAAGCAAGATTAATCTTTAGAATGCTTTTCAATATAAAAATAAGAAATTGAATTTGAGTTCACCGACTAAGCATCATATTTGAGTAGATTGCATGGTAGTGGGCACTTACCCCTATAACTTCCATTGGCAGTTGTTTATATGCTTTTGAATCAGCTACAACATCGGGAGCAAGCACCCAGTCGACTTGACCTGGCATGCAAATTGCACGTCTAATTTTTAAATAAAATATTTTGTAAAACTGATGCACCTGTTTTATAAAAAAGCCTCAACATAGCCACGTATCTCTCATGCATATCAAATGGCTTCTTCCGGATCTGGGGTGCATGCATACCAAATGTCCAGGTTGGGAGGCCCGTTGCTGGTCCTGAAAATGCTATAATTCCAGATCCAATTCCAAGCGCATATCCAATAGCGAAACCTACAGATTGAGATCGAGAACCATAAAAACCAGAAATGGAAATAGAGTCAGTAGAAGTAACATAGAGATATGCATCTAGAAGCTCTGCATCGCGATCTTGAATTGCTGGTACTAGCATTCGACCTGGGAGGGAGGTTACTACTTCAAAGTGGTCAATCGGCTCTGCCTTCACCTCTGTGGCTTTACCTAAATCTCCAATGAAAGAACCTGGAGCTGCTTGCTCGGATCGCCTGATACCGCTTGAACTTACTACGTTCGACCTGGCAACCTTGAAAATGAACCATGCAAGACTTACGGTACACCAGACAATCCTTTGATGTTTTAGGGGGGAGGACCGGGACCCTCGCTGCTGCTGGCTTTGAGTTAGTGGTGCTTCCACTCATTTCATTGGCGCAGGATTGGGATCTTAAACAACGAGCTTTGCTACTGAAGCTGCTTACTTAACAACGGTGATAGATTCTGCTAATGGCACTGAATATGGGTCACCTTGACGTCTGCTCGCGGATCGGCTTCTAGTACTGGATCTTTATTCGCGCTTAGATCTACTGCCTCTATGGCTACTCTTTATGTTTTATGGTCAACCTGCTGCTTATGGGACGTGAAGGTATGCTATGTAAATGTACAGAGATCTTGCTTAAAATTTAGATTTCAGTGAAAATTTTGAAAAACAAAGTAAATACAACAGGTTTGATTTAACTCATTGTAATATTTTGAGAATGGTATCCAAAACTAGGCTCGCTGTAATTAAAATCTGTTGTCACGAAGCCTTTCATTTTTATCTATTTTTTGTCATTACATCACTGAAAAGGCGTTGGAACTGCCGTTTGAGGCACCGAACAACTTCTAGGCAGGTAGCCGAAGTCAGAAATAGTGCAATGTCAAAACTTATATATCAAAGGCTTGCTATCGCTCTATCTATAGTGAGCCGCAGAACTCGTTTAGGTGGTTGTTCGCCTTTGGATCTTCACTTCAATAGTTGTCTAAGATAGCAGCGGCGGTAGATTGGGGAATGCTAATCTCATGGAGGAATTCAAATCTTTCTAGGAAAGCCTCTTCTTTCTGGTCTACATCAAGTGGATTCTTCGCCTGGACAAATCTAGAGATAGAATTCTGGAGAGAATTGATCGTATGCTAGTAAGTGAGGAGCAATCACATCAGTGAAGTCAGAGAAGAGTGGCAGTCAGATGAAATAAAAGAAAAAGCGGAGATACTTATGATCAGACTATGGATAGAGAAAGAAGCGGAGTGTATCTATAAGCTACAAAGCCTCAAGAGATTAGAAGAGAGAATCAGAAAAAAATCAAGGAGGGGAGACAGATGTTTTCACGCCCATTTTCGAAATCAAAAAAGAGGACAATCACATTCCTATTAGTAGGTTGAGGCCAATACCCGCAATCAAGTCATACTCAACTGCAAGAAAGTAATAATCACCAGCAATCAAGTAAGCATCAACTGCTTTACCGAGTTCAAGAAGAACAGTTCCTTGAGCAGATGTGATTGCAAATCTTCTTCATTCATCTTCTTGGTCTGCTGAATGAATTGATCCCTGTTGTTCGAGCACATGCTATTCTTTTGTAGTTCCCGCTGGAGTGACGTCTTCCAGTCTAAGGGTAGCTACTACCGCTGCAGGAACTAGAAAGATCAGAAGTTGGTTCTGAGTCGGCTGGTAATCCAGAAAAGGCTGCTGAATAGAGTGTCGAAGGGACACAGCCTACCGAATGTGTTCTGGAGTCCGCGGTTCCTTTCGCCAAAGCTTATAAAATACGACTCTTCAGAACTATCATTGCAACGCCATGGAGGTCCCATGAAACAGAGATGAGATTTCTGGTTTGAGAGGGCATTACTTATCAGTTTGCGCACATTTTGCACGCGGCCAGTGACCATGGCCGTAACATTCCCGCTGGTGTTGAGATCTTGGAAGCCAGTGAGGCAGGATTCCAGGTCTGTGAGGGCTGCGCTCATCCATGTTTGCACGTTGCTCATATGAAAGACCAGTAGGAGATGCCAATGAAGGACAAGGACCAGACACGAGGGCAGTACTGCACAGATGTCAGATTACATGCAAGGGCAGTGCTGCGCAGATGTCAGATTACATGTAATGTGACTGTTGGCAGATGTCATATTACATGCAAATATGGGCTACGTGGTTGCACTATTAACCTGGTCACATAGAGGTATAGTCAATAGGCAAGTCATTAAATCATAACATTTAATGCTTTTAGGTAATGCCAGCATTAGTTTCTTGATTTGAGAATGCCAAGGAAATGCGAAGGAAATGGCCCATTATATTATATGGTAAGATGGCTAAAAAAATTTGCGCCGTTGAAAATTCACTTAAACCTAAAAGCATTGCTTATTCCCTGCCGAAACATTGCTTATGAGTTTTATTGCTTCTAATGAATGCTTGAAACTAATGCTAATAACTTCTATTTCGATTGCTATAGTCCCTGGCCATTGCCAGATGGCAGGGACTAATAAGAATAATGCATTTCACAATGTACGATACCTTTTTCCCTTCCTTCATTCAACACTATAAGTTTCTAATCCCACAATGTTGTCATTCTACCATTTCATAGCTCCTTAGCCCTTATTAGGAGCTATTACAATTTATAATTGTTATTTTGATACTATATCTTATTTATTTCATCCCAAGGTGGTTGAATCGAGTCCTTTCGTATAATGTTTCCACGTATTTTCATGTGTATACTTTTCATTGATTCCACTCCGCACTCTTATTGTTGTGAGTATTCAAACGTTGGAATTTAATCTACAAGGAACTTTTCAAACTTCCCCAATCGAGTAGGTCACCAATTCAACTATATGCTACATTAGTGACACATTTAATTTTCTTTCCCCAAAATCTTATTAGTTGTTCCAACAATTACATTTAAAAGGTCCTTGGTAGTTTCATTCTCAACCATAAATGGGTAATGTTTAGAATACTTATTCCTTTAGAATTTGTTTCCTTGATAGTAGTATTTGTGTTATATCATTATGAATACTAACTATGTCCAAGAAAATTTCACTTTTCATGCTTATTGTATGTTAGTGGTAGGCGAATAGTTCTTAATCCTTCCTTATTTCTTTTTCTATTTGTGATTATATGCATTACAATGACTTGTACCTTTTGAATCCATTGTAGGCTCCTTTCTCTCTATCAATAAAAACTTTTCTTAGACAGTTTATGCATAAAACAATATGCTTGGTAACCTCAACTTCTACTTCAAGATCTTACCTTCTTACTTGATTACACTATGAGAACCCATAGTGGATTCTATGTGTTACCCTCACTTACACAAAATTGATTGTATAAGATTACTATTTTCAATTACTACTTATTATCTTTCTTTAGGTTTTTGGTATTGAATACTATTGTTCTTATCTTCTTTTTCATTTAAGTAATGATGGGTCATGTATCTAATAAAATTATTATGCATCCAATGCATATTCCAACCTTCATTTTTCTTGCTGCGGCATCTCCGACACACTTTTCTCTTTAAAGTGCAGATTTTATGAAGAGCAGGTCACTGATTTGAGTGACTTTCTCCATTCTCCAGTATTATGTGCCTTATACCAATTGTCCCAAAATGGTCATATCATCACCATCCAGGACTTTAGGTGTTAATAAACTTGGCATGGCACATATGCTTTGGTTAATCTAAACCAAAACGCAACAATTTATAGCCCCACATTTGTTTTTTTTTTTTTTTATCTCTACAACAATCTATTGAAATAATTTACTAATTTGGCACCTAATTCATTTATACCTTTTGAATCGTTTGTTCAATTATGTTGCCTCGTAAAACTCCTAAAATAAACTATCATACATATTCTAGTTGTAACAATTAAAGATTTCCTTAAGCCTTAGTAATATATATTGTTGCTAAAACATATGCCTTTCTCCCTGTCATAAAAGCCACTAAATTTGGAATTTATAATATAATAGATTTTCTTCATTGTGATGCACCTTTTTTTAATTATACTTATCTAGGGCATTAAGGCCCCACCTAATATCCACCATTTTATATGTGTTATGGTTCATAAGAATGTAGGATGGTTTTAAATTAAAAACATGTATCCTCTATTTCGATTTGTTTTTCATTATAACCTAATGAACTTATTTAGGTAGTATTTTTTTTCTTTCAAACTATTTTAAGGTCATTATTCACTAAAGTCAATAACCATGTTTAGTCATTGTTCTTCAATTATGGTCTTAGTTATATGACTTAGTTTTTAAGAGAACCTCAACACAACTTCTCCGATTAACATCTCCTCATCAGACCATGGATTGGCTTCCTCAGATGAAAATAATGAAACTAGTATATGACTCCCATAGGGATGCTTATCTAATATATATTCTCTTTCGTGGATGTATTGTTAATTCAAACTATCATGATCACACCTTCCTCAATTACTAATCACCCACAAGGCTCCCTCATTTTCACTTAAATCTGACCTCCATCCGAATCAGAATCATAATCAATTCAACTACCAATATATACTCTAAATCAATATGGTGATTCAATAGAAAATTCACATGACAACCTTATAAGCAAAACATTAGCTACATCACCCTTTCCTTATGATGTTCATTGTAGAGTGCAATAAAATGTACAATGATATTGGTAAGCATTAAAAACATGATCTTTAGGGATTATGCTAACTATATTGCTCTCTAAGAAATATAGGGAAAATCTTAATTGAATAAAGAGTCATACTGAGTCTGTCAACCCTCTTATTATGAAACCAATGATCGTAAAATATTTTACTTATATATATACCATGAGAATGTAATATGTCGCAAGAAAATTTCTATTTTTTTTCGGTGTTATCATAGGGGTATTGTAGCATGCACTCACCATTTCCTACCAAGATAGTAGAAGATAAAATGGTATAAACTTGTAATTTGGGAAAATATTTGGAACAAGTTATTGAAATGAACAATTAAAGGTGTTGGAGGCTCTACCTCATATAGAAAAACATTGATCGTACAAAATGATAGTGTATTGAGAAAACAAATATTTAAGTTCATAAAGGATTCGCCACCTATATACTTAGTTGGTCAGGTATTTTTCCTTTGTTTCTGATTTATGAGTTTAAGGATTGAGCATGGATATTTTTCAAGTACTACTAAAGTTTTCTCATGAATCTCAACCAAAAAATTCCAATCCTTATCTCCGTAGCAATGTTATGACTATAAAATTTACACTACAATGTTCGTGATAAGTTATTTACAAGTTGAAACAAATCATCATTGCATGAAAGAATCCACTTGAAAATATTCCTTTATCTAAGGACTAAAATCTCCTGTAATTGGATTTATGTTGTTCACCTTTACTATTAATAGTAATAATTTTGTGATTCTAGTCTGGAAATTGAGAAGTAAAAGCTACTTGATTTTCAAATATTGTATGATATATTGTTAAACATTGGTAATTATCATAAAAGATTTGGGGGTGGTAGTTTAGAAAATTATCCATTATGCCTTTTTTTGTTTGGCACATCACTGTTATTAGATTTTAGCCGAGTCAACTTTAACTGTAGAATTTGTTTTCATCTTTATCATCCTCTTATTTAACATTAATTCTTCTTAAGATATCTCGCTTATCCTCTTCTTTCTGTTGTATAAAAAATTTATGATTGCCCTTTTCATTCAATCCTCTTACCTATTTTTTATAACGGAAATTAATTTACTGAAGATATTCCTTCCCTTCTCAAATTCTCCTAAACCACTTGCTTAACAATAAGCTGGGCTGAGAATTATACCCTTTAACTAATTAAGTGTTTTTATTCCCCAAATTATTACCTTTAGTTATACAACACATAATGGTCCATACAATTAGTGTTTGTTGTGGTTTGCCCTTAGGCCTAGTTTAGAACCTACAGCTTTGATACCACCTGTCATGTGCCCCACGTTCAAGTACTATATATAATAATAATAATAATAATAATAATAATAATAATAATAATAATACATACATACATACATACATATATACATACATACAAGCTTTTAGGGGTATAAATATTTTAAGGCACTAAGCTTAAAAATATTTCTCTAAACAACTAGTTATAATTTATGCACCTACTAACTTATCTCGCAATTCCATGACTTACATATTATTTTAATTCTCCCATTAGATCATGGTCTAAAAACCCATACTTTCTATGCTAACGTATGTTTATATGCTTTTTTCCACAAACCCGCTTTTTGTCCTTGTAAATGGTCTACCCACATGATATGGTGCTATAGGATAAAATGCACGATGTATGGAGAATGGAGATACCCTCAAGGGTCTTCTCGATAGCCTTGGAAGACTATAAGATTATCTACAGCTGTCAAAAAGTTACATGCATGTCCATAAACAATAACTAACTATCAAAGTAAGACAAATTCATTACCTCAAGCCTCCATGTAGATTTGCTGGAGAGCACAATGCAGCTAGGTGGAAGTCCCCTGAGCCGGCTCCAGATCAAGTCCTGCACATAGAAGAGACAAGCATAATCATAGCATACAACCTTGATAACTAATACATGAATATATAAAAGACATCTAGCTACACATAACTAAGCTACTCTTCCTAAACAGTATTGTACAAACAACTAAATGAATGATAGTACCAACACCACAGAGTAGATAGTACAACTGTAGTTCTATATTAATGTCGGAAGAGTGATTACAACCATCTGTTTCATCAGCCTTCCCTTACCCCTCCAGCTCCTCTCTCTCTCTCCCTTCTTACCAACTTCTTATGCTTAGATTTGAGACTATGCTCGACAATCAAGTAAGCTATCCTTTCAAATGATACGACCTTAATCGCCATAGCCCTAGCTTTGTTTATGTAGCAATTGAGTTAGGGTTGCCATGATTTTGAGCTCTTTCCAATTTGCCTCCTTCATTAGGATTAGAATTCCCACAAATAGGTTGAACTTGAGATGTTTCCTTGCTTTTCTGAGTAGATTTAGGAGTGAATATAGAGATATTTATGAGTCACTTCGCTCCTTTTACCTCTAGATTCTCATTAGGATCCACTAACGTTGTCCACGAACCAATAAGTACAGTTAGTAGGGTCACTAACGCTCCCTTAGGCTTACAGAGAAGCTTTATAAAGCATGTTGTTAGTGCTTAGCCAGTATTAGTGTGGAAACAAGGCTTGTGATCTTGGTCTTTGCTTAAGCTATCATGTCTTTCCCCTTTGAGATGATGAGGGGGTCATTTTGTTGTATAACAAATGCCCTATAAAGTATGATATCAGAGGCTGCGACAATGGACGAAATAATTTACTTAACTGTAATTTTCCTTCTTCGACAAAGAGAGAGAGAGGATCGGAGCTTCGGATGGTACGGGAAACCTGATACAACACATATATATAAGAAAACTAAAATCATGTCCTGAGTTGGGTATTCCCATGCTCAGTAGCTATGTCATAGTGATTTTCTCATAAAAGAGATATGACAATGCTGGCCGCCGATAAGCACAACGCAGATCCGATGTCATAATAGGATCATTCTGATGAGCTTTTTCTAAAAAACAATATACGCAACATGGGAGAGGAAGCAAGGCTAAGTGATGCAAGCCTCTGCCCAAGGTCTTGATTTTTGCATCACCAAACAACATAAATCGATACATGTGAATATATGCGTTGATGTTGAACATGCACAAAATCATTTGATTACTAGTCAATAATGTAGACTGTTAACAGATGGGAGGAAGGCCACCAATAATGGTGATGGTCTTTAAGATGCATAGTACAATCTAGCGAGTGTGAAAAATGTTCTTGTCATCGAACACTCATAGAATCGTTTAAGCAGGAGCCAATAATGAGAACCCCTGATCAAACACAAGGCGACCTACCACTAAAGTTTGCAAGTACCAAGGCACTGAATGTGTTTTTGGGTTGTCTTCCTAGATAGAGTGTTGAGGTCAATAGGAAGATACCTGTCAAAAGGTAGGCAATAATGTGTCCTACATCAATCGACATGAAACGGGACAAGAATGATTTGTTTTTTTGAGGAATCTTTAATCATTGGGTCTAAACGACAGAGGGCATGATGAAAGGATATGCTTGTTGGGTCGATGGAGGAAACAAAAGGTTAACCCTTGAACAATAGAAGGCATGACAACAGTTTTAACCATGTAGCACTAGACTCATGAACACTAAAGAGTGTTAGGATACATAGATGTAAGAACATCGGGGTATTTAGGCTAAACTCATAGGATGGTAGGATTCATATTGAGAGGTCGTCACAAGGAAGGTTTATTTGAGGGAGTGCCATGTTCAAGGGAACGACTTCTGCCAAACCACGGTTTCTAATACTGAATCTAGTTGTATTGCCTACTTTCCCCATCTGATTAGTTTAGTGAGTCCATACGATCGATCTTTTCATATTTTAAGAGTTTGAAAAGGACCGCGAAAATAGCGACTCTATGCACTATCTGATTAGTTTAATGAGTCCAGACAGGCAAACTCGTCGATCTTTTCATGTTTTGAGAGTCTGAAAATGATCGTAAAAAGAGTGACTCTATATCTTATATGTGTAATTTAATGAGTCTAGACGAGATAACTCTATGGACTTTTCATATTTAGAGAGTCTGAAAAGATCGCAAAGAACGACTCTAGGTTGGTCCCTTTGTCATATTTGTTAACCGGGTGTGAAAAAAGGTTAATAGTATACCCAGATCGATTACTTTTCCATAAGTTAATCTATTGAATCTAGATAAAGAGAAACCTATGTTCAATAGATGTTGACCTCATTTTGTTATGTGTACGAGGAGACATACTAAATTCATTTTTCATCATGAATTTTTAATGAGTCACGTGACGACAAGCTCAATACCTTCATCAAATTTTAACGAGTCAAATGAAGAAAACTCAAGGCATCTTTTTTAGTTTATTGAGCAAGGAAAAAGAGGTAAAAGAACTGCTCATTCCTTCCTCGTAGATTTAATGAGTCCGAAGAAAGGGAAAAACTCGAGGATTTTTCAATTTAAGAGCGAGAAATGGTCCCAAAAAAGCAAGTGCTTTGGTTACTGCCATAGATTTTTAACAAACCTGGTGACAAAAACTTGGGATTTTTCAGTTTAACGAGCGAGAAAAGTACCTAAAATAATGCTCAGGTCATCTTTATAAATGTTTAACGAGCCTAGAGAAAAAATGGGATTTTTTCAGTTTTAAGAGCGAGAAAAAAGCGCCTAAAAGGAATGCTCTAATGATCCTTTTCAGTTTAATGTGCTAGAAAAAGAGAGAAAAGAGTTGCTGGGACTATTGTCGTATTTGTTAACGAGCCCAACGATGAAAAACTTAGGGATTTTTCAGTTCAAGAGTAGGAAAATGTCCCAAAAAAGAACATGCTCATATCTGCGTTGTAGTAGTTTAACGAGCCCAAAGAAGGAGACTCGAGGTTTTTTGGATTAACTAGCAAGAAAAATACCATAAACAGAATGCTTGCTCTTCCTCGTGGTAGTTTAATTAGCCCGAAGGAGACTCGAGGATTTTTCAGATTAACGAGAAAGAAAAATACCATAAAAAGAATGCTCGATCTTCTTCATGGTAGTTTAACGAGCCTGAAGAAGGAGACTCGAGGATTTTTCGGATTAACAAGAAAGAAAGATACCATAAAAAGAATGCTCGACACTTCTTTATCTCATGCTTGACAATAGAAGGGTCTATTCCATGCATTTTCTCATAAGACCAATGGAAAACATCGTGGAAATCCTTAAAAGGGCAGGCGAAGCTCACAATTTCCTCAGGATTGCGATTGGCTCCAATCTGTATGTTTTCCATGATGCTTGTTGTGATAGAAATATCGATGAGCAATGTATTTGAAATATTTCCCAAGTTTCCTTCCGAGTCCAAAGTTTGGATAGTCATATATGGTGAGGAAATGATTTCGGGTGTGTCAGACGACAGGATTTGAAGAGGTATCATGTTCGAATCAGATATTGAAACATGATGGTGTGAGTCCTCCCAAGGCCGCTCTTCTAAACTAATGATCTCTCTAATAATTTCATCCATAGGTAGGACTTGATTGAGTGGATCGAAAGAAGGAGAAGTTATGGGAGGGGTAGTGGTACCGTTGGCTGTAACCAAAGTGATCAAAGATTCATATGCAAATTGAATGGCTTGGTAGGCCAATTCAGCTGGTGACATTGGCATTTGTTCTCTGTAAGTGTTAATGTCTGAAGGAGCTGGTAGGATCCATGGATCGATTGATTCATGGAGAATGGATGAAAACATATTGACCATATGTGGAACCTTTGGCGGTTGAAGAGGGAAACAACCCATCAGGGAAGAAGCCTTCAGTAGACTGGTACCGATATTGATGTAAGAGTCAGGTACACCACCCACTAAGGGTACAAAGCTACTAGGTAATGGAGAGTAATATAGGGTGCAAAAGGATAGCTGGTCCAGTATGACTATATTTCCATTTCCATCCAAGGGAAATAGGATGATATGGAATACCAAAGACACAATGGCATTCATGGAATAAGTCTAAGTGCAGCCCAAAAGCATATTATAGTCGAGTTTATGATCCACGACTTCGATATCCACCGTTACTGTTTTCCCACTCAAGGTGATGGGGTAGGTAGCTAGGTAACCTTTTGGGATGAATGTGTGGCTGTCAAAAGCTTTAAGGGAATTTGACAGCGGGGATAGGATTGGAGAACCCAAAATGAGCCAACATGAAGCTGACATGGCGCAGGTAGAAGCACTTCGTCGATGACAGTTCTATGTATACCATTACCTTTCGAAATGATTTGCACCTGAAATGAATGCTAGTGAGAAAGGGAGGTTTACACTTTTCCATGTCAAAAATTGCAAGCATGGAGTCTTGTGGGTCAATACCACCAATGGCCAAAAGCAAAGCTTTCCTTTGTGTTGGACATGTTTGTAATGCTTCGAGTGCCAACATAGCTGATGGCACTTGCGCCAAGTCTTCTACAATGCTGTAATTTTGGGCGGCCTGTGCAGATGTATTGTGTGTTGTGTGTCGAAGTGCCCCTTTAGGGGAGTGAATCACAAGGTCAACAACTGGCCTTTCGATATGCAAATCATTGGGCGGCGGTGTGTTTTGACTTTGGGAAGGTTCCTCTGCATGAGCGACAAGAGCTCCATAGGATTTGGATCTTGTTTGTAGATATACCATTTCAAAGGTGTAAACAGCAGAGGATCCTTCACCAGCTTAAGGATGTTGTCAACCACCGTTGCCCCCTTGCGGGGTTGGGGTTGGTTTTCCATGAGGTGTTGTTGCCGCTGAGCGGGGAAAGGATTATTAAGGATAGTAGGGTCCTACCAGTATCCTTTTTGGCAATGAAATTTATGCATTCTGGAAGGCGCAGGAAGCGATAGGTAATGTGGTCTTCATCACAGATTTTGAAGGGAATCCGGTGGGTTCATCCTTTCCATCGTCAGGAGGAGCAGTGACTTTTTTCTTTGGGTTTCGCTGCTTTCTTGATTGCTCCTCACAAGGAGCGGTCTTTTTCTTATTCTTCTTGTTCTTACCACCAGCTTTTTGCATAGACTACACAAAGTTTATAGTGGTGGTAGTAAGAGTAGTCGATTTGGTAGAGGGGTCCACTAACATCTAAGCAATGTGACCACTAAGTTGTTTTAAAATAGCCCCAAAGGTTGCACCGATAATACCATTGGCGTGTGCTCTGGCGTGCTGAGTAGAGGACGCATTGGAGTTGCGAGGGGCATTTGGGATTACGTTGTAAAGAGTGGCAGACTGTGAATATATCAGATCTAAGTGTTGGACATGATGTATGGATTGGTCTTTTGTGACCGCACCACCTAAGGCGACATCCTTAGCGATTTGGGGGAGTAGGGACTTGTAGAACCAGTCCGCTAAGAGATAGTCTGGGAGGGGAGCTTTGACTAACCTCCACCTACATCTCCATTCATGTATATGATCAGAGATGTGGGTGGTGGTATCTTGACGTAATGAAGTGAGGAGTTTCGTCCCAGTCTCATAGTGGATGGGTAGCTGGAAGTGCTTTAAGAATTCCATCGCTAGAGCATCAAAGGTATTTACTGACGCACGTGGTAACTCGATGTACCACTTGGCTACATTTCCAGTAAGGATGCGAGGGAAAAGACGTAACGGGATACTATCATCCACCATGGAGTTAAAAACACACCAAAGATGGTAGGTGGTGATATGGGTACCCAAATCCTCCCCTTGTTTCCTTTTGAACTTAGGGATGTCTGTCGGTATTTTATGCGGGATCGGTAGCTAGAGCAAGTTATGATAGATGGGGTCATTTGTAAGTTTGTATAAGTCATGGATATCCAATGTTGCCAAGAAAGGTAGAGTGTACGATGCCCCCAACTCAAACCAAGGCGATGACATATGACTCTAGGATCCTTGCAGTTCTCCCATCGTTTGAGTCCCAATATTATACATAGGTTGCATGGTATAGTAGTTACCTTAGGGTATGGCATTGTAATGTGGATTTCCATGGGGATTGTGATGCTGGGGTATAGAATTGCCCCTAGGATAAGTAGTGACCCCTTGACTCACTTGAGGTTGAGTAGGGTGACCCCATGGATTGGTTGGGACCTCCTTGAGGATTTCCACCCGCCCCAGAACTAACCATATGTCCTTGACTAACATAAGGAGTGCTCATGTCAATCAGTGACTAACCATGCATGCCTGAAAATGGAGGGGGAACTATTACATTCCCTACTAGTATATGCATATTGGGAGTGACCCCAGATACTTGAATCTGTGGGTTAGAACTATACAATGGACACCAACCATATTGTTGGCTGAAGGGACCCGCACTAACCGTGTTATATTGAGCATTATAAGGAGCGTTGTATGTAGCACTTGTCGAAGGTACAGAGTTTGAAACTAAAGGGGTGGAACCCAACATTGGTTGGGATCCACTCATGGAGGGTGTCATGTGAGGCTTTGTACTTAGGACAAATGGGATAGCAGGGTTGTAGTGGTTGTTGACTGGGGAAGTGGTGGAGGACCAAAAGTGTCCAAAAAGTTCCACGACCCATTAGTCATCAACAGGATGGATGGAATTGTTCCAAATGAAGACACAGGGGGTACGCGAGCCGAGAGTGGGTCCAACGGATTCGTGATCAAAGGGTTATAGGGAGGAAGAAATCCTGCAGTAAAGAAATCCTCTAATAAGCTTGAATCGTTGGTTGTCCAAACAGATTCTGTATGAGATCTTGGAGAATGATTTCCCGAAGATGGGGAATCTGGTTCACTAGAGCTTGATGGATCTTCCACAATGAGTGGAGGAAGTCTTAAAAATCATGTAGATTGATGACGAGGGCCAGATGTAGCCACAGTGACCATTAATTTTTATCAATAAATTTTATCGTGATATTTTTAAAGTCTCAATGATAACACTCAGGTGCCTAAAAAATAAAAAATAAAGATAAAAAATACACTAAGTAAAACAATCAGCGAACATAGGGAAAGGACCCTATCTGATAAGCACCAATCACTAGAGATGAAACCCAGTATCACAATGAATAACAAAAAGGGCTAGCCAAATGTGCAGTTACAATTATTCTAGAGCTTCGCTTGAACCTCATATTGAGGGGCCAAGTACTCGTGAAGATGAGTACCCTCCAAAAAAATGAAGACATAGTAGGTCTGTCTGTGTTAGGTACCAGGGAAGCCCACCCCAGTCACCTTGTGTAAGTCCCTAAAAGTATGGCCACTAAGGATACCTCAGATCACAGACACTACCAGGGGGGACATAGTCGCAGACAGTACGTTGTGTGGGCAGGATACCTGAGTCCTCGACTCAGCTTCAAAATCCTCGAAGGGATCCCCAATACACAAAATACCCAAAGGAGTTGTAAGCAAAGGTGGGCTACCTTCACTTACAGTCTGATGTTGTCTCATATTTAGCTCCGCTTTGACTATAGTGGTCCCAGTAGTATGAGTGAAGAATGACTTTTCTCTCTTTTAATGACACTAGTTTTGGTTTCTGATCTTGGGCAGTTCTCACACTACCTATCCCAAGATCCTAGCTTGAACTAATGTTTGCTTTCTCTATAAAGAGTTACTTATTTATTTTAGGTAGATTTTATGTGTAATTTTTTAGTGTCTTTAGTAGGGGTGTTGACATATGATATTTGGTGGGACTCTGACTCAAAATCATGCAAAAGACAATGCTTGAAAATATTCAATTCGATGAAATAAGTTGTATTCTACAAGTGAGAGTCTTTCATACATTCATATTCGTTCCATGCATCCTAGTCGTTATAACACATGCATAACCCACATAAATATTTCCAATGCTTTCTAACAACAATTTGAAAGCAAAATAAATCAGAGTTTATTGAGCTAAGCATAAGAATGAATAAAAAAATGTTGATTTTTCTTTTTTAAGAACTTTTAAGAAAGAAAAAAAACTATTTCCTAAAAAAAAATTCTTTTAGGACATAGATCTTGCTAGCAAAGTTCAGCTGCAGATCCTTTTTCAGTCCATGAGCAGGTTTCCCATCCCTTTGAGTTTACAAACATAGCTTCATGTCAAGATTTGGCTGATTAACGCTATGTAGCAGAGGCCACAAATAGTTACTGGCTCCACTAACACAATGTTTGTTGAGACACAGAGCTTTATAAAGCTTTGTTTACTCTGCTAACCTACGTTAGTGTGGGAAAAGAATTCAAAACAAGGCTTTTGGGATTAGATCCAAGGCTGAATATATGAGGGGAGAATGAAGCAAGGTATTGGTGGGCCAGAAAAGGAATGCAGAAGTATAGGGAGGTCTAGAAGGAGGGGGAAATTGAGAACTGTCCAGGTGAACCGAGAACTAAATGTATAGTCCCTAGCAGAGTCACCAATTCTTCTATAGGATAAAATGCACGGTGTATGGAGAATGGAGATACCCTTAAGGGTCTTCCTAAGACCCTTGGCAGACTGTACAATATCTGCAGTTGTCACAAAGTTACATGCATTTTCATAAACAATAACTAACTATTAAAGTAAGACAGATTCATTACCTCAAGCCTCCATGTAGATTTGCTAGAGAGCACAATGCAGATAGGTGGAAGTCCCCTGAGCTGGCTCTAGATCAAGTCCTGCACATAGAAGAGACAAGCATAATCACAGCATACAACCTTGATAACTAATAGATGAATATATAAAAGACATCTAGTTACACACAACTAAGCTACTCATGCTAAACGGTATTGGACAAACAACTAAATGAATGATAGTACCAACACCATGGAGTCAACAGTACAACTATAGTTCTATATTAATGTCAGAAGAGTGACTACAACCATCTATTGCATCAGCCTTCCCTTACCCCTCCAGCTCCTCTCTCTCTCTCCCTTCTTACCAACTTCTTATGCTTAGATTTGAGACTATGCTCAACAATCAAGTAAGCTATCCTTTCAAATGATCTAATCTTCATCACCATAGCCCTAGCTTTACTTATGTAGCAACCAAGTTAGGGTTGCCAAGTTCCTCCATGAGTCTCTTCAGGTAAAACCAATGATGTTGCCATGATTTTGAGCTCTTTCCCATTTGCCTCCTTCATTAGTATTAGAAATCCCACAAATAGGTCGAACTTGAGATGTTTCCTTGCTTTTCTGAGAGATTTAGGAGGGAATATAGAGATATTTATGAGTCAATTCGCTCCTTTGACCTCTAGATTCTCATTAGGATCCACTAACGCTATCCCTGGACCAACAAGTAGAGTTAGTAGGGTCACTAACGCTCCCTTAGGCTTACAGATAAGCTTTATAAATCATGTTGTCAGTGTTTAGTGAGCGTTAGTGTGGAAACAAGGCTTGTGATACTGGTCTTTGCTTCTTCTATCATGTCTTTCCCCTCGGAGTTGATGAGGGGGTCATTTTGCTGTATAACATATGGGTGCAACATTGGGTTAACATATCTATTGTTTCTTTTATTTCTAAATTATTATGGATACAAGTTTCAATTATTGACTTTACAAATTCTCCCATTGTCTTCCCTAAAGTTTTGAAGTCTCTCATAGAAAATTTGGGTTTGCCGACAAATTGATCCTCATTTGGTGACTACCGTGGCAGGGAAAATTTCAAGGTTTGCCACTAAATGCTACCCACCTAACCTCCACACCTCACCTTCTATGAAACCTACAATATTTCTCTAGGTGTTGTAACTCCACTTGGCTATCACATGATCTTTGTTGGATGTACACCCAACGTCTAGGTGGAAAGTTAGCCTTACTGACTACAATCCCACAGTGCTCATCAAAGTGATGAACCCTAAATATTATTTCGGCCACATTTGGGATTTTTTTTTGTTTCTCCTCCCTTTCCATACGAAGTGTCTCTCTACGCAGTGCCCAACCATGGCATAATTAGGTTGCAGGCCAATTTTCAATCAGATTGTAAGTGTAGCTCAATTTTTCCCTTGTGCCACTTCAGATGATGAGAATGTATGTTATATTTGTATCTCCTATTTCAGTTACAAGGACTCATTATCCAAATTTCTTATTTCCTGGATTTGGAGTATATAATTCATTGCACTAGAGTCAGTTAGGAATTTCATGCACTGTATTCAATTCCTCATTTGTTACCGCACTCTGGTTGTGGTAATTATGTTGCAAATCTCACTCTCTTTGACAAGACATTTAGTATAAGAAATTCTATCCCTATTTATAGTTTGTTATTTGTTTTCTTAGTTATTTAAATGCTCTTTGTCATATATATTATTTTTTTTTACCTGTTAACAGGTTTTATGCTGGTGTGTGGTAGGTTGATCTCCAGCTACCTTGCGTTGGCTATGGTTGAGCCATTCCTCTTGAGTGAAAGTAAAACTTCTATTCCAAATGTGATTGTATCGCATTGCGCTTCGGTGGTAGGATTCGTTAACCTTTTCCTTTTCTCTTTCTATGTTTTGCACAATAGCTTTATTTCTCGTAATACTTGATCTACTCATTTTATTAATTTACTAAATATACCATCTTCTCTTGTTGGGTTCAGGGTTATTACCCTTTACCTGCAGGTGCATGGAGCCATAAATTATGAGACTTCATCAGGCAGTGATTTTGGGTAGTTTGTTTTAAATATTTCCCTGCAATTCTTGTTTTCTATTTCCAAATCTTGTTTTTGTATAGGTTATTTTCTCACTTTCTCTTTGTTGAGTCACATAGGTATTCTCGCTGCTCCTTCACATATACAACAAAATTGCTACTAATTTTAATACATACGTTGATAGTGCTCACCTTTCCAGATCAGTTAGGTTATGTGAATTCTTCTCAAGGAGGTTATGTTTGCTCTTTCATGGCTATTGGTGTCAAATACGAGGGTTTTATTCCTTATATAGAGTATGGTTTACCCTATGGAGTGTTTCTTTATTTTGTATTTTTTTTTAATCTTTCGGCGCTCTACCGATTTCTTCTTCTTACTGTATAATTTTCAAAGTTTTTGTATTCCGAATTATATGGTTTTCTAAGACAACCATCTAGCTTCTACACACTTTATCGTACGTTTTCGATTAGTCTATTATGTTAATTTGGGAAGGGCTTTATCCTTCCAAATCTCATATGTAAACTAATATTACAAAATGATATATCATAATTTATTTTCAGTTAAGATATAGTTACTCAAAGTATTAATGTTTCCTTAATGTGTATAGCGTGAGACTAAATTACTAGTTCATTTTATTTTAATTGGTAAATTATGGCTATGGCTTCATTACCGACTGTGTATACTATTTTTTGTTCATGTGCCTTATTTATATTGATAGTAGTTCATCGCTTAATTAGTTACAACAATATTCTTGATATTTCAATTATATTCCTCCTTGATATTTAATTTCTCTATCTTCCTGGTTCTGACAATTTGGGTTCTCGTATTGGTTTTGGTAATGGAAATTGTTGAATTATAAAGTATATCAATAAGTGTGTCTACTTTGTTTGTTGTTGTTTTTCAGTTGCTGAACTATTATATGGTTGATAAAAATGTACGATGCACATATATTTTTCCTACTTGTCATCATGGTTAATTAATTCATGTTGTTATCCCAGGTTGAAATAAATGAAATATTCTCACTTTCCTTCCCTCTTTACCAACACTGTAGATTGTTAGTTTCTCTACTTGAAATATTATGTCACCTAGTTAGGATTAAAACTGTATTTGTTCCAATATCGGCTCTATTTTAAACTAAAAGATCCTCACTAAGATTAGAATTGTAGTTATAGCAGAATTCGAACAATATTGTTACTATTTCTTATTCTAACCTGTAGTAAGAGCTTACTTTGGTTGTTAATGAGTTTCCTTAATTTTTCCAGTCGGATCATGATTTTAATGTATAAAAAATTTCCCATTCTAATAATTACCATAGTAAATCCCAAACTCACTCCATTCTTAAATCCTCGTATACATGTTACTAGGAAATTAAGATCCGATAAAATGTCATATATACTCTTTTTGTTAATAACAATTTAGAATACCAGTAAAACTAGCATGCTCAAAAGCAAAATAATCCCAAGGTCACCCAATAGATTTCTACATCATATCTTTTTGCACTAGAAAAATACTTACATGTGTACAGGACAATAAAATCAATCTTCCAATAGAATTTATCCCCCTACCCCCCCGACCCACAAGAGTATATTCAGTATAGCCCAGTAACTAATCTTACTTAGCTAGATCTATAGTAATAAAATTCACTAGAAATTACATTTGTTATTTCAACCCATGCTTAGTAAAGTCGCCTAGAAATAAATGTCTTATTATCATAATATTCATACGCATGAACTATAGGGAACGAAGGTTGTATATAGCTAATGTTGCATAAATAATTTTATAGTTAACGAGATTTATCTATACTTATTTTGTGTGTATCAAAACTATAACTCCATTATGCAGAAGTAAATTTATAACCAACTGGTTATTTTCATAGATTGTATACTTGTAAAGAACTAAAATATCGTAATGCTTCTTTGCATTGATAACCATGGTCATACTTGTATCTTACTATAGTATCAACTTCTTAGGACTATTGTTTATTGATTGCTTTCCCAAAATAAGTTTAATAGTTACATACAATTCCATGCATTATAAAAGTAAGCCAAAGCAATTAACAGTCTCACCAGAATTGCTATGAGAGAATACACTTAAGATTCTGACACCTTCACCACCCAACCTAGAACTGGTTCCCCCCGTTCACCCCTAAGCTAAGAATCTTTTGCCAAGGAATCAACAACCAATTGTTGATCCCTTCAATAGATATTTAATACCTTTCTCTCATGATAAAATTTCCTTTAGCGGCATCCCTCTTTTGTAGAACATTTTTATCCAATTGCCTAAGATTTTTCCATAAGATCCTGCATTTCTCTCTTGCGACATGTTTATGCTTATCTAAGCTGAACATCTTTATCCATCTAAGCAACTTAATGGATTTTCCTCTCCCATCCATTAAGCTTATCTAGAATTTCATCTAGAATTCTTATCATGAAAGAGTTATCCAATCTCATTTACCAATGAGATTTTATTTTTGGAAAGAATCTCCTTTCTAGGTGTCTCATTTCCATGTACATGCATCCCATTTATTTGTTAAAAAATATTCATTTACATAACTAATCCACTATTCTTCATCGATTTTCCGCCATTATTTCTAGCGTAACTCAGTCTAACCAAACATTATTACAACAATGGAGGGATATTGTAAGTTTGCATGTTGAGTTAATGCAATATGTAAGGAATGCATGTGTGTTTCATGCAACAAGGCATGTTGTATCACATGTTAACTGATTAATCAATTAAAAATATAAAGAACCAACAATGAAGATAATAATTAAGACAAAACAAAATTGAAATTAGAGAGACTAAATAACATAGAGATAAGCAACAAATCAATACAACATGCAAAATGAAGTATCAAAGCAATGGAAAAAGATACACAACTGAATTAAACTAATTGTTCACTTTGATTAATTTGCTAACTAATTTAGTTGTGAGAGAAGACAAATATTAATGAAATTGAATATACTAGTTAAGACAAAGCATAAACAAAATTAAAAAAAGTCGTTAAAATTTGAATTAGGATAGATTGACATGTATATCAAAACAACATCCTTTAGTAGAGTTCAATAGGTTAATTGAGAACAAAACTTGAAGATTAATTAGAAAAATACAATTAGAAAATAGGATCAGAGTGTTTAATATGTTTGAACAACAAAATAAAAAACAATTAATTTAAAGAATAGAGTTGAAGTAAAACTAATTGTTAACCGAAAAGCCACAAATTAGTTTAGTAAAGAAGCAATTATAAATATTTTTAAGAAGTAGTAAGTTATGAGAAAAGATAAACATATAGTATTCTTTTTATTTGAGTTTTTTGGAGTAGGAGATAAGAGGGAATAAGTGATATTGTGAGCTAAGAAGATAACTTATTTTTGAAAGAGAATTATTTATGATTTGAGTTTAATAATTATATGAAATAAGGATCTAATGGGATGTGCAATTTAGTGCTTTCATAACAAGGAGTTGGTATCCCTTGTCAGTTTGTGCTTGTAAAGAGAAATAAGGTTCGAGCCTTCTATCAATTGTAGATTACACAAAAATTGATGTAACTTGATTTAGGTTGCTCTTTGCATGTAATATAACTGGCTTGGCAACTACATTGAGTTATTAAAATCATTACCACTAAAATATAACTCATCATCAATATATGCTTTGTGTCTCTTTATGGCTAATATATATCATCTATTCATATGATATATGGAATTCCTTTCATCTCAGTTATATGTTTACTATATAGGACAAAGTAGTTTTTTTCTTTAAATAATACCGCAACTCTAGATTTGGATTTAATAAACTCCTCTATCATACTAAATGCACACAAGCTTATCGAGTCAGTTCTGTTAGCTCCTTCCACTGACCTCCTGATTTTCAATTTGGTCATACTTCTATACTGCGCATGCTAAAATTCATGCAACAACCACTTTGTTTTTAAAGATAATGGTAACATAAAAGGGTACTAGCCGAGACTAGACTTTCATATCCTCTCAACCTATGATAGTACTTAAATATGATGGATATAGTATATATTTTATGTACATAGGTAAACTTTTCTTTGATGTTTTCTCTCTCAACCAAAGTAGGCACAATCAAAATCATTACAATGTTAACCTTCTACATTAACTTTAATTAAATACATAGTATAACACACAAATAATCAAACCATTTTAACATAATACATAAAACAGCCTCATAGGTTTCATGCATGCCTTTCTTGTGCTACTCTTCATTTAGTTTACTTCTTTATCTGCACAAAAGAAATCAACACATATGTTCATAATTTAAATATAAACAAATTTTCTAGCCATGTCCATTGTTGGGACTATACTTGGGGAAATACACTATCCTCCCAACCATGAACTAATCCAATAGTTCCCCCCCAGTTGAAATATGCTTTCCAAGGAATCACCTATCCTCCTTATTCCCATGTACTATATTTTTATAAATCCCCTTCTCGAGACTATTTTTAGTGGCCCCCACTTTTTGGGTCTTCCAACCAACTTGCCTAGGCGCTAATTCTTTCTTATTTAATTTTTTTTTCTTAAAAAAATGTGATTTCATTTTTTTTAAGCCCTCCTTCCTCTCCCATATCATTAAATGTTATCTATTGCCTCCTAGATATTTTTTTAGGAGTGATTTTAGGGAAGATTTATTTTGATCTCATCCATTAATGATGGTTTCCAAATCTTGGAAATAATCTCTCTACTCCAGTGTTTCTTTCCCTAGTAAATTCTAATTTATTTATTTATTAATAAAAAATTATTTATTATGTCGCAGTAACTTTATTGTTCACATTCATCCAATCAAACATGTCTTTCTAGCCATCAAATATAAAAATAATCCAGACTAATTATTCAAGACATTAACATAAATAACAAAGGATTATTACATCTTCCCCCCTTTTTACTCAACACCGTCCTCGGTGTTCATTGTCCAATCACTTTCCTTTTGAAACAATATTCGATTGGCCTCTCACTTCTTATCCTCTAGCTCCAAAGTAGCCTCCTCAAGTGTGATGTTCTTCCATTTCGCTTTAACCCTAGTGACAAATTGATTATGGAAAAACATCTCTTTCTTATCTAATATGTGAAGTGACTTTGCCACGAAGTCTATATCAAATTCCATGTGAGAATTATCATGGAAATATTTTTTTAACAAAGATACACAAAACAAATTGTGCAGTTTAATATGGTTGGGCAATGCCAACTGATATTCTACTGGCCTAACTTTGTCTAAAATATCAAAAGGCCAACATAACCATGGTGCGAGTTTTCTCAGTATAAATGATCTTCGACATTAAATTCCTTATGAGTTCTTTTTTATCTACGTAACTTTTCTGTCTGTCCTATGTAGTTTTGACGTTATGTCTATTTTTCCGCACCACTTGTTCCATTTCGTGTAAAACATGTGGGCCCAATATTAGTCTATAATTTGACTGACTACAGTTGATAGCTGTGTGGCATTTTCTTCCAAAAAATGCTTCGAAAGGAATAAATTTTATTGAAGTTTGGTAACTCTTGTTGTAGATAAATCATGCTAAGTGCAGAAAATTTTCCCATTTAGTAAGTATATCAACGACATACATTCTTAGCCTGTTCTCCAAAATCTAGTTGGTTCTCTCTATCTGCCCATCAGTGTGGGGGTGATATGCATTGCTAAAATTTAGTTGTATCCCCATGCCTCCAAATAAGGCTTTCTAAAATTTGGAAGTGAATTTAGCATCCTTTTCAAACAATACCATCTTTAGTATTCCATGTAGTTAGAAAATCTCTTTCATAAAAATGTTAGAAATTTGAGTTGTTCCATATGTAGATTGTACCAGTATGAAGTGTGTTGCCTTGCTTAGGGTGTCTACTACTACCATGATGGAGCCATGTCGTTTTCTTATTTTTGGTAGCCCCATAATAAAGTATAACTATATCAATTCCCATTTCCATTTAGGAATGGGTAGTGGGTGTAACATTCCTCCCGAGTGTTGGTGTTCTACCTTCACCGGCTCACATTCTAAGCATTTATACAAGTACTCTACTACCTCCTTTCTCATGCCAGGCCAATAGAATTCCTTCCTTAGTGTAGTTATGATCTTTTTATATATTTGGTGTCCAACATGCAATTTCTTATGATATTCATCTAATATTACCTGTTTTAGAGCACTTACATTTGGAACATACAATCTATTTATGTAAGTTAGAAATTTTTTCGAGTTTTCAGCATAACATGGAATTTCTTTCTGTTGCAATTTTTTTTGAATTTCCAGATAATTTTGATCTTTTTGTATTGAATTTCTGATCTGTTCCATGAAATATCTACTAACATTTCTAACATATATTTTCATTATATACTGTCCATGTCTAATTAGAGCATCTTCTGTCTTATTTTATTTCCCTTTTATGTGTTTAATATTCAAATTCACTAACGAAGGCCATCCACCTAGCTTGTCTAGCATTAAGCTTTGGTTGGCTAAAAAAATATTTCAAGCTAATATGATATATTACTAAGGTGAATTTATTTCCCAATAGGTAGTGTCTCCACATCTTTAAATTGTGTATTACATCAACCAGCTCTAACTCATCTACTACATAAGTATTTTCATGTTGTTTCAAATTCCTACACTCATAAGCGACTACTAAATTTTCCTGCATCAAAACTCCTCCTAAACCTTCCAAACAAGCATATGTGCAAACAATAAATTCTTTATCCATTTCTGCAGTTTTTAAAATAGGGGACACTACAAGAAAGTGTTTTAACTTGTCAATTATTTGCTTGCACTTGGTTTTCCACTCAAACTTTATTCCTTTCTTTTGTAAGAATATGATAGGGTATACTAGTTTAGAGAACCCCTCAATGAATCTTCGGTAATAGCCTATAATCCCCATGAAGGAACAGACACATGACACATCCTTGGGTGTGGGCCAATTTTGAATAGCCCTGACTTTCCCAAGATCAACAAGCAATCCCTCCTTTGAAATAACGTGTCCCAAATATTGTATTGTTTCCTTATAAAACTTTTGTTTACTAAAATTAGCATATAATTGATGTTCTCTTAAAGTTTACAGCACCAGTCTTATATTTTCATTGTGTTCTTCTTCATTCTTGGAATACACCCAAATGTCATCTATAAATACTAGCATGAAATTATCAAGTTAATTAATAGGTACATTGTTCATTACGCATATAAAGGTTGTTGGTGCATTAGTAAGGCCAACTCGAAACACTACAAATATGTAGTGACCATATCTAGTCCAAAAAGTTGTCTTAGGAATGTATTCATCTTCTATTCTCAGTTGGTGATACCTAGTCCTTAAGTCAATTTTTGAAAAATAAGTTTTTCCCCCTCACATGATCAAATGGATCATCAGTATGGGGTAGAGAGTATTTATTTTTAATGGTTATCTTGTTTAATTACTGATAATCGATACACATTCTAAATGTGTGATCTTTCTTCTTGAAAGATAACACAAGAGCCCCCCACAGTGAGACACTGGGTCTAATATAGCCATTCTCTAGGAGTTCTTGTAATTGCATATTTAATTCTAGTAGCTCAGGAATACTCATTCAATAAGGATCTCTAGACATGGGGGTTTCTCCCAAAACTATATCAATGGAGAAATTTATCTCTATGGGGAGGTAAACCTAGGATTTCATTCAGAAAAACATCTCAAAATTCCCTAATGATTGATAGGTTGCCTAAATTTTGTTCTTCTATTTGTTTTTCATTGGATTCCACATGGATCATAAATAACTAACACCCTTTTCTTGCACTCCTTTTTAGGTGTAAATATCAGAGCTCTCTAACTAATACTGGTTTTGGTATGCCTTAAATTAACTAGGTTTGTCAATCATGACTTGCAAAGCTTATTTTTTTCTCTAAACAATTTGTGAAAGTTTCATGTTTTTCCAACAAATCCATGTGTATTAGCAAATCGTAGGACCTTCAAGGAATCATATTTAGATTTAATTTTGTGGAACAACCATTTAAATTGATAGGACATTGTCTCACTTAGCTAGTTACCCTCCTCAATGTGTCAGTTCCTACGTGTACCAATCATGGAGTCTTAAATTTTTCAATTTTTAGTTTACAATTTTACACAATCTAAGGACTAATGTAATTAAAACTAGCCCCTGGGTCAATTAAGTTAGAAACAGATTGGTTTGAAACAATACCTTCAATATTGATCACATTGGATTAATCCATCATACAGTTATTCTAAGAATGTTTCTGGAAATATCATTCACGGTTGTTGCCTCATAGATAACTTGAATATTTTGAATAGATCTTTATGTGGCCAGTATCTCAACAAATGGGGTTCACCGCACCCCTAACACTTCAACGGTTCTCTCTCTTTGACCCCACTTTTCATTTTATTTTTTAAATCCATGGGTTTGGACCCAGTTTGAGATTGTGTCAGATGGGTTGAATTTCCATTACTAAATTTCTTCCATGAGTGGTCCTTCCCAAAATTTTTATGAAAAGAAGGTTTCTTTCATTTTGACCCCATTGTAGATTTGTTTATATCCTTACCCTTCCAAGGTTTTGAGCCCTATTCCTTACTCTTAGACTTCTCGTAACACAATCTTGCATTTCTTATTACCTCATCCATTGTTTTAGGATTGTCGAACTCAAAATTGTCTTTGTAAAATACTGGTAGGGAATTCAATAATCATTGTACCTTAGCGTTATCTTCATTAATATAAGGGTCATACTAGAGAAAGTTTTTAAATTTAGCCACAAACTCATCCACAGTTAATTGTCATAGTATTAACTCATGGAACTCCTTTCCTTGATCATCATAATATCGTTCATTCATTTTTTTGGAACTCGTCCCAAGACACTATGATTTATTCCAATTTATGTACATTTTTTACCTATTCCCACCAAAATATAGCTTTTTCTTGAAGATGATAAATGGAAAATATGGCCTTCAGGTTGCTCTCATACTCATAAACTGGGAAGTAATTGGTCATCTTGAGCATCAATGCTTCTTCATCCTCTTCCTTTTCCCCATTAAACGTAGGGGGTTTTGGTTTTTTGAAATCCCCTTGTTGCTCCACTTTCTTCTTCCTTTTATGTAATTTTGGATAAGTTTTACCTGAATCATCTATACTTCCATATTTTTCTGACACTTTCTCCACATTTTTCCTTTTTGGTGCGTTTGTTTCTATTATTTTGTGACTATATTTTTTATTTAAATCCCTTATCATATTTTTATGTTCTTCGTTATCCTTTAATAGGCATTCATTGTTTCTTATAAGGTGATCAGAATATTACTGTAAAATTATGACAATATCCATAAACTGAATTCTTGGTGAGGTTCTCCCTCCCCTAACTCTACATATATTCCCTCTCCCCCTGTTATACGTGGAGTAGGATCCTCAACCATTTTGTGTTGTAACTTACTTCACTGGAGTAGCCTATGGTCAACAATAACTAATATTAGCATCTTAATACTTAATCTAATTTTCAACTCTTCACATCGCTACATATTAGTGTGGTGGTTCCTTTCAAGCCCATTTTTTGAACTCGTTCTCTGATACCATCTATGGCAGACCCATCAACGATTTTTTTTCTTTCTATATCTATTTGTGAAATAGTATAAATAAACATGTATGTTGCTCTCTTCTTGTCACACTCTACATTACCCTTTATTCCATAGGATACATGTTAGCCAAGTCTCATACATATTATTTTTTGATCCATACAATTTTACATATACCATTCAATATGTATACTTATTATTATGGTCATATTTTCTAATGTTAATCAAAGTTGTATATGAAAGCTGTAAAATAATTTTTTTATTAACAATGTATGGGCACATTATCCCTTAGGGTGAGCTTATTCCCTTTTTATTTTTAAAAGGATTTTACACTCCCTTGTTATACATAGGGCACACAAATTTATTATTATGACTATCTTATCCTTCACACAAGTGCGGAATTGAATTGTTTTTTTTTTTTTTTAAATTAGCACGTTGAACCAAACCTTGCCACACATCTATGGACCATGTGACCTTTGTGTCCCTACTATGTGCTATCCAACAAGATGATTCAGATATCGAGGTGTGATCCAATGGTTTCCATGGTATGAATCAAACCCTAATCTTTTGAGCTTGATTGACACCAAATTTCTTTTGACGATTTAATTTTTTTTCGTTATGGTTGTCTAGCTCTTAGAGCACCGCACTAGAGAAATAGTAGATTCCTAGCACCTAAGCTGTGATTTAACCCTACTATGGACTCTAACCCTCTTGCCTTCCATTTTGGTGGCCTTATTGCAACTAGAGGTATGGTGAAATAGTAGGGGTTTTTCAAACCATACAATTTTATATAGTTTTTTACCTTTTATCATAGATCTACTAGTCGTGGTATTTGACCAAGGTGCACTTCCTATTTCATTGCTTCCGACTTGTAGAGAAAGGAACCTCCATCCTTGTGGAGGAGCTTAGGGTTCACTTTTCCGCTACCCTCATCAAGTAATCTGTAGATAAAATCTTTTCTTATTTCTTATTTTTCACTACAATTTTTTTTTATTTTTTTCGGTCTGGTCTAATAATGCTACTTGTTGATTGAATGTTCATTTTTGACCATGGATACTATTTATTAAGGTCAAAATCTCACTTTACAATCCTCCATGGCTATTGGAAAAGTAACAAGATTATTCATGTTGATCATAGCAAGGCATTGCACCCTTCAGAAACTCGGGTTTACCCACTTTGTTAGATTTTGATATTTTTTGCGCTTTTGTTTTGTTTATGATGTAATGATTATTTTGTTATGTAGTATTGTATAAACATAGTTACATTTGATAACTAAACTATTCCCATTATTTATTTTTTCCCTAGAGGAGTTCCAAATCGTGATTGACACTTTTAATTTGACGCAGAATCTAGTTTATCCTTGGGGTTTCCAACCATTATCTCAGCGGCAACTCTAGTTATGTTCTCTTTCTTTTTTTCCAAACTCCCTTTCCTTGATATTTTTTGGTCTCCTGGAAAATCTACTTATATTTTTTTTCTTGTCTTTCCTTTTCCCTTGCTTCGTTATTCGGGTCAGGCATCTAGGTTCAAGCATTCTATGAATTGATGCCGAGACCATGCCTCTTCAGCCCTTATCTTTAGGTAATCGCCTTACCCCATTTACCTATCTAGTATTTTTTACTTGAATTTTGATATGTACTAGGGCTATGAGAATTCATACCCTATCTCAATTTAACCTATGTTGAATGTTTTTTTTTGAAGTGTTCTATTTTTATATATACCAGTTCTACAATAATTCTAATTTTGTTTTATTCTCTCATACGATGGATATTATAATGGAATTATCCTTTTTCTATTGAACTCAGTCAAGTTCCCATGATATGTTTATATAACTATGCTCCCTATTGGGTTACTACACAAATTTTCAGGTCTACGTATCTTGTGTTTCGTTTCTAATTTTTTTTTAACTTATCTGAAATGAAAATTTCCTTACTCAGGTGTATTATACTATTTTCTCCTCTCCTCATTCCCTCCAAGTTTGTGTCTCTTTCGTTATACTCAAAAAATTTCAGTCGATTGATTTTCTTTCCTATCCGTAATGGATTAACTTTCTTTCATTGTTACATGTTTCAGGTCGACAGCCATTTGTTTGGACTTTCGTCTTGTCCCCTGATGTCTACAGCCTACTAAAAAATTCAGTGTCTTATTTTTTTGTATCTAGTAGTCAAGCAACTTGTTTTTATTTTCTATCCATCTATGTTTTATGTTAACTTTTGGATTGGGAACTCCACTTCCATCTGGGAAGTTCAGATGGCTAAATTTTGCCACTGTTAGGAATATGACACTTACTGTACCATTATCCTATATATCAAATACAATAACTAATTGGTATTATTTTTTTACAGTGGTTCGATGTGGTTGTGAGATTCGGTACCTATTTTATCTTTCACTATTAACACTCTTATTTATGGCAATTACTGTATTTTGGAGAAAGGGATTTCCCTAGTGAATTGTTGTATCATTGGTATTTTTTTCTTTTCAAAAAAGTTTGTTTCCTGGTAAAGAGTAGGTCTTATTTCGACCTTTTCCTTAAGAAAATTATTTAAATATTCGACCTTTTTTATACTCTAAATATAGCTTCTCTCTTGTTGCTAAAATCATTTAGTTTATATCTTTGAGCATGGTTATCATCATATCTATCTCATCTTAAGTTGTACTGTGTGTTTCATGTTATTGTAACTCTCCAAAGGCTTAAAACATATTTTGTATTACAATATAGTAAGGTTTCTAGGATTAGTTACTCTTTGCATGCAATATAAATGTCTTCGTGACTAAATTGAGCTATTAAAATCATTACCACTAAAATATATATATATATATATATATATATATATATATATTACCTACTCCTATGATATATCAAATTTCTTTCGACTTAGTTATAAGTTTTCTATATAGGACATAGTAGCTTTTTTTAAATACTACCATAGATCTAGATTTGGGTTTAATAAACTCCTCTATTATACCGAATGTACATTGGTTTACCAAGTCATTTCCCTTAACTCTTTGCATGGACATATTGATTTTTAATTGAGTCCTACTGTTATACTCTGTGTCCTAGAATTCATGGAACAACCAATATTTTTTAAAGATAATGGCAACATAAAAGGGCACTAGCTGAGACCAGAATTTCATATCCTCTCAACATATGATAGTACATAACTCTGATGGATATAGTATATATTTTATATACAAAGGTAAATGCTTCTTTGAATTTTTCTTTCTCAACCAAAGTAGGCATAGTCACAATTATTACAATGTTAAAAATCTACATGAAATTTAATTAAATACATACCAAAATACATAAATAATCAAATCATTTTAACATAATACATAAAATAGTCTCATAGGTTGCATGCATGCCTTTCGTGTTCCACTCTCCATTTAATTTACTTATTTATATGCACAAAATAAATCAACACATACATTCATAATCTAAATATAAAAAAGTTTTCTAATTGTGTCTGCTACTGGAACTATACTTGGGGAAGTACATTATCTTCCCAACCATGAACTGATCCACCAGTTCCCGCCGAGTTGAGGTACAATTTCCAAGGAATCATTAATCCTCCTTATTCCCATGTACTAGATTTTTATAAGTCCCCTTCCCTAGAATATTTATAGTGACATCCTACTTTTTGGGTCTTAGAACCCAATTGACTAGGCCTTCATTCTTTCTTATTTATTTATTTTTTTATGAAGAAAAGTGATTTTCCTTTTTACTTGGAAGCTCACCTTTCTCTCTCGTCGTGCTTTATTCCACCCATACTTAGCATCTTTCTCCAGCTTAAGTGATTTAATGGATCTTTCTCTCCCATATCATTAAATCTTATCTATTGCCTCCTACATATTTTTTTGGGAGACATTTTAGGGAGGATTTATTTTGATCTCATCCATCAATGATGGTTTCCAAATCTTGACAAGAACCTCTTTACTCTAGTGTTTCTTTTCCAAGTAAATTACGATTTTTTTATTTATTAATAAAAAACTTATTTATTACATCATTGTAGCTTTCTTGTTCTCATTCATCCAATCCAACATGGCTTGCTAGCCATCAAACCTAAAAATAGTTCAGTCTAATTACAGAAAAACATCAACATAAAGAATACAGTGGTATTACATGTTGCCTTTACACAAGCCCAATTAAGATAAATACCAACTCATTGAAAATATGGTAATGGTATAATAGTCTAGATTACTTATGGAATTGGGACACTTTGAATTACATTAAAATTCGTAATTTTTGTTTTATAGAAATTTACATCTAGAAAATTATGTGACCTGTCCTTTGGATCAAGTAAATATGGATTTCCTAGTGGGTAATTCTCCTCCATCATACTCCCTAAGGTTGAAAAAGATATGACTTCCTAGACATATGAATCTAATTTGTCCGTTCCTCCTAGGTCCCATACTTTGTGTTGTTGTTGTTGCCCATATGCTTGACCATATCATTGTTCCAATGTTGGTTAAATATTCTAGGATCCCATATATTGTTTGGTTGTTGTATTCAAATACATTTTCTGAGGTAGTCTCTCATAGTCAACCATGTGTTGTAGCTAAATGCTTCCTCCCCTTCATTGTACCATTTCTTAGGAACCCCTCACAACATGATCTCCAATTCCCGTGTTTCAGTGACTAACTCATTCTCTTGTTGGGCCAAACTATTTTGGAAAAACACCTTTAAAAAATACCAAGCATTAATTTCCATATAATATTCATCAAAATATTTTGATAGTCTTTCCCATGGTTGTTCCATGGAATGTATATTTCCATCCTCTACACAATTGATGGGTTTATAGAAACACTTTTGTCTCCCTTTAATTGTTGGTCTTCCTCCATTTAATTGCTTGTCCTCCTTCATTGTTTCCCTAAAAAAAATACACCATGTTAATAATTGAATATTGATGGTTATTCCTCAGAATATATATTTGATCCATGCTTTTCAGCTGAAAATAAAATAGAGACTTACTTTCAAGACATAGATTTTTCTCATGCTTATCCTTCATTCCTTCTTTTGGAAACATTTTTTGTCCTCTTTCCAAGATCCCAACAATACTTTCATCGTATTCATTTTACAAAAACTCCATAATGGGTATGTACCATTGTCTAGCTACTTTTTGAATGGAGCTTCCTCGAACTGCACTTTCATTCTAAACAAACTCTAAGCTTGCACCAAGACAAATATGTACTCTGCCAATCAATATATTTATCACAATATCCCTCATCTAGCTCAAGACTTCTATGATGGATTTGTCTTTAACAAGCCAAAATTGGTATTCTTCTTCTTAGGAATATTTTGGATGTTTACATCCTTCTTCTTCCTTTGGATAAATCATCAAGTGTTGTCCATCATCCATTAGGTTTCCCTTCTCTCTACCTCCTTGGAGAAAATTTTCCCTCCCTTCATTCCCTTGGATGATCTCCTCAATCTTGGGTACTACATCTATATAAAATTTATCAATTTTAAAAATATAAGGCCTTCCAATTCCTTTTGTGGTCTTCTTCATTAATTTCTCCTTCTAGTGTCTTTTATGAGTGAGGGTTGTCTCATCCTCTCCCATGAAAAACTTAAAACAATAAATTCCTTCCACGCCTTGAGAAGGTACTTCTTCATCCAACTTGTTCCTTATGACAATTACAAACACTAGAGGAAATTTCAGTCTAAAAGTTCACGTGAAATTTTCATGTACATAACATGTAAACAAATAAAAATTGCTTAATTTTAAAAAGAGATACATTTAAATATTTTGTAGGAAGAAGAATAAAACTACTTTTTTTAATTGTACTTTTGGCTATTTTCCTTATATTTTTACTCAAATTTTAAGTGTAGACACTTGTGGGATATGGAAATAAATTATACATTCAAAAATTACACATTATGCATACTTCTAAGAAGACCCACATTGATAAAAAATGAAGATACATTAAAAAAGTGTGGTCAATATGTTTTTTCAATGCACCTTCAAATTTTTATCAATGTGGGTCTTCTCAGAAATATGCATAACGGGTACTCATTGGATGCATAATTTAATTCTGTATCCGATGAGTGTCTATGCTTGAAATTTGTGTAAACATAAAAGAATATAAGCCAAAAATACAATAAACAAGTAGTTTTCTTCTTTTCACTCCAAAATTCATAACTCATATTTTATTATTTCTCCTTCTGAGCTCACTTTTAGGCTGAAATTTCCTCTAATGTAATTGTCCTTCTTGTTCATTTCTGAGACCTTCACCTATACACAAAATATGATATTCAAAATTACAAGGCTCTTTAGCCTCATTTTCTATCAGAGCTTCAAGCTGATATGGAACTTTCTCTTATTTCATGAGACTTTGATGTAGCCTCCTTTCACAATATTATTCTTGCCTAAGAGTTGCAAAAATATAATCCAATGTTGGTACAATTATCTATCTCTTAACTTTTTTGTCATACTTCTCATCTATGCCTTCCTCCAATTCCAATTTTGCATGTTGAATGTGCACCCTTAAATCCAATATCCTTTATTTTAGGGAGCTTAACTCCTCAAATAAATCAACAAAATTATTTTGGAATATAGTTGTTGGCTCTATAGAAGATTCATCCTTCGTTAGTCATTCTTCTCCATCAATTTTTGGTTAAATTTCTTGTAGCAACTCAATTTCCTCATCATGCTCCATGAGCATTTTACTTGAACCTTTTTTGTCAACCCCTCCTTCCATACTTGGTCCAAATACTTAAAAAATAGTGTTTTGTTCCCTGTACCTTGACATTTCCCTGAGCTAAACGCATGTGTACGCGGGTCAGTGTATACCCAACCCACGTATATGTCTTAAAACACTTAAAAAAATTAAATCTCCTTAATTTCGAGCGAAGATCATGGGTTTTACCTGTTGATTACCTATTAGTGCCCGTAGCCCCAACTGTTTCGAAGAAATTCCCAACTAAAAAACTACTTTGGGAGAAGTATAAAAATGCTTCAATGGGAAGGCCTTAAGGAGGGAGAGAAGAGAGACAATTACTTTGCTGAGATTATCCCTGATCAAGTCTAAAGCACCCTATGCTTCCAACACTCCCCCCACTATAGGAAACCCTTGTTTCCTTGAGTTTTGATGTCATTTCACTAGTTGAGATATCCTTGTGTGAGTTATGGAAGGATCCTTTTCAAGAATTGGGATTGGACGGACTGAGAGGACGGTTCCGCTTGGAGCCAGCAAGAGGAATATTCGGTGATATCATTCATTGCTTTGTTTTAGTTATTTGCAATAAAGAAACATTCATCTTGTTCCCAAAATCAATCTTCTTCATGCATATGATGTTATTGTTATGGTTCACATATGAATAATTGTTTCAATGTATAATTAACCATCTTTCAATATGTTATGAAGTTGATTTCGATATGACACTTTGTCCATATATTACTATGCTTCTTTGAATTGGCTGTTTTGCAGGTTCAAGGATCAAGAGGAACTCTAAGAGGGCTTGGACCCTGGCTGGATCTACCCGAACGAAGGACCCCTAGGTGCACCTCTCTTTGCATAGTTTTCTTATTTAAGTATCATGTCTGCGTGGAATGCTCGTCGTTTACTGTAGATAACCCCTCGCTCTGCTAGGGTGTTGACCCAAAGCCCTAGGGGACTTTATTCCTCAAAAGATACTTATCTTATATTTATTATATGTTGAGAATGCAACCAGATCATGGAGCTTAGTCGAAAGAAGTCGCCATCACTAAATGGGCCCGCATGTTATTTTTGGCGCAAAGTCTATTTTTAGACTATGTCTATTTTAGACATATGGATCATGGTCTATGAGTTGTAGGATGCTATTTGTGGATGATTGGTCATGTTGGTAAAAATAGATGGACTTCTATTTTTAGACATATGGGCACGTTTCTATTTTTAGACTACCAGGCTAAAAATAGAATAGTCGAATATTATTAGCTCATAATAATATTTGGACTATAAACATTATCTTATCCTCTTGGAGCAATTCAGTTTGAGTTGCAGATGTGGCACATGCAGCTGTCAGAAGGAAATACGCTTTTCTTGTGGGTCAGTTGAGCTATTGCATTATGGACTTCAGTTAGAACTCATGTGGTTGAGTTTGGTGGAGTTGATTGTGGAGTTGATGGAGTTGTGTTCAGTTTGACTTGGTTAAACTAGTTGTATTTTAGTCTAACTAAAGAATACTCTAGTGATGAGTTGTGTGAATTAATTATTAATTAATTCACTAATTATTAACTCACAAAGAAATTGAAGAATACATCAGTTAACTCAGTGCATATACAGTTCAGTGGAGACAGGTGTTAGAGGTTGAGATTGCTATCAGTTGTGACCATAGATGTGACTATAGTTGTGCATGAGATTTTCACATGCATGGATGGAGATTTCCCATGAGGCTTGCGTAGTATAACAAAAGGAATTCGATTTCACATGGTGATTGATTCTCATGCAAGATTGCATAGTGGAGGCAGGCAAACAGTGGAGGAGATTTGAGGCTTCAGATCTGAGCTAGTTTGTGTGTAACAGGTGGAGATATTACTAAGTACTTGTGAGGAGTATTGTACTATGTATTGTTACATGTTCTCTATCATTATAATATACAAATAGTGTGGGGTTTTTAGTTGTATGCTTTCCCCGGGTTACATACTGTGTTAATGTGCGCATGCGATTGATGTTTCATTGTTTTTAATGCTGCTAAATTGATGATCAACGTAGAGGAGGTTATGTATTGTGCATGTATTCCAAAATAGTGTATAATCGGGATAATCTTTGTGAATAAGTACTTAATTATTCAAAATTTCTACCTGGTATCAGAGCTGTTGATCATCAGATCTATTATTCAGAAGTGTTTACATCTTATTTATTTAGGCAGAGTCTGTAATCGGGCCAGGTAGCCTCTGGATTCATCCTTCCTTTGGAAGGTGAGATATCCGGTAAAAGCCCATAGAGTCAATCTCTGTATGAGAAATACTTTGTTCTCACGAATTCTAGAGCAGAGGCAGTTGAGTTTTGAGTTGGTGGAATTCGAATTTGCAGCAGTGTTTTCTTGGTATCAACATGGCAATGTCTTTCAATGGATTGCGATTGGAGTATGCTCTTGAGGGCAACTCGAACTATATTGCATGGAAGGACTGGATGGAGGGCGTGTTAGATGATAATGGGCTGAAGGAGTTCATAGAGGCTGAGGTCCCAAAGCCTACTGATACTGTGCAAGTTGATGCTTGGCAAAAGAAGACAACAAAGTGTTGAAGGATTCTGTTGGAGGGCGTGAAGGATCACATTGTGTCCAGCCTGCATGGAAAGGCTTTTCCATAATTGATGTGGAAAGCGTTGACAGATCTATTCCAAAGCAAGAGTGACCAGAGGAAGCTGGCTCTCAAGGATAAACTCAGAAACATTAAATGCGAGAAGGGAGACAGTATGCCCAAGTATCTCACGAAGTTCACTTAATGCAGGGATGAGTTGGGAAGTGTGGGGGTGACTGTCGATGATGAGGACTTGGTGAGCTTGGCCCTCCTTGGTCTTCCGAAGAGTTGGAATTCCTATTAGGACTCTATCAATGGTCAGGAGAAATTGTCAGTATGGGAGAGACTTTGGTCAGATCTTGTGCAGGAGGAGATTAGGCGGAATACCAAGGACAGATCTTCATCAAAGGCAACTAATGAAGAAAATTGCGCTTTGGCTGCCAAAGAAAAGAAGGGGAAGAACAAGAAAGCTTCTCATTCTAGTGCGAAAGGCAAGAAGCAGGACATGTCCAAGGTAAAGTGCTTTCACTGTCACCAGGACGAACACTATGCCACTAATTGTCCGTAAAAGAAGAAGAACAAGCAAGGTGCTGGATCTGCAGCAGGAGAGGCTCTAGCCTTGCAGTTTGAGCTTGATTTTTCATTGATCGCATGCTTGGTATCAAGTGTGATGGGATCAGTATGGTTCTTGGACAGTGGTGCATGTTTTCACATGACAGGAGATCGAGATTTGTTTTCTGATCTAGAGGAGAATGATCTTGGAGTGCACATCGAGATGGGCGATGATGGTAGATATAGTGCGACCGGTATCGGTACCATTTCCTTGGAGAGGGAGTCTAATAAACCCTTCATATTGAAGGAAGTGATGCATGTTCCAGGATTGAAGAAGAATCTTATCTCTGTGGCGATGTTAGAAGACAAGGGATATGATGTTGTTTTCAGTGAGGGAAAGGCTTTCCTACGCAGTAAGACAACTGGAGAAACCCAGAGGATAGGGGTTCGAGTGAGGAACCTTTATCAGTTGCATGTAGATGGCTGTGCAGCAATGGCATGCAAGGCAGAAGGATTGGTGAGCTGGAATGATGGCGAGTTGTGGCACAAGAGATTGGGTCACCTTCACCATGGAGCCTTGAAGATACTGCAGCAGATCACTACTGGGCTTCCTAAAGGCACTCTTGCGCAGTGAGATCAGTGCAAGGGGTTTACTTTGGGAAAGTTTGTGAAAGCCACCTTTCACGAGAAGGATAGTCGCGCCACGACCATCCTTGAGAGAATTCACACAGACATGTGTGGACCTTTCTTAGTAGTTTCGACAGCAAAGCATAGGTATTATGTGATTTTTGTTGATGATTTCTCTCAAAAGTGTTGGATCTTCTTCATGTAGAAGAAGAACGAGACATACTCAAAGTTCTATGAGTTCAAAGCACTAGTCGAGAAGGAGTTGGGGAAGAAGGTGAAGGCTCTTAGGAGCGATAATGGTGGTGAATACATCTCTGGTGAGTTCAAGGACTTTTGCAGTGCAAAAGGGATTCGAAGAGAGCTCATAGCTCCCCATAACCCACAACAGAATGGGGTTGCTGAGCGGAAGAATAGAACAATCGTGGGTGTTGCACGGGCGATGTTGCATGATTAGGGCCTACCCCTTCACTTGTGGGCGGAAGCATGCAATACTGCAGTATATATGCAGAACCGTTGTCTTCATAGGATACTTGGTATGAGTACACCCGAGGAGGCTTATTCTGGTAAGAGACCTGATATTTCTCATTTGAGAATTTTTGGTACTAATGTTTACATGCATGTGACAAAGGATGCCAGGAAGAAGTTGGAGCCGACCGCAGAGGTTGGGATATTTGTGGGTTACACTAATATGCCCCACAACTATCATGTGTATTTGCCAGAGAGTGGCAAGACTTTTGTGCGACGAGATATAAAATTTCAGGAGGAGAAAGCCATGAAGTGTTCACTTGAGAGGGAGCCACACTTGCATGCAGATTAGGAGCTGTTAGTTCCTAAAGATGAGCTTCAGGACGTGGATCAACCACAGGACGAGGTTCATGGAGTGGAAGAGACCACTCATGCAGCGCCAACCATCAGAGGGTGAAAGCGCTTGACAGAAGCTGAGCGACTGGCTCAAGATGCAGAGAAGGTTGTAGGACCACCTACAGCTCAACGCAGGTAGAGACAGTCACCTAATCGGTACATTGGATACATGGCTCTTGTGAGCAAATGTGTTGTGACTGAGCCATCCTCTTTCGAGGAAGCTGTGGAGGATCCCGCATGGGTAGATGCCAAGGTGGAAGATTATGATTCGATTGTCAGAAACAATGCATGGGAGATTGTCCCAAGATCAGAAGGGAAATCAGTGGTGGGTTCGAGATTGATCTACAAAGTTAAGTAGGCAGCTGATGGGAGTGTGGAGAAGTACAACGCAAGATTTGCTGCTTGAGGCTTTTCACAGATAGAGGGGATCGATTATGAGGAGACCTTTGCACCTGTCGCAAGTTATTCTTCCATACGGACGATTCTTGCTCTCTCAGCGCAGATGGGGTGGCACATTCATTAGATGGATATGAAGACTGCGTTCCTCAACAGAGTCATTGAGGAGAAGGTGTATATTGAGCACCCCGAAGGTTTCGATATCTTTAGCAGCGAGTCACATGTGTGCAGGCTCAAGAGAGCGTTGTATGGGTTGAAACAAGCAGCACGTGCTTGGTACAAATGGATAGACAGTTATTTCACCAGGCTTGGATTCTCCAAGAGTGAGGCGGATCCTAATCTATTCCAGATTGTGGTGGAGGGTAAGTTGCTTATCATTGTACTGTATGTAGCTGATTTGATTCTAACGGGTGATGAGCTGTTGGTACTTTCATGCAAGGATGATCTTGCTAAGGAGTTTGAGATGAAGGACTTGGGCCTCCTTCATTATTTCCTGGGATTGGAAATTTGGCAGCGCAGTGATGGACTATTTGTTTCTTAGGGTAACTATGCTCGGGACATACTGGAGAAGTTCAACATGCATGGCTGCAAGCCTGTTGATACTCCTCTTCCTGGAGGTTGGAGGAAGGAGGATGCTACTTCACCAGAGGTAGTGGATGCCACTATCTATCGATAGTTGGTGGGGTCGCTTATGTATCTGGTCAATACACGACCCAATATATGCTATGTTGTTAACCAGCTTTCAAAAGCTATGGTTAAGCCAACCAAGCTCTTCTAGAAGGCAGGCAAGAACGTATTGCGTTATTTGAGAGGCACATCGTGATATGGATTGTGGTACAGACAGGAGGATGAGGTGAAGCTATGTGGTTTCATGGATGCAGATTGGGCAGGGAGCCCAACAGACAGAAAGAGCACATCTGGAGGGGTCTTCAGTATCGGGTTGACAGTAGTTTCTTGGTACAGCAGGAAGCAGAGATCCGTGGCACTCAGTTCAGCAGAGGCCGAGTATATGGCAGCAAGTGTGGCCGCATGCGAGGCTATATGGATGAGGAAGATCCTGGTCGGGTTGTTCGGTTCTCACTTGGAGCCTACAGTGATTTATTGTGATAACCAGAGTTGCATTAAACTCTCGGCTAATCCAGTATTTCATGATAGATCTAAGCACATTGACATCAAGTACCATCATATCAGAGATTGTGTGCAGTAGAGAATCATGTTACTTTCATACATTCCAACGGAGGATCAGGATGCTGATATCTTGACGAAGGTGCTCAGCAGGAGCAAGTTCAAGTACCACCGAGGCAGGATAGGGGTTTCTGATAATCCATATCTTGTTGAGAGGGAGTGTTGAGAATGCAACAAGATGATGGAGCTTAGTGGAAAGAAGTCGCCTTCACTAAGTGGGCCCACAGGCTATTTCTGGCACAAAGTCTATTTTTAGACTATGTCTATTTTTAGACATATGGATCATGGTCTATGAGTTGCAGGATGCTATTTGTAGATGGTTGGTAATGTTGGTAAAAATATATGGACTTCTATTTTTAGACATATGGGCAGGTTTCTATTTTTAGACTGCCAGGCTAAAAATAGAACAGTCGAATATTATTAGCTCATAATAATATTTGGACTATAAACATTATCTTATCCTCTTGGAGCACTTAAGTTTGAGCTGCAGATGTGGCACATGTAGCTGTCAGAAGGAAATATGCTTTTATTGTGAGTCAGTTGAGCTATTGCATGATGGACTTCAGTTAGAACTCATGTGGTTGAGTTTGGTGGAGTTGATTGTGGAGTTGATGGAGTTGTGTTCAGTTTGACTTGGTTAAACTAGTTGTATTTTAGTCTAAATAAAGAATAATCTAGTGATGAGTTGTGTGAATTAATTATTAATTAATTCACTAATTATTAACTCATGAAGAAACTGAAGAATACATCAGTTAACTCAGTGCATGTACAGTTCAGTGGAGACAGGTGTTAAAGGTTGAGATTGCTATCAATTTTGACTATAGATGTGACTATAGTTGTGCATGATATTTGCACATGCATGGATGGAGATTGCCCTTGAGGCTTGCGTAGTATAACAAAAGGAATTTGATTTCATAGGGTGATTGATTCTCATGTAGGATTGCATAGTGGAGGCAGGCAAACAGTGGAGGAGATTTGAGGCTTCAGATCTGAGCTAGTTTGTGTGTAACAGGTGGAGATAGTACTAAGTACTTGTGAGGAGTAATGTACTATGTATTGTTACATGTTCGCTATCATTATAATATACAGATAGTGTGGGGTTTTCAGCTGTATGCTTTCCCCGGGTTACATACTCTGTTAATGTGCGCATGCGATCGATGTTTCATTGTTTTTAATGCTACTAAATTGATGATCAACATAGAGGAGGTTATGTATTGTGCATATATTCCGCAATAGTGTATAATCGGGATAATCTCTGTGAATAAGTACTTAATTATTCAAAATTTCTACATTATATCCTTTAAGGGTAACTCACATTTTATTCCTTCATGATATTTTGTAAATACTATCCTCCTTCATGGCATTCACAACTTGAACATGAAAATAGTTTATTAATTTTAAAAACATGAGGCTCTTTAGCCTTTTTTTATGCTCCTGATATCATCAAGTTTTCAGGACCTCTCCTATAGCCAATGACACCTCGTATTAGTCTCCTTTATTCATCTCCATTATCATTTTCATCTCGTTTATAATACACTTTGAGGATTGTCCTCCCCCCCCCCCCCCGACATCATCGTTATTTTCCTCATTTTCTACCATGAATTCCTTTGGAAACTATTTTTGGGGTCCCTCTCTGCTTGCATTTTTTTGAGAGGTCAATTTTTTTCTCTCTTCTATATACTCAAAATTTTACATATGCCTTTGGTCTCCAGTCACATAAAATTCACCAACTTTAAAAATAGTTACTCTAATTTGTTGTCTCTCCGCAACTCCATCTTCTTTTCTCTCCACACAAACTTTGTTATCTTTGTCTCAACTGTTCTAATTCATTTACACCCTTCGCTCTTCACTACTCTTACTCAACAATGGAAAATAACCATACATATTCTTTCACATAGCTCACTTTTCTATTCCACTCTGTTTCAGCTCATATATAGCTCACTCACACAGAACAACATCACTTTCTATAACATAAACCTACACTTGAATAATATTACTACAATTCTATATAGAGAGTATCCTCCAACTCTATTATGTAGTTTGAGAACCACAATAAATGAATGATAGCTTGCAGAGAATTAAGAAATCAGGTATGAAACAAATCATCATAACTAAATAATATTATTTCTTCTAAGGGACTAGTGATCCTTAAATTTTTTGTATGGATTCACTTTCCAATTAATTGACCACAATACGTTATCATAGTTTTTGAAACCAGAAAACATTCTTACTCTAAATTATCTAAAGCTTTTCCTTCATTATCATATGTCCAACATCAAATGAAACTCATTAATAAAACAAATGTGCTACACCAACAGAACTAACTTTCATTTGTTGCATTCAACCAATTTAATTCAATTCCATCTTGTCTTCGTTGTCCTTGCATCATTTTTTGATTCAATCTACTTGATTTAACAAACTCTAAAATTAATTAGCTCTCATATTTAGGGAATTCCACCAAATATGGAATTCATTGACCTTAATGACTGGCATCATATATCGAAGGGGATAGGAACAAAGGCATGACTTGTGAGCACTTAAATCCATATCTTGGACATCGGGAGGTCTTTGAATGTGTAGGGACTCTAACCACCCGATTGTCGACTAGCCAAAATTATGTGCATTTGTGTCTTCCTATGCTACATTTCACATTATTCAGGAGTTAACAGGTCAACTCACTCCCTTTTTATTGCATGAGCATTTTATCCTAACTAGCCCAAAGGGCTGAGTAGCTCAGGACACCCAGCTTCAGGTTATTTTTCTATTTTGGGCCCAAACAATGATTAATTGTTGAAAATCATAACATATGAAAATTTACCAAAACATGCCCTTTTCCACATCATCATGCTAACATCATCTTTATAGTGTGTCCCCTATTGGTAATTCTACATGTCACCAAGAAATAGGCCACATAGGCACCTAAAAAGTCTAAATATGCATGCCATCTATCCAATGTCTTGGATGTCATGTCACCCTGTTGAGATCATCTCGTCACCATGGCTTGTGTTTGGAACCATTTGAGCCTCAAAATATGAGGTATTAAGACTTTAAGCTATGGGACTTTGACTAGTGATAACATTTTATCCCTTCAAAGTTTTTCATACTGCTTAATAGAATTGGAAAGGTATTTCCAAGGTTGATCCATCTGAGAACATTGTAAATGAAAGTGAGCAAATGCTGGGATACAGAAATGCCTTTAGAGCTTAAGACATTTGACCACCATAGTTATAATATTTTTATCTCCCTCACTTAACCTATTATTATTATAATTCTCATCTAAAACCTAAAAATACTAGAGGATTCCCTTTAAACTTGACATTTGTTCACAAGCTCCATGGAACCACAACCTTTGACATCAATCACAACATTTTTCCCAACAAAAAGATGGTATAGGATGAAGCTTATATAGAGTCTACAAATATACTTCAAAATAGTTTTGTTGATTTATATGAGGAGCTAAATTCCCTAGAAGGAAGGATATTGGATTAAGGATGCACATTTAGCATGAAAACTACAATTGGAAGAAGGTTGCAAACTAGGTATGACCAACAAACTAGAAAAGAGACATGTGATCCAACATTGGATAAGTCTCACAACTCCTAGGTGAGAGGAATAATGTTGAAGGATGCTACATGATAGTATCATGAAACGAGAGAAACACTTATATCATATTGAAATTTTGAGAGAAAAAGAGACTAGAAAGGATTATAATTTAAAATATGATATTTTGTGTATAGGTCTGCGTCTTAGGACTAAGAAAAACATAGTTATCTACAACTATCATAAGGAATAAGGAGAATGAAGAATAACATCCCAAGGCATGGAAGGAAGATAAGTTCGATTTTTTTCATTGGAAATAATGAGACAACCTTGTTTCGCAAAATCCACTAGAAGGAGGAGCTACTTAAAAGGATAAAAGAAGGGCTAGAAGGCCTCATTTTTTTTAAAATAATAAATTTTATGTGGATGTCAATGTTGTAGGACCCAAGGTTACACAAATCATCTAAGAGGATGAGGGGAAGGAAACGTTTCTCCAAGGAGACCGAGTGGACATGAAAATAACATATGGTGGACATTGATTTATTATTTTTCCAAAGGGAGAAGGAAGTTTCAAGCATACAAAATATCCCTAAGAAGAAGGGGACAAAATTTGGCTTGTTAAAGTGAATGAAAACTAGGAAGCCTTGAGTTGGCTAGGGGATACTGTGAATAATATCTTGGTAGGAAGAGTATAGTCCTAACTTCCTATCATCATAAGTTTTTTTGGGGATGAAGACATAGTTCGAGGGAGCTACATAGAAGAAGTAACTAGATAAGGTTACACAACCTTTCTGAAGTTTTTGCAAAAAGAGTGATGAAAGGACCGTTGGGATTTTGAAAAGAGGGAAACTATTTTTTGTTTAATAAGTAGAGGAGGAGAGACATGAGAAAAGCATGTCTCATGAAAGTAAATTTGTGTTTAATTTTCAGTTAAGAAGCATGGTACAAAAAAAAAAATCTTGAAAATTAACCAATGGTTCAAAACTAACAAAATTAGATATTTTATTAAGAACAACAATGGACAAGAATCAACCCTTGGTGGATAAAGGATTTGTTGAAATAAATCCATTTATTGTGAAATATATCGAGGTACAATTTCCATAGGAAAAAAATGAAAGAAAAACTTTTGATGAAGAGTGGGAGCATTATCATAGGATGATTGCTGAGGCAATGAAGATTCTAAAGAGGTTGTTGACAATGATTGATACCAAAAGATTAGAAAACAAGTAGGATAATCTAGACACCTAATTAGAGAAGAGGATGATATTGATGAAAGTGGTACCTGAGGAACGATACAATGAAGAGGAAATAATAGTCAGCCTTAACACTTGGCTAAGGGTAAGGAACTATGTCAACAAAGAAGGTGTGAGGAAATAAAAAAATAGAACTTCAGATAGTGGAAAAGTGATGAAAAAGAAGAACAATCAAGGGATGAGACCAATGGACAACAACAACACAAAGTTTGTGATCCAGTTGAAGAGGCATAAGACAAATTTGTCTCATGAAAGTGAATTTTTATTTTATTTTTAGCTAAGGAGCATGGAACATAAAAAATTTCTTGAAAAATTAACCAATGGTTTGAAATTAACAAAATTATGTATTTTATTTAAAACAACAATGGATAATAATCAACCATTGGTGAACAGAGGAATTGTTGCAATAAAACCATTTATTGTGCAAGAGATGGAAGTCTAATTTCCATTAGATAGCCACAAAAAACATTCTTTTGATGAAGAATGGGAGCATTGTCATAGGATGACAATTAAGGTCATACATATTTTGAAGAACTCATTGACAATAATTGGTACTCAATGATTGGACCAAGAGAAGGATAACATAAACACCAAAATTGAGAAGAGGGGAATACTAACGCAAGGGGTATCTGAGTAATGATACAATGAATATGAAAGAATAGTCTTCTTTAGCACTTGGCTAACTCTAAGGGACTGTCTCAACAAAGAATGTGTGAGGAGGCAACAAAATAGAACTTGGAATAGTGAAAAAGTGATTACAGGATAAGAAAAACCAAGGGACCAAATCAGAGGATAACAGCAACACAATGTTTAGGATCCTGGAGGGTTTGCATAATAAAGACATTTTACTAGGAGTTCAATTATTTTTTCACTCGAGGAGTCTTATATAGGAGAATCAACCCTGAACCAACCCATTTTTCCTAGACCCAAGAGAGGTGATGTAAATTCCCAAGGGATAAGATGGTTTCCTTCATTCAAAATTGTGTAAATTAGGAATATGGATTCTGAGATAAGGTCAAATGCCTTAGTTTTAGAAAAAAATAGAAAATAGTCACATTAGAATGTTGGATTAGCTGGTGTTTTATTGCCAAATGGGCCTTTGTAAAAATAACAAGTGTCCACCTGAGTTATTCGATAATATTAGGACTAGAAAAAGTGTCTAAAAACATACTTTCTATTGAGATATATTTTGCGTAAATAGATATGTATACTCGTATGTATATTCCATAAAAATGGATTTCATAGAAGGATAGGAGAGACAATTCAAGAGAGAGATCGAAGAGTTGTTTGCAATTGAGCCCCTAAAATTCCTCTGTATATGTTGTTGTTCTACGTAATCTAAAGTGTGTATTATATATGTGTCCATTATTTCCTATGTTTGTGTATGTAGCGACCTTGTTGAATGGGGAAATAATAGCAAAGAATAAGAGTAGTCAATAAAACACCCTGTTGAATGCATTTTTTAATCCTAAGGTTTCCTTCAGTAGTAGACTATTATTTTATGCCATTTGTGGAGCTCCCGTACAAGTTACTTTGATTTTGTGAATCTTTGTCTTGAATGTTTTCAGATTAATGAATTAAAACCAAAGTGGAACAATAATACTTGACCCAAAGGAATATTGGTATATAGACCAAGCTAAAACATTTGTCACTAGTCATCAAGTGAGAAAGGTTGTGTGTGACATACTAGTTGTAGACTTCGTTTAATAAAATGGAATATAAATAAAATCTCCCTCAAATTATAAAGTATAGGAGGTCAGGCATAATTAGTCTGAATCAGTGGAGGTCTGACATTCAGGCCTACATTCAGACCTACATTCATTGAATTGTCTAAACCTTCCCCCTCGCACATGGATAGGGTGGAACTAGAAAAGGAGGAGTCGAGACTAAGGATTGGTTAGGCCTGCAGGCATCATTTCAATAGAGGTATAAGAGAAATGTACCTGAACCTAAAGTAATAGAGATCCCAGGTAGTTTCCTTTGGCTAAAGATGACGTAGAAGAGTATATGTGGTTTTAAGTGAAATTTAAATGTTTGGGTATAAAAGTATGTTGATAGGGGCTTTCACTGGAGGGAAAATTTTGGTCTATTGGCAAACTGAATCCACCATATTCCTACTAGTTGTGGAATACAAATTAAAAGTGGAGTTTTTTATATAAGATTTTATGTCTTAAAATTTGAAGAATTCCCTACCCCTATTAATTCTAATATTTTATTGGATCCATAATGCACTCTTGTTGCATCAGTTTGCTTAGTATATACAAACGGGAACAATAATACTAAAACAGGGCCATAAAAGGTTATACCCTACACAACAATATAAAAATAGAAGTTTGGACACTAAATATATAAGGCCTAATAAGGTATTTGGCTAAAATGTGATTATATAAGGATTAGGGGAGATAGCCAACAAATAAGAGTAATCAAATCATACAAGAGACTATCCCAGTAACAATATGCATCAAATATTAAGTGATTTCAATTATAATATAAAAGTTCAATTTTCAATAATTTTATACAAATGGAAAAAAGAGCAATATGAAAGCCATTTAGCACATAATATGGAATGACAAGGTGGAAATTGATTTATCCCAACTGTAAGTTTTTTTTTCGTTACATATTCCACATCTATTATGATGATAATATTTTAATTGATTTAATATATCCCAGGATATTTTCTACAACTAACATTGTAGAGAAAAGAGTCATATAAGAATTTAAATGACATTTGACCATGTGTGGATTGTTCATATATGTTGGAGCATCAAGAGTTAATTGAAAATTTTATAACTAGTTGTGGTTTTGTATTTCAATGAGTTTATAATGAATGAAATAATAACAAACATATAATTATATCTTTTCATTGTCATAACATATAAGATTACTAATAAAGGAAGGAAAATAAGTTTAGAGATAATATGAAACATGGCATTCAAAGAATGGGTATTGTGTATGAATCACTCTTGTCCAAGTACACCTTTGAATATACATAATTTTGTATATCTATTATAAATGTAGGTATACTTGTCACAAAGCATTTCTATTTTTGTGAATGGAACAATAAGAGGAGGAATAAAATGAAGTTATGAGAAAGGAGGAATACACATAACTTAAACAATAAAAAGAATAATTCAATAGATCAATCGTAGTATATATCATTGAATATTTTATGTGTAAAAGTTAGACATTTAGTTTTATATAGACATTTCATATTAATCACTATGATTATGCGTTACCAATCATTGTATTAATTATTTATTGACATTTTGATTATCATGGACTTTCTTATTGTCCCATCTTGTACATACCCTACTCATTTTTTCATATATAATAAAATGATTTTTTTTCTATTCTACTTTACATCATTGTAATTATTATAACGTAATTATTTGCATATGATGATTTACTTTATTATTATTATTATTATTATTATTATTATTATATATAAATAATCAATTAGTATATTTAGTATATCTATTAAATAATAAAACAAATAAATGCAATTATTTTACATTCAATCATAATAATTAAATATTAAAATTAAAATTATTATATAAATATTTGATTTTGTGAAGGGTGATTGAATTTTTTTATTATTGTATTCCTATTTTAATGATTGTGGACACAAATAGATTGAAATTATTTATACACATAAATAAATATAATGCATTAATGCATTAAAAACCTATATGAATAGCTCAAAAAATGATACTTGAATCTATAATAACGACATTGTTATTTTCAAGGATACCATTATGATTTCCCAAACACCATAAAAACATATTAATATAGACTTATCTCAACATCAAATGATGCCATTATGATTTCCCAAACACCATAAAAACACATTAATATAGACTTATCTCAACATCAAATGATGCCATAATGATTTCTTGCATACTTCTGTCATAACGTTGTGCTTGTCATCCATGTTATAAAAAGACCGTATTAATTATTTTTTACCATTCCATTTGATATGTCCATCACTAAGGAGGATTGCATTTATATTTATTGGTGCTGTAACAATAGTGTCGCTTGTTAATCAAGATCACTCAAGAATTATCAAACTTTATTGTTCTTACTTGTCACTATGCTGATCAAAGAATGGTAAAGACTTGTTTTATTTGTCTGATGTAAATATTTGGAAAACATATTTTTATCATAAATACTATTTTTTTTAAATATTTGAGAGTCATCAAATCCTTCTGAATGTGTTTATAATATTAAATTGAAATCATGATATATATTAAGCATTTTAACATATTATTATAACATTTGTAAAATTGAATTCTACTAAAGTAGTGTTTTCCTTATAGTGTTCTCAACATACATGCCTTTTGATAATGTCTTTACAAAAATCCAAATTTTTTTTCACTACTTTGTTTGTGCATTCCTTGTATTAAGGACATTTATCTTGAAGTCATAGTTAGAGTCTACATAATTCAATCTAAAATTATGCTTGGGATTCTTCTTTAGTCTAATAACACCCTAATGGTAATAGTATACCATTATCATCCACTAACAAAATATAATGATCTAATTCGATATTGGTAGCCACCTTCCTATTCCACTTAGACCCCCAACACTATTCCCTTTCAGTTTCCTTAATTCTAGCACAACATTATATTCTTGGCCATTTTTCGGGTCTTAAACTTTCAGAGCCATTTGGAAGTAAAAAAATATGTTGCATGGGAAAACTAAAAAACTAGAAAAGTGCTAGAATATGTTTCACAAATTCTATTTTTACAATTCATGATCAACTACGGGAGCCAAAAGAAGTAGACTAAATCTCATTATGCATTCAGTTCTAATTTCAGATCTAAGAAGACATCATTGACAAACAGCAACACTGATCAGATATATTAATCATCTCTGAACAACAGGATTTTCTTTTGCATACACTACTTGGAAGTGTCAAACTAGCGTTTATATGCACCTTCACCAAGGTGAACTAGCATAAATATCTATAGATAAAAACTTATAACTTTGCATCTATTCCAGTGTTCAGATATACCCATATCATAGCATTTAAAGCACAAAACATTTGTTAGCACTCAGATCTAGCCTATCCATTATCATATCTCATAATGATAAGTCATTATGATCCTCATCCATCGTTAGATCTCATCCATCATCAAACACTCAGGTGCATACTTAGTCCATATCAAGAAAAGCTTCAGAAACCCATAACATGCATAAATTATAAAATAAAAAGTAAGCATATTTTTTAATTATTATTAAAATACTAGTAAAAATGATCATATTTTCGTATATATAAAACCGCGACCCAAGAAACTACCCTTTCAAGTTTATAAAATCATTTTTTTTTAATAGAAATTTGAAAATAACATATAACAAAATGTTAAAATTATTTTTTGAAATTTTTTGAAATATGTTTTATATTTTTTATAATAAAATTTTTAATTATGATTATAATAACGTATTTTATATTATTCAAAATATAATATATAAAATTATTTGTTTAGAAATTCTACTTCTATTTATATATATATATATATATATATATATATATATATATATATATATATATATATATATATATATATATATTTAAATAGTTTTAGCATTTCATTTAACTTTACATCAAGTTATTTATATTTTGTGAGTGATTAACCATAGCTTTTACCAATATTTACTATCAGTTGACTTATTTGCAAATTTAGTATTTACTTTTTATAACATTATTTATATTTTCTAAACCCATTAAATAGGTTCACTATAGCTTTTACCAAAATTTATTGTGAGTTAGCTTTGTTACAAATTTAGCATTTATTTTTTATAATTAACAAGTATGAAACTCAACCCATTTAATTGATAGCATGATGTATCATTTAAACACTTCAACAAAATAATAATCCTCACCATTGATAAGAATCATTATGTACCAAATACTTCTAAACATAATTCCAACAATGCATTATTAGAAGCATCGCATATTCTTCGCTTGAACCTGTGCTAATTGTTCACTGTTAGATCTGGTCATGGCATATATCAGTAAGAGTCAAAGGGGCATCATCATCAACTAGTTATACATCAAGTCATCAACACTTATGAGGGTCAAAATAATTCTAAGTAACATCCAAACACTATATTTATCAATAATCTAAACAAAAAAGGTAATTGATAATTGTCTGAACCATATTAGACCTTTTTTTTTAAGACTGTCCCACTGCATCTTCATCAAACCAACATATATGTGGTTGTACAGCTTTTAAATCACGTATGCGACTTGTCTTCATGAAACGTGCATATGAGAATTAGAGCACTAAAATTTCATACTTTCAGTTCCTCCTGAGTCTGTTTTATCTGTATACTAAGCTATGCCACATATTTCTGACTGTACTTCCTTCTTCTTCCATACCTTGGAGTGTGATGATGTTTGCTCCTTTTGGTATGTTGACCAAAATTTTATCCTGCATTCTTTTGCTATATGCCCAAACTTGTTACAAGAATAACATCTTATATGTTCCATACAACAGTCAATGGCTTTGTGACCAAACATATTGTAAGAAAAACAATATCCCTTAAAGTGGCTGGAAGCTTATGATATTTCTGTGTGACGGTTATTGGCTTGAACCATTCTACTTCTGCATCTTGCTGCAACATGTCCAAAATTATGACATCTAAAACATTCAAAATTATTCATTAGAGGAAAGAATCGATTATCACTTCCGTGGTTAGGACTAAATGATTTTCTTTGAATACTTTCTTTCCTTGGTTGTTGAAGGGGTTGACATCTTATGTCCTTGTTGAGCATTTCATATTTTTCATGACAGTTCCTTTCTTCAGTTTGTGAGCTAGATTCACCTTTAGCAGTTTCATGAAAACCAAGACCATATTTAATGGTAGGAGACATTTGAGTACTAATAATATCATCCAAAATCTTACTACTATCTTGAAATCATAAAATTTTATCCTTTTCTTCTAATTTACCTTTTAGGATATTTACCTCAACCTGATATTACTCTTCCTTTTCTAGATATTGCTTCTTCATGATTTCTTCAGCCTTTCTTCCTTCTTCCACTTGTTTCCTTCATTTGAGAATATCGTTTTCTTGTTCTTCATCTTCTTGAGGTAGTTCTTTATTCTACTTATTTGAATTTTCAAGATCTTCTTTTAGAGAGAATATCTCGGCTTCAAGGCTTTTATAGTAACTAGATATTTCTATAAGTTTATTTATTGTTGTATCCTTATCATTTACTTCATTTCTTAATGATGTCACTTCATCCTATAGCCTTTGACATTGATATTCCTTTTGTTTGTACTGCTTCCTTGCTTTGATTCCTTCCTCCAACTAAGCTTTTCACTTGGTAACTTCTTCTTTGTAGGAACATTCCCTTCCATCAAATAGATCTTTTTGATCTCTAATTTTGTCTATGATCTTTTTAAATTCAACCTCTATTCGATTTCTTTCTCTTTCACCCATAAGACAAAATTCAGTTGTTTCACTGTCACATTCTTTATCTTCAAATGAATAGAGAAATGTATCACCAAAGCACAACAAATCTGTACCTGATAATTCTTTTGCTTGTTCATCTTCATTCTGAGGTGATTCTGAATCTAAAGAGTTGCTTCCACATAATGGCCAATCATCTCTACCACTGTCACAATTCCCTTGAGATGTCTTCTTATTTTGAGGTGCTTTCTTCTTTTTCTTCTTTCCCACTGTTACTATAGATCTCCTTCAAGCGATCAAGCTTCTCCCAAGGGACCTGCTTTGATACCAATTGTTGGGAATAATACTAAGAGGGGGGTGAATCAGTATTTTGAAATCAATAACTTCAATTGTTGGGAATAATACTGAGAAGGGGGGGGTGAATCAATATTTTCAAATTAATAACTTTTTCATTTCCATAATCAAATTTATATACACTACTTCAATGAAGGGAACTCACGTGTGCACACAACTATTATTAATGAAACCAGCATATATCCAGTGAACTTATGATTCAGTTAATTCATCATATGTTGATCTCTAATCAGTGAGTTAGTACTTTATTAAACATTAAACAGTAACCATGTGCAGTAATAATAGAATAAGCCATCACACATAAGCAACACACATGAACACCAAGACTTAAGGTGGAAACCCAATGCGAGAGAAAAACAACCTACTACTGTTGTCTCTGTCTTCTTTTAATATAAAGAATAATTTGTTTACAATCTTGTACTGGTGTAGACTCATACCAGTAAGTAGGCACTCACTTGTAGAAGGATACAACCTTATCTCGTTCTCCAGCTTCTATTGGAATGGAGCTACAACCCCCCTAGCTCTTGTACTAACCGATATGTTTACTAGTACGTAGGCGCCAACCTATAGAAGGCTACAACCTTCACTCCTTCTCCAATTTCTACTAGAAGGGAGCTCCAACCTCCTATGAAAATCACCAGCCACTAATGGCAGGAAGCTTCGACTTCCTCACTGAGGGCTCCAACCCTTAAAATCCTCCAGGGACGACGTTTCATAAATTTTCATATTGGATACTCCTGGTACGCAAAAACATAATATGTAGGCCACGTTTTATAAAATTTTCACACTGGACCCATCAGTAACAATGAACCTCAAAATCAATCACCACTGCAATAAAATCAACAAATACATCTGCATCAACCATTCACTGAAACCTAATCATCAATCTCTAATATAACTCCAACTGAATCAATCAATCATTGAAACCTCTGACATACTGAATCAAACAATCATTGAAACCTCTAACATAGGAATCAAACAATCATTGAACCTCTAACACAACTGAATCAACCATTTATTCAAACTTAATCAAATTCAAACAGTCAATTGAAACAGACAAATCACTGTAACCATTACACAAATCTGAACCTAGAACACTGCATCAACAACCAAAACCAACTGTAACCTCAAAAGTCATGACTTAGAATGCATACACTCCTTTAATGAAGCCAACTTGCATGTATACATTACTTCCTTTAGCCCAACCTACACATACCTCTAAATATACTGAATCATAAAACCTATGAACCACAAACTATACCAATCAATGACATTCTAAAGATCTACTGTCATATTACATAGTTCTAAACAGATAGCAACAAGGATCACCCTTCTTTCTCAATCAGTCAATCAACCAGACTTAATCTCATTATGCATTCAATTCTAATTTCAGATCTAAGAAGATAACATTGACAGATAACAGTAAACCAGCAACACTTATTAGATAGATCAATCATCTATGAACAATAGGATTTTCTTTTGCATACACTACATGGAAGTGACAAACCAGTGTGTATACGCACCTTCACCAAGGTGAACTAGCATATATCTACAGATAAAAACTTATAACTTCGCAGCTATTCCAATGTTTAGGTATACCCATATCATAACATTTAAAGCACAAAACATTTGTTATCATTGAGATCTAGCCTATCCATTCTAAGATCTCATAATGATAACTCATAATGATCTTGATCCATCATTAGATCTCATTCTTCATTAAACACTCAGGTACATACTTAGTCGAGATCAAGCAAAGCATCATAAACCCATAACATGCATAAATGCTTCTAATCTAACACTTCATAAGATATTTATTACTTGTACACTTGGCCTTTTGATCTTCTCCTTCTTATATACTTATATCCTTTGTCGATACCTCTGACCAAAACCTAGGACCAATACCTCAGACCAAAACCTCAAACCAATACCTCAGAGAAATCCTCGGACCAAAACCTTGATTTTCCATCGCATATGCACTTTTCCTTCTGTGAAAGTGCATGCATATGTATACGCTCTTTTTGTACAGTGAACCCACAAGTATACGCTCTTTTTGTACAATTAACCCATGTATACAACTTAACATACTTGAAAACATCCTTTTTCTTCAACTTCTTGATTCTGATTTGTAGTCCTTTGTTCCATCATCCTATTCTTTTGTACCATTATTTTTATCCCTCTAAATAGACCTGTTATAATGTGATTTTCCATTGTACATTACTTCTGAGTTGATTCCTTTGAACTACCTTGCATTCTTCACAGTTGTAAACACAACTGCCATGCATTCTGTCAGATCTGATATCTCTCTTGTAGATTCATCTAGTTACCATATACAAGTGATTTTTTCTACTACAAGTGGCTTGCCATCAAGTACAACACATGCATCATAATTACAACAATCACCAACTTCTTCAGTTTATAAAGACACAAGGGAAGTTGTAGAATGATCGACATCAGAAGTGATCTACATATCTGCAACAATTCCACTTGAACATTAAATACAAGAAGGGAAGCACCAATCATGTTGCAGATTGCCTCAGTTAACTTCTAGTTGGAGCACTTCCTATTTTTCTCAACTCTTATGGCCTGGAGACCTCTAGATGGGTGCAACTATACAAAAATGATCCAGAGCTTACCACCACATATCAAATGCTAGTGGATCGCAAGATAGTTCCATATTCCCACCTACGAGATGCATTATTATGCTACTTGGCCACCTTTATGTTCCTTCAAACGATCATGCCAAGATGATCTCAAAGGCACTCTAGAGTTAGGTTGCACGACACTTTGGTTTGGAGAAAACTATGGTTGTACTACATAAGTATTTTTATTGGCCAAAACTCCAATACGACATTAGAAAACATATCAAATCTTTCACTAGATGTGTTATCATCAAGCGAACCATTAAGAAGAAAGGCATGTACACTCCTCTGCCCACTCCTAGCCAACCCTGGGTATCCATCTCCATGGAATATATGTTGGGCCTCCCTTTTACTAAGCATGGTAATGACTATGTATTTTTGGTTGGGGACAAATTCTCTAAGATGACTATATTGGTAGCCTACAAGAAGAGTATCACATGTGAGGAAACTTCAAAGATATTCTTTCAATGAGTATGCATACATTTTTCGATCCTATAAAACATTATATCGTATCGAGATATTATGTTACTAAGCACATTTAGGTCCCTAAATCCACTGCATTCCATCCCTAGACTGATGGACAAATAGTGGTCGTCAAGGGGATGATAGTTCACATACTACTCATTTACAACTCCAAGAATCCATGAATCTAGGATGAGAGCCTTTATTATGTGCAACACATTTATAACAAATCTCTCCATAGCTCCACTGGCTGCAGACCCTTTCAAGTGTGTCTGGGATTTCAATGATTGTGTATGATTATTGTTGGCATGCCTCATGCAACTACACAAACATAATTCGTACATAAACAATCTGAGGTTAATGAAGAAACCATGTTTATTGAACACATCCATCACATCCACTAGCATGTACATGAGATATTGGATAAGTCCAATTCCAATTACAAGTAGCGACATGATCAACATCGAGTGCCACATAAATTTTAGGTGGGAGACAATGTTTAGTCACATTTTCAGAAAGAATTCCTTGTCAAATCCCATTGAAAGGTCAAATCACTCTAATGCGTGCCTTATACCATCACCAAGGTTCTTGGATACAATACTTTTGAGCTTAAAATTCCCCCATTCCTTAGCCTGCACTCAATATTCAATGTGGACCACCTTCGACCATACTTTCCACCATTGCTAGACACATAAGACATTACATAATAGATAACCCCCATATACCTCATCCTAGACTGCATGGAATAGGCCACCACTAATCGAATCATGGACACAAATATCAAGACCACTCACAAATAGACGACCCAAATTTTTCAGGTTGTGAAAGCTAGCGAGCTCTTGCACCAAGGCAAGTAGCTCACCAAGGACCAAGTTCAACAGGAGTTTCCCCATCTCATGGAGGCACTCAATGCGATGGGTACCATTACTTCCTAATGGGGGGAGGACAAATCCAGGTAGATATTGGTGGCCACCTGTGTATTCCACTTGCACCCCCAATATTATTTCCTTTCATTTTCCTTAATTCTAGCACAACTTTCTATTTCTAGCAGTTTTTTAGGTCCTAAGCTTTTAGAACCATTTTAAGCTACTAAAAGACATTTTCTGGGAAAACTGAGAGACAACAAAAGTGCTAGAATATCTTTCATAGAGAATATTTTGTCCTACTCATGGAGATATTAGAAATGTGGTATTATGAAAGCTAATGAAGACTATATGCCAAAGTTATCACCCAAGGAAGTTGTCAGTCCAATTTATCCTTACGATAACTAAACTTTTAGTGCTTCATCCCCTAAGGTAAGGGTTTCATGCTTATCTTTATGATAAAAAGGCCTTTGAGCCTCATTGTCATTCAGTTTAGAAAGCATGTAGCTACCACATCGCTTCTCATAAATAAGCTACCATCGCCTGAGCTAGTTTATTTCCATTCTACATGTAAACAGTTTTCAGTACTTTTCTATCAATGAATTGAAGTTATATTTTCATTGTAGCTCTACGTTTATGTTTTATATCTATATTTTATTTCATTCCTTCATAAATATGGATCCTACGACTAGTTCATTTACTGTTCAATGGCACCATATGTAATATCCCTCCATTGTTGTAATGTTGTTTCTTTGTTAGACTAAGTTATGTTGCAAGTAATGGTGAAAAATCCATGGAATATATTGAAACACTTATGTAAATATATAGTTTTATTAATGAAAAAATAAATGGGATTGAAAGTTCTTGGGAATGGTACACTCAAATACGAGATTCTTGCCAAAGGAATATATATATATATATATATACATAGATATATATATATATATATATATATATATATATATATATATATATATAGATATATATATATATATATATATATATATATATATATATATATAGATATATATATATATATCTTCATTAAATGAGATTACGATAACTCTTCCATAATAAAGATTCTAGATAAGATTTAATGGATGGGAGAGAAAATCCATTAAATCTCTTAGATGGGGAAAGATGCTAAGCTTGGATAAGAATAAAGCATTGCGAGAGATAAAGGAGGCCTTTTAAGGAAAATCCTGGTATAGTGGACTTTGAGGACCACAAAAGCGGGATGTCGTAAAAACCAAAGATAAAAAAATTCAATCTTGGAAGAATGGAATAAAATACCTATTGAAGGGATAAATAGAGGTTGTTGATACCTTGGAAACAACATCTTAACATGGGAGTGAACTGGAGGATTTTAGTTCAAGGTTGGGTGGTAAAAGGTGTGAGATTCCCAAGTGATCCCCTCTCAGTGATTCTTGTTGGATTATTTCTGTCATGTTATTTACTTTATTTTATGTCACTGTATTTTATTTTCTTAGTATGAACAGTCGTGGGTAGATGTCGTAATTTATAATATGTTAAAGAAATATAACTTTAGTTATGATCATAATTTACTGTAGAGATGCATGCACTCTGTGATTGGAATTGTAATTCTTCTTGAAGTATGATTCTACTACTCTACGAACATGCATGTACTTTATTATTCTTTTAAAAATATATATAGAAATTTATTGTGAGAACTCAGAAATATTTTGCAACAATGCATGCAAGCTATTATTAGTGGTACCAATTGTTATTTACAGAAAATGGTAGATTTGACCTTTAATTGACTTTGTACGAGTATCTCAAGGGATGGGAGGAGTTAAATATAATTAGTTCATTAGAAATGAAACCGAGAAGGGGGAGGGTAGTATGCAATATCTACATGGACATGAATTCATATGGTTTCTGGTAGATATTCAAACGAGTTTTATGTATGTTAAGGGGTAATTATATAGACAACGGAACAAAAAGAAAAGAAAATATTATTATAAACAGCCAAGGGATGAGATAGGTACAACCTAAAATGATTATTGTAATTGAGGGATCAAGTTCCTAGAGTTATGGCCTTAGCGCACTAGAAATTCTTGTCCCGGAAAGTTATAATTGCCAAAACTTCTAGTGTTGATAGTCATGTGTAGTATGAGAAACAAGAGAACAATTCTATAGGCAATTGGTCAAACTTTTAACTAATTAGTAGTTACTAGTTGACATTTTAGAACTACTCCCCGTAGCATTTCTTGTTTGATGTAAAGGAACATGTACAATTTTTTACAAGAGTCTAGTAAATCTACAATATATAAGAGTACCAAGCAGAAATGGTGAATTCATCTTCCTCCACACAACCAAAATGGAAATAAAAATCAATGTATTAGAAAAGAGGGAAACAAAAATAGGAAGGATGTACAAGGGCATCGATGACGAGATAATTTTTTTTTTATTTATCAATAGAATAGAAGCAAATACAATTTACCATAACCCCAATGTTAAAGAAGTATTTCAACAAATAAATCTATTGTAATGCAGGTACTGAAAGACACAGATATGAAAGGAGTAGCTCCTTTAATATGAAACAAAGGATGGGAATTAACAACATATATATAAATACTTGTAAAATTTTAATTATGGTGTACATGATAGTTGAGTCAGATAGGAAAAAAAAAGAAAGAAAACTTCCTGGAACATGCATTCATAATAAGCAATCTCTAAGTAAAATTTATAATTTACTAGCACCAAAAAGGAAAAAATATCTGTAATATATGTGTCATGCGGAAAGAGTCAATTTTGCGGACAAAACCGACCTCCCTAGAAGCTAAGGCTTTCTAGTGACAAACAAGACAAGTAAACAATAACTTTCTCTAAACATGCATTTAGAATACAAGTAATCAAGTGTTTATAACATACCTTTAATCCAACGCTTTGTAGTAGTCCAGCCTCGCCGATCCGGATGAGCTCCTCCTTCTCTTCGAAACCTGCATTCACTAACAAGCCAAAAGATTACATAGCACCTGAATAACTTATAAAATAACACATATTCATCATACAGACCAAGGAGTATATGAAACAAATCATGTATAACAACTTGTTGAGAAAAATGAGTTTATTTGCATTAAGTGGAAACAAAAGAAACCATTACAACCTGAGCCTTGGTGTTGTGCAGGTCCCTCCCAGGGTCCAGCAAGAGTTTTCCTTTACTTTGATCAGCTCACCCACTTCCAAATGAAGCTAAGAAAGGATGGGAATCTCTCCTCTCAAGCTCTATAAGGGAGTCCTAATCTCAGCAGCATCTACCCTTAGGAATGTTCAGCTTTCAACCTCCCCTCCTTCTGGCCCAATGCCTGTATTTATAGTGCTTTGGAGGAAGTTAATCAGGTCCACCATGAATGGGATAAGCCCCTCTTTCAATGGGATAGCTCCCCTCTTCATGGGATAAGTTCCTCTTACATAGGGATGCATGAACCATCTGGAGGCGCCCAATCCACGTCAAACCATCTTCTAGAATGCTCTAGAAATGACCACAAGTAACTTTTTTGAAGTGAAACTTGCGCCTTTTGACCTTTACAGGAGTACGCACCCAGCCCTTTACATACAAAGTGTACAAGTACGCAGGTTTTATGAGCTGGAAGTGCATACACACAGGTAAGGCTAAGAGAAACTGCGTAACCAGAGTTAATTGACTTTTAAAGGACTTTCTCTCTTTCTTGGAGTTTGACATGAAGAGTAGAGGTATGAGACTTGCCAAGGAGGATAGTATGATAGTTGATAGAGCCATACTAACTGTAGATAGTCATGGTGACAAATTTTAGTGTAACAGATTGCCCCCTAAAGTGTGAAGCCTGTAGTAGATTTAGGGTTTCATATCATCTAGGAAGGGTGAAGAACTTTATCATTTCAAGGATTATCTTGTGGAGAGCCTGGTTGGAACCTGCAAGTATTCAACACAAAATACATGTATGAGATCATATCATCGCTGAGGTAGGCATTCCCATACTCAGATCAAAAAACTTTAACTAGCAAACTAACTACTGCTCTGATACAGGAATGATTTTGCAGTACATCATAATCATAGACTCATGTAGACACAGTATGGACGTAGCCATCTGTTTATAGTTAGTCTACTTATACAATGAATACAAAACTCCTCGCAGCCTGGATGGTGGAAACTAGATCCAGGGTCTTCATTTCTACTTCCCGAAATAGTACGATTCTATCCATGCGAATAAATGAGTCGATGTCGAGCATGGTAGAAACCACTTGATTACCAGTCAATGATGTAAACTGTTAACAAGTGTGAGAGAAACCACCAGTGATGTCAATGGTTCTCAAAGTACCCAGTACAATCCATGAGATGTGAATGAATGTGTTGATGTCGAACATGTCACGGAATCCTTCGATCGAAAGTCAATGATGTAAACCGTCGTCGAAGGCGAGAAATCTGCCATTGATGCATGTGGATCTCAAGGTACTAACAATTCCTAGATCATCTTTCTAGATAATGTGCTGATGTCGATAGAAAGTGATCCGTCATAGGCAAGCACACAACACGAAATCATAAATCAAGTTGAAGAAATGTAGCTGTAAGGACTGACTCAGGGATGGTCAAAATGGATGACAGGCATTTTGCAGATGAATAACTTATTTGCAGTGACCTCTTGAACACATAAAGACACAATAGATGGCTTGGTAACATTTGACCCAAAGTTAATACCCGGCTGAAGACTTTCAATGTGGTTCAATCAACTGTGAGGCAAAGGATTTCCCAACCCAGGTGAATGAAAAGTGTCGTGTTCAAGAGTGGTGATAAGGTTTCTTCTGAGACAAAGGATAACAAATAGGCTTAGTTTTCTCTCTTTTCCCCCACCATTTCTGGCAAGTACCTCTTTATTTTTTACAAGCTTGAGGAGGATAACATATGCTTGATTATAAGCTCATCCTTCGGATGAGTCCAACTTAGTTTAGATTCGAACCCTAAGAAGGAGTGGTCCGTTCCTGTTTGTAATCGAACAGGTCCTTTACTGTGAAATTTTAACGAGTCCAGTATAGGAGAAACTCGGCGTTTTTCAATTTTAGAGAGTCTGAAAAACTTAAGAAGACTCCAGGGTTGAACTTTTTCGTAAATTTGTGTCTCCCAAGCCCGAAAAAAGTATAAAATAATACTTGAGAGAATCGCTTGGTTTTTTACGACCAAGGAGTACTTTCATAGTTAGTGTCTTTGACCTGAAAAGTAAAAAGCGATCAAGGACACGTCGTTTTATTTCCAGTATCGAGTTTGAAACGACAAAAACCCGGCAATCTTTTCCTGTTTTTACGGTCAGAAAAGGGCTATAAGGGGACCGTCTTTTAATTATGTTTTAACGAGTGTAAAAGAAACGCTCAGCAATCTTTTCATGTTTTAGGAGTCAGAAAAGGGCTTAAAAGATGACTCTGATGTTTTTGTTTGTGAAAAATGACAATTTTCACTTAAAATCCTTTTATCCTGCACAAAAACCAACACATTACTCATACCTGTTTAAGATAGATAAAAATACTTTGAAAAATACCTTTTTATGGTGGAAAATAAACAAATTTAACATTCATTTACTCAAAAAACCTATAAAAAGGGGTTTTACCATTTTACTGTTGAGGAGAGAAAAAGGGCTTTTGGCAAGAAACTTCCCGTGGTCGTTGAGGAGAATCCAACTATCGAAACCGAACTCCGTCTCATCAGGTATTCTACAACATCCTCTCTTGCATTTCCATCCATTTAGAATTTGTTTTTAAGATTTAGATTCATTTTTTGGAGTGTTTGGGGTTTCAAAGGCCGCTTTTCGGGGTACGCAGGTGCCCCAAAGGTGACCTGCGTACCCCGACATTTTCTCAGTTGGGAAAATGCCGGGTGTACGCAGCTTGCCTTAAGACAGCCTGCGTACACACGCTCTGTCTCTAAAGGCAGGCTGCGTACACCGCGGAGTGGGTTTTTAAACTCCAATTTCTCCAAAATGAACCACAAACTTTCAATTTTATGGATTCTAACAGATGTTTTATGGTGTGTAGATTGCCCACCATGCTTGATTGGCGCGAAAGAGAGCATGAAGATGTCGATTTGGCTACGATTAATCATCAACCTTCCATTGATGCTTTAAAGGCATGCAGTCTTTACAAATACTGGGCCATACCTGGCATGAGGGCCCAGGTAAGATTTCTAGAGTGGCTGGTCGAAAGGTGGAACGTCCAGGATCAGTGCTTTTACATTGGAGGGCACCAGCTCGAAATAGAGCCCTCAAACATTTACTTTCTCACTGGTTTGCCCAAGAGGGGCGAACAATTGACTCTGTCCGGGACTAGGCTGGGTGGCCAGTCCATCGCTAGTCTCCTTCTAGAGTGGTGCAATAATCAGAACCAGGAGAGAGGGATAGAAATCAAAAAGATATCCCGACCTGAACTTATGGTAATTGCCTTTACAGTTACCGACTCTGCGGCGCAGCTGCTTTACATATTGCCACCGGGTCCCAAATGCGGATGGCGATTGATTGCTATCAGGGCACCATTTTCAACTGGTGCAATGCTGTGTTGGCCAATTTAAAGGGCCAATTGACTAGGGCAAAAAACGGGCAACTGAAGACTTTTGGTTATGGGCCTTTAGTTGTGAGTTTTTCTCTAGAGAGGGTTCCGATGTTGATCCCCCAATAGCTCACTGTTGAGGCTGGGCTTCCCCGAGAGCCTAAGTTGATGCGATGGGTTGCGGTGATGGACCGTCATCCTGATGAGGGCACAGAGGTTGTTCGATTTAGACCGGAGTACTTTCACTAGTTAGAGGACCAGGTCTTCTCGATACAGGACTTTCCTTATGCCGGAGTTGATTTTCGTGGCAATCCGGACATGATTCTTCCACCAGGAGAACAATGGGATGACACAGGTACTTTATTTTTCACAAGTGTTTTTAAATTATCTATTTTTGTTTTGTTTTTATATCGTCCCAAAACTGACAGTGACAATTTTCAAAATGCAAATGTAGGCCCACGGCGTCCAGCCAATCTCCGGCCTTTCGAGAGGAGACAACCAGTTACACCGGCACCGGTCCCACAGAACGAGGCTACAGAGACCTTAGCTGAGTTGGAACAAGACCTAGAGCGTCTGACGGCAGATATACCAGAGACTACTATAGATGATATTCCTATCAGACTTCATCGCTATGTAGTCAGAGTTCCAAGACCTTTTAGGAGGTTCTTGTGTAGGGTAGCCCGTGCAGTGGTGTCGTATAGAGATCATCACCAGTGATTGGATGATCGTTTTTGTGGACACATGTGACATTTTGGTTTTTTGTACTTATCATTTTTGCCGATCATAAGGTGTTTTGCAACCTATGATCAAAGACGATGTATTTTTGACACACTTCTATCTATATATATCATTATTACTGGCTTATCTTGTTAAACATATGTGATTAAATGTTTTTAAATTTACATGTATGATTATTGCAAATGTCTGTCTAACATTCGAGAAGCAATTGCATCTGCTAATGTATTTAAAGACCTTGGAATATGTTGATATTCAATGTAATCAAACTCACGTTCCAAGAGACGCACTCTCAAAAATAACCTTAATAACACTGGATTTCTAATGGCATAAACTCTATTAAGCTGTAATACAACGAGTTCAGAATCTAACCTCACTATCAAACTCCGAATCCCAAATGAAATAGATTCAGACAATAACTCAATCACTGCACTGTATTCTGCAATGTTATTTGTTGTTTGACCGAGGCTCACCCCATGCATAGAAACTAACTCGTCAGAGGGCGAATAAATAACCCAAGCTGCGGAAGAGATATTCTGTGTATTACGACAAGCACCATCAACAAATCCAATGTACGTTTGGAGAGGCATCGACATCTGCAAACATCAAGGGTAAAACCAAGATAAGCAGAATAACGACGAAAAACACACTTTCTAAGCTAAGCACGTCGTCTAAACTAACAAACACACTAGCTAGAAAGAAAAATTAACCTAACTAACCTAACTAAAATCTCCACACCCATCATTTAAGCATAATACCTCTTTAGGTAAAGTCCATTTCTGGGTTTACCCAAAGAGTCCCCGTCAAAGTCAACCAGCTCATAGGCCCCTTTTGCTAGCTTTCGCTTAACAATGTAGGGCCCATGCCACATAGGAACGAATTTTCTAGCACCTAATTTATCGTTAGCTTGATCATACAATAGCACTAGGTCTCCTTCCGAAAAATTTTGAGGGGTCACATTTCGATCATACTGAGCTTTCATTCGTTTTGCACGAGTCTCGATTGCCAGTGCAGCATCGCGTCGAGTCTCATCTAATTGAGCTAAGTATAATAAACGCTTCTCCTCTTCGGAAGTGGCTGGAAGTAATTCAATAGCCATTTGAAGTGATGGGATTTCGCATTCAATGGGCAACACAGCTTCCAAACCATAAACTAGTTGGAAAGGAGTGAACCCTGTTGATGTTTTCACTGAAGTTCGGTATGCCCAAAGCGCGGAAAATAACATGTTGTGCCAATTCGACCGATGAATCCCAATGATTCGTCGGATCATGATAACTAAAACTTTGTTGATGGACTCAACCAAACCGTTGGCTTGTGGATAATAAGGAGTTGAGCTATCGTGACGCAAACCAAGCTGGCCTGTAAGTTCTGTCATCATAATGTTTCGAAAATGGCGCCCATGGTCAGTAATTATCGCTTGTGGGACACCAAACCTAGCAATAATGTGATTGAATATGAAAATCGCAGCTGTCTTGCCGTCTGCCTCGAATGTAGGCATCGCCTCGGCCCACTTAGTAAAATAATCAACCGCAAGGATGATATACGCATGCCCCCCGGACGAGTGAGGGTTACATGTAATAAAGTCGATACCCCATTTGGCAAAAGGACCAACGGAAATTATAGGGTGGAGAGGAGCAGGTGGTGTGCACATCTTGCGATCAAACACTTGACAGTTGTGGCATTTTCGGACCGCAATGATACAATCTTTAAACATGGACGGCCAGAATTAGCCAGCACGCAACACCTTCTGAGCTGTGGCATACCCAGACATATGACCGCCACACGCTCCAGAGTGACAGTCATTTAAAGCCCTTTCTGCCTCTTCGTGAGTTAAGCAACGTCGGAAAACCAACTCTACCCCCCGGCGATAAAGAGTATCTCCAATAATTTTGTATTGTTGGGACTGGAATCGAATTTTCCGACGTTCCGACTTTGAAGCTTCTGGCCGAAAGGATTGGGTTTGGAGATAGACGATTATATCCCCATACCACGGATCTATAGTGCTGATGAGAAACAAAGATTCGTCCGTAATGGGTTCCTCTGCCACAGTTTCCGTGTCAGCATGCAGGAAGTCACACATCAACTCTGCAAAAACTAAAGATTTCTTAGACTTAGATTTTTCAAATTCCAAGTCGAACTCTTGCAGGATAACAATCCATTTAGAGTACTTGCCCCCTAGCAATTGTTTAGTCAAAATTTAGATCATAGGGTTGCAATCTGAAATGACTGTAGTTTTACGGAGAAGAATGTAATGACGAAAACGTTGGACAGCCTGAACGGTTGCCAGGGCCAATTTCGCCACATGCGAATATTTTAGCTCAGTGGGATTTAACGTCCTACTAAGATAATATATCACATGTTCCATTGCGAATTCATCTTCCTGAACTAACACCATTCCAATAGTGGAATGAGAGGCGGCGAGGTACAAAAAGTAATCTTGGGTTGTAGTTGGGAGGATGCAACAACGGTGCATGGGTCAACGCATGTTTAAGTGCATCAAAAGATTGTTGAGCTATCTCATCCCAAGAGAATTGAGTGTTCTGTTTCAACAACCATGTAAAACCTTTCATAACCTCGGCGTAGTTAGGAATGAATCGGCGTAAAAAGTTTGCTTTCCCCTGCAAACTTTGGAGTTGGCGAAGACTCGAAGGAGGAGGCAACTTGATGATAGCTTCGACCTTCGAGGGATCAACGCGAATGTCGGCTTTTGAAACTACAAATCCCAACAATCGTCCCACTTCTATACAGAAGACACATTTGTGTGGGTTCAACCGTATACGATAATGCCTACACCTCATGAAAATTGCTCGTAAATGGACAAGGTGTTCAGCTCGATGTAATGAATGAGCGGGCAAATCATCGAGATACGGTTGCACTATGTGTTTGATGTCATGAAACGCATAAGACATCGCCCTTTGAAAAGTGGCTCCGGCATTCTTAAGCCCAAAAGGTAGTTTGCAATAAGCAAATGTCCTCCATGGACAAATGAAAGTCGTTTTTGGTTGGTCGGCAGGTAGAATATTGATTTGATTGTAACCAGAAAAACCGTCCATAAAGGAAAATATTTCACTGCCGGCACAATCATCAATTATTTGATCGATATAGGGTGTTGGATAGTTGTCTTTGGGACAAGCATGATTGATATCCCTATAGTCGACGCATATTCTTATTGTTCCTTGTTTTTTGTTAACCGGAACAATATTCGATACCCAATCCGTTAACGGGATCGGATAAATGAAACCTGCTTTCAACAGCTTCTCAACTTCTGCTTTAATTGCAGCCGCTTTTCGTGGGTGAATCTGACGCAAACGTTTCCAGACGGGTTTAGCGTTCGGATAAGTCTTAATCTCATGGACAACAATTGCGGGATCAATTCCTGGCATTTCCTCATAGGACCATGCAACCACGTCACGGAATTCTTGAAATAGGGCCTTGTATGTCTGAATTTCATCATCTGAACACGAGGCACCTATATGAATGTTTTCAATGATTCCGGGCTTGACTAAAATGTCAATGGGAACAGTGCGAGAGATGTTTCCCAAACTCAGCTCTGAATCAGGATGTTTCATTGGACTCTGAGCTTCCTTGACATATTCAGCTGTAAAAACTGATGAGAAATCGTTTTCAAAGCGATCATCCTCAGGTAAAAACGAAGATCTATGATGGAGATCTTCCCATGGTAAATCGTCTACACACAGAACTTCACAAAGTTGTTCGTCAGATGACACAACTTCGGGAAACGCTATTAACTCCGAGGTTGACGTGAAAAGTGATTTCTCACGGACCACATTCATTGGTCGATTTTGGTTGAACGCGAGTCGGTAAAAGACTGCACGGCTTTATAAGCAATTTCATATGGACTCAAAGGCATAGCATTACCAAATGAGTCTATTTCAGATTCGGAAGGAACGATCCAAGGATCGTCGTAAACAATGGTATCTGATGTAATCATATGAATGGATGCGAATGAAGACACGACATTGATTGGAGGAAAAGGAAAAGTGCCCAGTAAACCGGCATCTTTAACTAATCCTATGCCAACATCCTTATAAGGGATAGTTGTTTTACCGACATGCTGGATACTTTCTGAAGAGGCTGGGTCGGATGAAAAATAAGCTAGCTAGTCTATGGTCACGATCTTGCCATTATGTGGAAACGTTATTACTTTGAAGACCGATGAAACGACCGCTGTCATAGCGTAAGACCAACTTCGACCCAAGAGAAGGTTGTAGTCTAGAGGGGCATCAACCACCTCCACATCCAGACTAACGGTTTTTCCTTCAACCCCTATAGGTAAATCCTGTAGAATGCCAAATGGATGGAACCCACGGCCATCAAAGGCCTTAAGAATTGTCGGGGATTGGTTTAGTGAAGGAGAACCAAGCGATCTCCAACACTGTATCGACATAATACACGTGGAAGCTCCCCCATCAATTACAGTCCGATGAATAGGCCTGTTTTTGACTATCACTGGGATCTGGAAAGCCATCTGATGAGGTAAACGCGGTGTACTATTTTCTAGATCAAAGATTATTAGGTTCAGGTCCTGAACATCAACAGCTCCTATAGCCGACAAAAGTAATTTTCGTTGTGCTGGGCACAATTGCAGCACTTCTAAAGCGAACATTGTTGAGGGTGAAACAGCTAAATCCTCAACAATGTTGTAATTCTGGGCCGCTCTCGCATGTGGATTGAAAGCAGACCTTCGAAGTACACCCTTGGCGGGTGGTTTAATTACTAAGTCAGGGTTAGGTTTCTCGATCTGTAGTGGATCGGAACCGGGAGCTGAGGTTGATGGATTTGACTGAGAAGATTCTGCTTCTTTCGATCCATCAACAGGACTTTTACTACCATAATCGTGTGACCGAGTCGCAATCCTTACATGAGACATCATCAATATGGGTTCTTTAGCGGCACTCGAGGAGGAACCTATCATTTTGCTATCTTTCGGAAATGGGTCCTTCAAGACAGCAGGAATTTGGGAACCCTTGACGATTTTTGCAACCTCGACCCGATGAGGGCAATCTCTTGTAAAATGATCTTCTTCACAAATAAGACAAGGATAACAGGGCTTGCGCTTTTCTTCATTGGTTTCTGACTTTTCTATTTTCTCCTTTGGAGTTTTGTCTGCTTTATTCTTCTTCTTGCCTTTCTTCTTCCCACCATTTTTTGATTTAGCCGTAGATGACTCTATAGCGTGAATATCAGCGGAAACTTCAGCAGAAGATTCTCCTGTCGGGGAGTCTGGTAAGGTAATAATGGGCAAAGAATTCTTTGAAGACTTCTTCTTGCTTTTAGTATTTACCGTACCAATCATGCCATCAGCAGCATGAGATCCCAAAGGAGCAATAGCGATTTGATTTGACTTTGGAAGATCTGGGATCTTTTCGTGTAGCGTACCCGACTAAGTATAAACTAAGTCAAGGTACTGCACTTGAGAAATCACTTGCTCCTCAATAACTACTCCAGCCTTAGCTACGTCTTCAGTAATATTCGGTAATAATGATGTAACAAACCATTCAGCTAAGATTTGGTCCGGGATAAAAAATTTCACTAATCGCCTTCGATGTCTCCATTCATGAATATGGTCGGAAATATAAGTGGACGTCGACTGTTTTAATGAAGTTAATAACTCGGTGCCATTATCATATCTGACCGGCAACTGAAAATGAGTTAAGAACAATGTAGCTAACTGACTAAAATTATAAAAAGAGGCCCGTGGTAACTCAATGTACCACTTGGCCGCGAGACCAATGAGCGTACGCTGGAAAAGACGTAAACGGATTGAATCATCTGAGATGGAATTTGAGGCACACCAGAGGTGGTAAGTCATCACGTGATTTGACGGATCCTCTCCAGATTTACCTTCAAACTTGGGTATGTCACTGGGCAACTTATTTGGCATTGGCGGCCATAACGGAAGATAATTTATTGGATCGTTCGTTAGGCGCGTCAAGTCTGGTAAATCCAAAGTTGCGATAAACGGCAATTGCCGATTAGGATCCCTAAAACTCTGGGTCACAAGACCAGTCCCAGGAGGAGGATATCCAAGATAACTTGGAACAGGAATCGCATTCGGGATATTGTATCCTCCCAGAAAACCAGGATTAACCGGATCATACTGGGGTTGCTGTGGTTGTTGATAAGTGTACCCAGGATACGGTTGATACTGGTAAACTGGTTGTTGGATAGCAGGCCCGTATTGGTACTGTCCCTGGTACGGTTGATAAACAAATTGTGGTTGAGTAGTGACAATCGTACTTAAACCAGGCTGCCCCACAGGCATCTGAACCGTAGTTTGAATCATGGATCCAGACAATGGTAAAGATTTCTGTGGAGTAGTGGCAGAGACAGTAGAAACCGGGGCTGTCGATACTCCAGAAGTAGGTGTGGTGGAAGGAACAGATGTTGCGGTAGTTGTAGCAGTCGTTTGAGATGGAGTACTAGGTGTAATTGGCGACTGAGTAACTACCGAAGGTAGAGAAGTTTGAACATTAGACTAGACTGGTTGCTGGGGTGGACCAGAAACTATAGGTTGTCCAGTTTGAGATGACAACTGTACGCTTGGCTGCAACACTTGTTGAACTTACGATGGATCCCACACTATGTTCATTCCGGGGTATTGACCCATGACAGGTTGAGGATATTGAGATCCATAACCGGATTGAGGGTAGGATTGATAATTGAAAGGTACATTTCCCGTACCTTGAACATAAGATTGACCTTGGGGTGGTTGATAACCTTGACTCGAGTACTGACCTTGGGGTAGATACCCTTGAGGTAAGTACTAATACTGGGGTTGACCTTGAGGCATAAATTGATACTAAGGTTGACCCTGGGGTACATATTGAGGCTGGGGTTGACCTTGAGTAATGTACTGTACCATGGGTACATACTGTCCTTGAGTTTGCCCCCCAGACGCAAGTTGTGTACCTTGAGGTTGCCCCCCAGGCGTTAATTGAGGCTGCCCCCCAGGCGTTAATTGAGGCTGCCCCCCAGGCGGTAACTGGCCACCTTGAGGTTGAGAACCGGGAATTGAACCTGACATCATATAAATGTCTCCTACGCCCAACGGTTTATTACCATTGTTTCCAGTTAATGACCCATGTCCAATGGGTTGAGGAGATGCTCCTGCAAAAGTACCAGAAAGTGACTGATACCCAACAGGAATAGAAGGACCACCGTACAAGAAAGATTCAGGAGATTGAGTAAACACGGACGACTGACTAGACATATTTACAGGAGTATAAATACCTCCGGGTGGATAAGGAGTACGAGGTGGAGAAAAACTTATCCCTGAGTTGTCTAAGTAATTAGTTAATGAAATATACCAAGTAGTACTTCTAGGTAGACTGTAAAAAATAGATTCACGCTCCCTTAGATCAATGATAGGTTGATCTTCAGGGATAGGGACGCCTATTTCTTCTTCTGGAGCAAGTTCTTCAATAGCTATCAAACCAGAAGGAAGATTTTCAGTGATGACTCTTTCTACCCTAGGTGAATTAGGAACACTAGAAGTTGGAGTAACAGGTTCAGATATTTCAGGTTCTTCGACTATATCACTAGTAGATGAAAAACTGCCAGCAAGCTCGGAAACTGCAACAGCTTCAGGATTATAACCTGTTTCTAAACTTTGGTAATCTGGATGGACTACAAATGAAGACTCTCCTTCTTCAGGTGAACCTACTTTACTGCCACTAGGAGGAGTTACAAGGACTTTCAAACCTTCGTAATGACTCGGGACGTCTTCAGGAGGCTCACCCCGAAGTCTACGGGACTTCCTCAACAAATCGGCCACGGTAACAATCTCAGGAGACTGGCCCCGAAGTCTATGGGACTGTCTCGATAATTCCGCCACAGTTAAAAATTTTAACTACTGCACACGCAAACAAAGTAAAATCTCAAAGCAAACCGCCTAAAGTCTCTAAAGAACCAAACAAATTCGAATCAAACACCTAAAGAATCTAGGGCGTCAAACCATACACAAACAATAGCCTTCCAGACCGAAAACACTAGTTGGTGATGAAGCCCAACATCGCCGTATTCAGTACAGAAGTGGTGGGTGGAATAGTTACCCCGGCAACCTGCTTAATGAATAGACCGGCACAATTTCCTCCACTTTAACCGTCTCGAGTGAAGTGAACCCCCCAGAAAATCCAAGTGAGTCTAGCCGACGTCTGCTCCAGGTACAGTGGGATCTTCCCTCCACCGTCACCTCGGGTAGAATCCTAAAGATAATGGTCACTAAGGTTACCAACAGCAACAAATATACCTGGGGGAACAGTCTACGACCCGATAGCATGCAAGGGCAGAGTAACAAGCTCAATCCCCTTGCCGGCTCCTTGAAAATAATCCAAGGTTTACCGACAAGTGACCCCAGGCTCCTCGACAATAATCCGAGGTTTACCGTTTGTAGTACGTGCATATCTAGCGTCTTTCCCAATGAAGGAGGATTGATCCCCTCACTGGTTCGGACACGGTCTCGTGCTTCTCCTTTAAGAGGAGCTTTCCCAGAGTACAAATGAAACAGTTGGATTTATCCTACCACAAGATAAGCTACTTGTTTGGTTTTCCTGTCTTGGAGAGTTAATTACTCTCCTACTCCAAGACACTAGCCTGATCTATATTGGTGTTTCAGAGCACTAGTAAATAAAAAGTTACTAAGTTGATTTTACTTTAAGCGTTAATTTTTATGGTTTTTCTTTAAGACAAAAGGTAGTGGAGATGAAACTGATGGTGTGTAGACTCGACTCAAATCCACTAAAAAGATGCACTTAGGATGATTTATACTAATTTTCTTTTTCAATGAATTCCCTAGCTAAGAGAGTTGGAGAATGCAAAATTGATATAAAGACAACTTTCTTGGCAATGAAAATCAAAGAAACAATCTCTTTATCTTTTCCAAAGCATACAACACATGACCACTAATTATTTCACGAAAATTCCTTTTCCTTTCAAAGACTCAAATGCTACCTAAGCAAACTTTTCTTTCAAAAGAGATTTTTTGGATTTTTTCCTACTTAACAAAGCATTTAAAAATCAAAAATCAAACCTTTACAAATCTATGACAATCAAATCCAAGCTACTTAAAAGCAAATAAAAAAGAAATTCACCTAATAAGTAAATCTAATGAGGCCAAAACCTAAAAAGTATGATCCCAGGATGTTTTACTCAGTCGTGATTTAACTAAGGACTAGTCAATGCAGAATCAAAAACTAGCCAAAAACAAACATAAAATCTTTTGTTCTTTTTCGTAAAATGAAATTCACAGTTCAATCAACAAACTTTTTCGAGATTCGGCAAGGAGACAAAACAAAGGTAGGTGTCTCACAAGGGTGGATTCTATGAAAGGTCCGACTCCTAAGAAGACTGCAAAGACCAGGGATATCCAAGGTTTTACGACTTCTAAAGCCAAAGTCACTACAGGACCAATGTAAAAATCAAACCCTAAGGCTAGAACCTCTACGAATTCCACTAAAACTCTTGACACTGATGAAACAAGTTCAGATGAAGATCTCTGGCAGGTAACTAGTGGATCTGGGTGGTAAAAACAACTTATAAACAAAATCTAAGAGGCAAAAAGGAGAAAATTGAAATTTTCTCAATTTTGACAGGGTACACAGGCAACCTGTTTGCACAGGTGCGTGTACGCTCTATGCACAAAGCTGCAGTGCGTACAAGTATGCACTGTGCTTAACGCATAGGCTGCGTACTTCTAGCAAAACTAAGAAAAACTAAAATCTAATTTAACCCTAAGCTAAGCCACCCAAATACACAGTCAGACAACCAAAAACCAGAAAGAAAACGACTTATCTCAAATCAAAGTTTCAGACAAAGGAAAAATCATTCACATCAATGGAAAAATCATTCCCCAGTATGGTCGCCATTTTTTCATGCGGAAAGAGTCAATGTTGCAGACAAAATCGACCTCCCTAGAAGCTAAGGCTTTCTAGTGACAAACAAGACAAGTAAACACTACCTTTCTCTAAACATGCATTTAGAATACAAGTAGTCAGGTGTTTATAACATACCTTTAGTCCAACACTTTGTAGTAGTCCAGCCTCGCTGATCTGGATGAGCTCCTCCTTCTCTTCGAAACCTGCATTCACTAACAAGCCAAAAGATTACATAGCAATTGAATAACTTATAAAATAACACATATTCATCATACAGACTAAGGAGTATATGAAACAAATCATGTATAACAACTTGTTGAGAAAAATGAGTTTATTTGCATTAAGTGGAAACAAAAGAAACCATTACAACCTGAGCCTTGGTGTTGTGCAGGTCCCTCCCAGGGTCCAGCAAGAGTTTTCCTTTACTTTGATCAGCTCACCCACTTCCAAATGAAGCTAAGAAAGGATGGGAATCTCTCCTCTCAAGCTCTATAAGGGAGTCCTAATCTTAGCAGCATCTACCCTTAGGAATGTTCAGCTCTCAACCTCCCCTCCTTTTGGCCCAATGCCTGTATTTATAGTGCTTTGGAGGAAGTTAATCAGGTCCACCATGAATGGGATAAGCCCCTCTTTCAATGGGATAGCTCCCCTCTTCATGGGATAAGTTCCTCTTACATAGGGATGCATGAACCATCTGGAGGCGCCCAATCCACGTCAAACCATCTTCTAGAATGCTCTAGAAATGACCACAAGTAACTTTTTTGAAGTGAAACTTGCGCCTTTTGACCTTTACAGGAGTACGCACCCATCCCTTTACATACAGAGCGTACAAGTATGCAGGTTTTATGAACTGGAAGTGCGTACACGCAAGTAAGGCTAAGAGAAACTGCGTAACCAGAGTTAATTGACTTTTAAAGGACTTTCTCTCTTCCTTGGAGTTTGACATGAAGAGTAGAGGTATGAGACTTGCCAAGGAGGATAGTATGACAGTTGATAGAGCCATACTAACTGTAGATAGTCATGGTGACAAATTTTAGTGTAACAATATGTTTACATAAATGTCTCTACCTTACTTGGAAATTAAAATATACATTACAATAACATAGGGAATGCACCCATAAAAAGGGAGGGTATCCATAAGTACGAGCCTGAAAAAAACTTGAGAATGACGTGTAACTTAACCTAGACTAGAAATTACAGAGTGATGAAATGATGTAGCCGCAGAATCTTTATAGCTCATTTAAAAATATATCCTAAATTGTTCACGAAATGTGTGCATTTGGAATTAGTTCATGCAAATACTTAGGAATTTCATGAGGATGCCGAAAGGATTTGAACCCAAAAAACGAGGTTGAACCAACCTAGAGTTCATAGAGTCGGTATACCCATGTTGAAAGTTTTGTTCTAAATGAAATGGGAAGAGATTGCTAGGAGGGGCAGCACACACCTACAAAACAATGGAAATTAAAATATGAGAAGCATATATTCAAAGCTTAATTTCTACAGGGAAAAGTTATTGTAGAAAACAAGAAAAAATACAAATGAAAATTAAATCCTTATTCAATCATGGAAGGCCCACTCAAGAAAGATGATGTGTGCTCCCATATGTTCCACCCCAAAGAAGTACCCTTGCAAAATAGAAACATAATTATGGGCTCCAGAGTAAGATGAAAGGAAATAAGAAAAAAAAGACCGATTAAGGATTCCTAATTTCCAAATTGTAACCCAACCACTAGTATGGCATAATACTCTATCAAATCCTAACTAAAAACTAAAGAAAACAAACCTTAAATTATTGAAACCATACCTTACATTTTCTGCTGGAGATTGAGGGCAATGGAGTTGAGCGGTCGATACTCTAATTCTCTTTGTATAAGGAATAAGAGAACCTGAATTTGGTAAAACCCCAGTTTATTTGAGAAAGAATATGTTGTAACTATATAAAATTCTAACGAGAATGGAACCAAAGAAATACTACCTTGGGGACTAACCAAAAATAACAATGACTGGACAATATCTCAAAGTTGGGCTTCACACCGGAAGAGGGTTGTTATAGCATCATTCAACACTCCTATAGTTTTGATGCTCTAATATAGCCTTGGGCATCCCTTTCCCATTGAGACTTGATCATCTATTAAAAACAATATTTTCAATTCCATACGTGACTATGCCCTTTAAAAAGTTTGTACAAATGGAGGTACCATAATACAATACCCGCGTATATTATTTAAAATATAAAAAAATAAAAATTTATCTTATTTTTTGTGTGGGGTTTATGAGTTTCACCGAAATCCCACCTACGGGAGCTTATGGTCCAATTGAATCCATTTATTTCTAGTGGTATTTATACACCTCATGTGAAGGCCTAATGATAGAGAGAGATAGGATGTCGACATTATAGTCCTTTTTGTCCTGAAATCATGTCTAATTTTCCATGTGCCTCCTGCACTCCCAGTCATAGGAAACCCTTGTTTCCTTACATAGATGTTCATCCTTGAGTATATGGCATTCTTTTGCACATGCTTGAGAGGTGATCTTTGAGGCTTTGAATGGATGGATCTAGAGGAAGGTTTCATTGGTGTTGTGATTGGATTAGGTTGTATCTATCCACTACTATTTTCTTATTTCAATAAAGAACTATGTCTCGTTCTTGATATGTTACGATCTTATGTTTTTTATTATTCATGTGTAATATATCATGATTTATATGTTTATACTTGATTAGCTAGCATGTTTATTATGCTCACACTTTGAACTACTTGATATATATATATATATATATATATATATATATGCTTCTAAGAATTGTTTTTCAGGTTTGATCACTTTAGAGGAAGCCCATGGTTTGGACCCTATGGGATTGACATCAAACATAGGACCTATGAGTACTCCTCTCAAACCCAACTTTGGTAGTTTATATAGTTTCCTTGCTTGAATGTATGCTTCTTATTGATAGTCTGCCTTCCATATATTGAGGTTGTTAACCTTTACATTAGGGAAGTTTTTCCAACCAATAAGGGGACTGAGAAAATTGTTATCAACCATAGAGAAACATCAAAACCATTATCCAAGAGGTGGGAACCATCCACAAAAAATATTAGAGGAAAATAAGTGAAACAAATTAGAAGGGAAAACAAATTACCTGGAAGAATGTTGGGAATAAGAAGTGTTGGAGGCATGAAAAATCTGCCTGTTTTCATGATTTCCTGCATCCACTGAAGTCCAGTTGTCATGTATGGACATAAACCAGTGTGGAAATTCTAGCATATGTATAAGACAACAACAAAAAGGGTGCATTGACTGAACAATTAGGGTTCAAAAGGATTCAAGGTTGCGCAGGTAAATCGTGACCCTTGATTTACATCTCTTCATCCTAATCATCCAAATTCTACCACGATAGTCACATTCCCTTCATGTGACGGAGTCAGATGTGGAAAAATATAATTCTGTATTTAATCTCCCAAGATAGGGTGGTACACGTAGTATTGAAATTGGCAAAGGGTTTATGAAAAATCTAACAATTTTGGTACACATGAATTAATATAGTTGTATTACAAAGTTAATACTATAAGGAAATAGATCATAGGGTATTATATAACACTTAGGAGGTGCATTCCATATAACCACATAAAATGAACTAACATTACCATTGTTATCCCGCAATATATAGTCTTTAATTGGCTAACTTATTTGATGATTATACTAAACCCAGAGTTAGAACAAATCTCCTAAGTACTAAGTGAGTGAAGGTAACTTTTCTATGAAAAATGTAATAATGCATCCTTTGCGACATGCTCATGGAATATAAGTGCAAAAAACACATATCATTAAACTAGCCCAAGGAGTTCATTACCAATATATTTTTCATTATAGGAGAACAAGGGAATAAAAAGTAAAAATAGAATTGGTGTTATAAACCAATATAAGAAAACAAAAAAAATGACTTGTACTATATGAGAAGAGTTGTGACAAATGGTATCAAAGCCCAAATTCACAACTGGGCCTTAAGGAACCACCATAGAAATAATAAATAGAATTGTATAGACTTGAAAAGTTGAAATAAGGAAGGAAGAAATAATAATTTATTTTGTTTGAATTACAAGGTAAGAAAGTTACCTGACTACAAAAAAAAATGGCCAAGGAGGCTTCAACCATCACTGGAGGTAAATATTTGTATGATGAATTAGGAAATGAGGCCTCTGAAAAAACTACTCAATTCATGGATGTGATTAGAAATGTTTAGCAAGAATTGGCATATCTAAGGAGTAGCAATGAATGTTTGTTAAAGGCTAGTGAGGAACAGGAAATAATGATCAAGGGACTAACTAAAAATTCTAGCCATAAAATGGTGGAGACTAAAATATTGAAGGGAAATAAAAGGGGCATGCAATTAGAGAAATCTGAAAGTTGAGGGGAGTCTGATCAAACATACCCAAAGCACAGAAAAAAAGAAACAAACAAAGCTGCTAGGGGAATTTAGAAAAATTAAGCCCCGTACTTCTGACGGGGACAAAGAGGAGGATGTTGAAGCATGGCTACTTAATATGACTAAATACTTTTAAGTATATTATTATGAGAGAAACTTAACAGCTGGATTGGCCATTTATTAGATGCAAGGTAAAGCTTCCCTTTGGTGGGAAGAATCTAAAAATGTGCATATCTTTGAGGAAAATAAAGTATCTTGGGAGCAATTATGGAACCAGTTTAAAAACCACTATTTAAGTGAACATTATTATGATGATCACTCAAAGGAGTTGCATGAGTTAAGGTTGGGACAATTAACTATGGACGAATTTTTGGAAAATTTTACAAATTTATTGTTGTATGTTCCCTACATTAAAGAAGAAAAAGCTAAGGTGCAACAATTTGTTAGCTATTTGCCCATGGTCTGCAAGGAACGGATTGACTTTGATAATCCTAAGACAATGGATCAAGTAGTTCAAGCATAAGAGTGAAGGCCCTATGTTTTGGAAAAATAAGGATAGATATAAACCAATAATTGTAGCAAAATGATAGAAACCTGGTTATCATAGAAATTTCGGAAAGGACCATCAACGAGAAAAGTTCAGTAAGGGGAATGTAAATCAGCCAGCACACTCTCACGCAGGATCAAAAACTATGGATATGAATAGTAAAAATATTAATAGAGGTAAGGAAAAAGAACCACTAAAGTGTTATGGGTGTGGTGAAACTCATCCATTGAGGGATTCTCTACATAATCCCAGATCTATCCAAAATATCCAAGTTGTCCAGAAAGCCACCACAGTGAATTACTTTGCTAGAAATACTCCCAAAGTAAGTGCACCAGGGGCTAGTTTAAGTTACATTGCATCATTGGTGTAGAAAAATGTAAAATTAGAGAAGAAAATTATAAAACTACCTGACTGGTACATTTAGCAACTAGCACCAAGATTAGGGTACCCAACCAAGAAAAACATTGTCCTCCTCATTTAAATGGCTATTTTACAACAATAAATTTAAATGTACTTCCCCTGGGATCATATGACATATTAATAGACATGGAATGGTTGGAAAAGCAGGGGGGCATTAGTTAATCAGCAAGGACAAACTTAGATAATCCAAGGCATACAAAAGCCCATATCAGTCAAACAAATCTCTGGCTTACAAATGAGAAGGAATGCATGGAAGGGGTATCAATTATTTATGATTCATGTAGAAGTAAGTGAACAACAAGGAGAAGAAACAAATTAGATACCATGTCAGTTATTAAGGAGTTTCATGATGTCTTTCCAGAGGAAATTCTAGGTACACCCCCTCACAGGGACATAGACATTTCCATGAACTTACTACCCAGTGCAACACGAGTGTCTAGAGCCCCTTATCAAATGCGTCCACCTAAATTACTGGAGGTGAAAATTCAACTACAATAATTGTTGGAGAAAGGATATATTAGGCCTAGTGTGTCACCATGGGGGGCTCTCACATTATTTTTCAAGAAAAAGGATGGAACATTGAGAAAATGCATCGATTATCAACAGTTAAAAAAATTAACCATTAAAAATAAGTATCCATTGCCCTGTATTGATGACCTATTTGATCAAGTAAGGGGTGAAACCATTTTTTCAAAAATTGTTTTAAGGACAAGATATCACCAATTGAGAATAAAAAATGAAGATATTCATAAGACAACCTTCAGGACCAAATATGGTCACTACAAGTTGGTAGTGTTGCCATTCGGCCTTAGTATTTCCCAAACAACCATAATGTGTTTGATGAACAACATATTTAGGAAATATTTGGACAAATTTGTGTTGGTATTTATAGATGATATTTTGATATATTCTAAAGATGAAGAAGAACATAAGGAACACTTAAAATTGGTGCTGCAAACTCTAAAGGAACATCAGTTTTATGCCAAATTCAGTAAATGTGAGTTCTATAAAAACATAATATAGTATTTGGGTCACATCATTTCTAAGGAAGGATTAGCAATGGATCTTCATAAGATTAGGGCCATGGTAAATTGGGCCATACTAAAGGATGTATCTATTTTCCATTTTTTTTTGGATCATGGGATACTACCGAATGTTTATAAAGGAACTATCAAAGCTAGCATACTATATTACTTCATTACAAAAAAAAAGAGTAAAGTTTGAATGGACTACTAAATTTCAGGAGAGTTTTCATAAGCTAAAACACCTACTTATAGTGGCTCAAATCTTGAAACTTACAGACCAAAATAAATAATTTACAGTTTTCACCGATGCCTACATGGAGGGGCCAGGGGGAGTTTTAATGCAAGACAATTCAGTGATAGCCTACAAGTCTAGAAAGTTGAAAACACATTGAAGGAATTATGGTGTATATGATTTAGAGCTAGGTGTTGTCATACATTTCTTAAAAATGTGGAGGAATTATTTGTTAGGAAAGAAATTCACTTTGGTAACTAATCACATTAATCTGAAATATCTTTTTATCCAACCAGATCTCAATGCTATGCGAGCTTGGTGGATAGTGTTTCTTAGTGAATTTGAATTCAACATTAAACACATAAACGGGGAGAAAAAAAAGATATACGATGCTTTGCGAAGATATGCCAACAATCTAATGGAAGTGTCTGTTAGTAGTGTTAGTACATTTTTGATAGAGAAATTAAATAATTCAACAACCAATGATCCTAAATACTTGAAAATTCAGCAAACATTACAGCAGATTAACATTCCTGGTTATGTAGAAAATTATAAAAAATTATGGGTTTAGAGAAAATGATTGTATGCTCCCAATGTAAATTCCCTAAAACAAATGGTACTAGATGAACATCATAAAAACCTTATGCAAGACATCGTGGGTACCAAAACATGATTACGACATTAAGGAAGAATTGCTTTTGGCTAGGTATGAAAAAAGAGATGGCCAAGTACTTCTCAAAATGTTTCGAATATCAACAGGTCAAAGTTGAACAACAACACCCTATTGCATTACTGAATCAACTACATATCCTTGAATGGAAATGAGAAATGATTTCTCTGAATTTTATCACAGGACTACCATGGACAAAGAGGCAGCATGACTCCATCATGATAGTGGTGGACACTTTAAGTAATGTAACCCATTTCATACTGGTACAATCCACTTATCGTATAAAACAAATTGTTAATATCATCATGAAGGATATTTTTCATTTACATGGAGTACTCAAGATGAGAGTTTCAGATAGGGATGCCAAATTCAACGCAAAATTTTGGAGGCATTGTTTGGGGGCATGGGAAATCAACTAAATTTCAGCATGACATATCATCCTCAACTGAATGGACAAACTGAGTGAAGAAACCATATTTTAGAGGACATGCTGAGAATGTATGTCATGGGAAGACCTACGAAATGGGGTGATTTTCTACATCTCGCAGAGTTTTTTTAACAATAAAAACTATCAAACGTCCATAAAAATGGGCCCTTCTAAAGCTATGCATGGAAGAAAATTCCATACGCCTACCAGTTAGAGTCAACGGTAGGATATACTGATACTAGGGCTAGATGCTTTTCATAAAATGGAGCAAATAGTATGGATGATTCAACATAACATTAAAACCACAAAGCATAGACATAAAAACTATGCATAAAAAAATGACATACAAGGAGTTCAAAATTGGAGAACATGTTCATGTAAGGGTGAAACCAAGAAAAAATACCTTAAGAATGGGAACCTATCCAAAATTAGCACCATGATTTTGTGCGTCATTCAAAATTTTGGATAGAGTTGGACCCATAGCTTATCAATTAGCATTACCCAGTCATGTTACAGTTCATAATGTTTCTCATGTATCTCTACTTAAGAAATATGTATGTGACAACTCTCACATAATTGATTAGAAAATGCTATACTTGGAACCAGAAGGAGACTTACTAGTAGAACCTCTCATATCCTAGACTCAAAAGAGATCTGTCACTAGAATCGAGTCGTCGTTTGGGTTAAAGTGCAATGGAATAATTTTACTATCGAAGAGGCTACATGGCAGCTGAAAGATGAGATGTAGAAGAATTATCTAGCATTTTTCTAGAAGGAAATAACTGGGAAATAAAAATCGAGGACAATGTGAATTAAAAGTGGGGAAGAATGTAATATCCCTTTATTGCTATAATGTTGTTTTTTGTTAGACTAAGTTATGTTGGTAGGAATGGTGAAAAAGCCATGGAATATATTGAAATTCTTATGTAAATAAATAGTTTTATTAATGGACAAATAAATGGGATTGAAAGCACTTGGGAATGAGACACTCGAATATGAGATTATTTCCAAAGGAAAAAAAAGAAATCTCATCAGTAAATGTGATTGTGATAAGTCTTTAATGATAAAGATTATAGATAAGATTATAAATAAGATTTAACAGATGGTAGAGAAAATACATTAACTCTCTTAGCTAGGGAAAGATGCTAAGCTTAGATAAGCATAAAGCGTTGTGGGAGAGAAAAGCAGGATTTTAAGGAAAAGCCTATTCCACTAGACTTTGAGGACAACAAAAGTGCGACACTACTAAAAGGAAAATAAAAATGAATCACGGAAGATAACAATAAAATACATATTCAAGGGATCAATATAGGTTGTTGATACCCTGGAAAGAATATCTCAGCACGGGGTTGAACTGGAGGATTTCATTTCAACATTGGGTGGTGAAAGGTGTGAGATTCCCAAGTGATCCCCTCGGAGTGATTCTGGTTGGATTATTTCGGTTATGTTATTTACTTTATTTTATGTCATTGTATTTTATTTTCTTAGTATGAACAGTCATGGGTAGATGTCGTACTTTAGGATATGTTAAAGAAATATAACTTTAGTTATTGAATCAGAATTTACTGTAAAGATGCATGCACTCTGTGATCAGAATTGTAATTCTTCTTGAAGTTTGGTCTTACTACTCTACACACATGCATGCACTTTGTTATTCTCTTAAATATATATATGCACTTTGTTGTGTGAACTCGAAAATAGTTTGTGATTGTTCATGCAAGCTATTATTAGTGGTACCGATTGTTATGTACAAAAAATGGTAGATTTGACCTTTAATCGACTTTGTATGAGTAACTTAAGGGATGGGTTGAGTTAAATCTAAGTAGATTGTTACGAATGAAATCGAGAGCGATGAGGGTAGTATGTAGCATCTACAGGGACTTGAATTATTATGGTTTGTGATAGATATGCCAACGAGGTTTGTGTATGTTAAGGGATAATTATCTAGACAACAAATAAGAAGGAAAAGAAAATATGATTATAAATAGTTAAGGGATTAGTTAGGTAAAACTTAAAATGATTATTGGAATTGATGGATAAAGCTCCCAGAATGATGTCCTTAGCACACTTCCAATTCTAATGTCACCGAGATATAATTGCCAAAACTTCTAGTGTTGACAGTCATGCATAGTATGAGAAACAAGAGAACAATTCTATAGGAAATTGGTCAGACTTTTAACTAATTAGTAGTTACTAGTTGACATTTTAGAACTATTCCCAGCAGCATTTCTTATCTGATATAAAGGAACACGTACAATTTTTGACAAGATTCTAGTAAATCTATAGTATATAAGTGTACCAAGCAGGAATGGTGAATTCATCTACCTCCACATGACCAAAATGGAAATAAAAGTCAATAAGTACTAGAAAAGAGGGAAAGAAAAATTTTAAGGATATATAATGATGTTGATAATGCGATAATCAATTTTTATTCATCAATAGAATAGAAGAAAATATAATTTACCATAAAACCTGATATTGAAGTAGTATTTCAACAAATAAATTCATTTTAATGTAGGTACTGAAAGACATAGATATGAAAGCAATAGCTCCTTTAATATGACACAGAGGATGGGAATTAAGAACATGTAAATAAATATTTGCAAAATTTCAATTATGGTGTACATCACAATTGAGTCAGATAGGAAACAAAAAGAAAGAAAATTGCCTAGAACAGACCTTCATTATAAGGGGTCTCTGACTAAAAATTATAATTGATTCACATCAAAAAGAATGAATTGTCTCCAATCCATATTTACATAAATGTCTCTGCCTTAGGTGGCAATTAAAGTATACATTACAATAACATAGGTATTGCGCCCATATAAAGGAATTGTCTCCATAACTATGAGCCTGAAAACAACATGAGAACATAGTGTAATTGAACCCAAACTAGGAATTACAGAGTGACGAAATGATGTAGGCATAGAATCTTCATAACCGATTTAAAATAAGCTCCTAAATTTTTTACAAAATGTGTTCGATGGGACGTAGTGCATGCTAATAGCTAGGAATTTCCCCAGGATGTTGAAAGGATGCAAACCCAGAAAAGGAAATTGAACCAACCTATAGTTCATAAAGCCGGTATACCCATGTTGACAGTGTTGTTCTGGATGAACTGGAAAGAGATTACTGTGAGGGGCAACACACACCTACAAAACATGGGAAATTAAAATATGTGCAGCATATAGTCAGAGCTTAATTTCTACAGGGTGAAGTTATTACGGAAAGCAAGAAAAATACAAACGAAAATTAAATCCTTACTCACTCATGGAAGGCCTGCTCAGGTAAGACAATGCGTGATACCATATGTCTCACCCCATAGTAGCACCCTTCCAAAATAGCAACATAATTCTAGGCACCAGAGTAAGACGAAAGGAAATAAGAAAAAATAACTATTAAGGATTCCTAATTTCCACATTGCAACCTAGCCACTAGTATGCCATAATACTCTATCAAATCCTAAGGAAAAACCAATGAGAACAAACCTTAAATTACTTGAACCATACCTTACATGTAATTCGAGAGCTTGAAGGCCATGGAGTTGCGAGGTCGATATTCTAATGCTCTCTTTATAAGGAAGATGGGAACCTAAATGTGGTAAGATTCGAGTTGATTTGAGCAAGAGTATGTTGTAGCTGTAGAAAATTCTAACCAAAATGAAACCAAAGAAATAGTACCTTGAGACTAATGAAAAATAACAATGATTGAACAATCTCCCAAAGTTGGGCTTCACACTGGAAGAGGGGACCAAGAAAACTATTATCAACCCTAGAGAAACATCAAAACCATGAACCAAGGGGTGGGAACCATCCAGAAAATAACTTTGGATGAAAATAAGTGAAACCCATTAGAAGGAAAAACAACTTACCTGTAATAACATTGGAAATAATAAGCGATCGAGGCATGCCGAGTCCACTTGTTTTCATGACCTTTTCATGTCAACAGAAGGCCAGATGTCGAGTATGGATAGAGAGTGATGCGACGATGCCATCATACATAATACACAATGAAAAAAAGGGTGCATTGACTAAACAATTAGGGTTCAAAAGGGTTTAGGGTTTCATAGGCAAATCATGAACCTTGATTTCCACCTCTCTATCCCAACTATCCAGATACTACCATGGTGGTTACCTACCATCCATGTGATGGAGGAATATGTGGAAAAATCTAACTATGTATTTAATCTCCTAAGATGGGGTGGTACAAGAAGTATTGGAATTGGCATAGGGTTTATGAAAAATCTAACAGTTTCTGTAGACATGAATTAATACAATTGTATTACAAGGTTAACAATATAAGGAAATATATCATAAGGCATTATATAACACTTATCAGGCGCATTCTGTAAAACCACATAAAATGAAATAACATTACCATTGTAATCCTGCAACATATAGTCTTTAATTAGCTAACTTATTCGATGCTTAACTAAACCTAGAGTTAGAACAATTCTCCTAAGTGCTAAGTGAGTGAAGGTCACTCTTATAGGAACAAATGTAATAATGCATCCGTTGCGACATGCTCATGGAATAGAAGTGGCAAAAAGATATATCCTTAAACTAGCTTAAGGAGTTCATTACCAGTGTACTATTCATAATAGGAGAATAAGGGAATACAAATTAAAAATGATATTGATGTTGTAAACTAATATATGAATAGGAAAAAAATAAAAATTGTCTTATACTGTACGAGAAGAGTTGTGACAACATAAAGCTTCTTTGGATAATCATTTTCATGCAGAATTTTATCTTATATTCTAACTAGCATCCCCACCATTAAGGTGGAATGTAGGGATAGTAAACCACATTGTTATACTAATGCCACTACAAAACTAAAATCACTATGGAATTTAATTATAAAAAAATAGTAAGGAAATACCTTCTTCAGCGTTTCTAAATATAAAATGATATTTACTATTTAAATAAATAAATATTTAAATCTATAATATTTATGATGTATATAATCCCCTGATATAAATTTAAGTATAAGCGCAAAATGTAATTAATAGAAAATTGTTTACACTCTCTTAACATTAATGTGGATCCAAATGAAAATCACAACTTTCCATTATGATGTAAATTTGAATTGTATTAATAGTACAAATATAGAGGGTAAACTTATGTGTCTTTCTATAGTTTTTAGATGTCATTATTTTAGTAATTTTTAAGTCTTAGCTTATTCTAAACAATTATCTTAGAGTACAAGTATTTAAATCTTATATCATATTTAGGAAGTATATAAATTCTACTATTCTGCATTTCAGTTTAAGTGCAAAATGTGATTTAGATTAAATAATCCATAATGTTTTAATATTTTCATGACTCTAAATGCAAATCACAACCTTGGGTTATCGTATAATTTTCAATTGTTTTAATTCTATAAATATAAATATAGATTGTAAAGTTATGTTCTTCTATGTAGTATCTCCATATAATTATTTCATTATCTTTTAAATCTTATCTTATTTTAAACCTCACATCATAGTAAAAGTATTATCTTATTATTTCACTATTTTTTTAAAATCTTATCTTATTTTGTAGTAAAAATATTTCAACCTCACATCATATTTAAGATATTTTAAGATATTTTTAATATAATAACATTTTGATAATTATAACCAATAATTATTAATTTTTAAAATAATTAACATCATAATATTTTCTTCCAGTGTTACATCATATTTAAGATATTTTTAGTATAATAACATTTTGATAATTATAACCAATAATTATTAATTTTTAAAATAATTAACATCATAATATTTTCTTCCAGTATTCATGAATTTACATTTGAAGTCCAAATTAAAATCATTAACCATTATTATTATTTTAATATTATAAATCTCATTATTAAAGAGAAATGTAGAGTTATTTTTCAACCTTATAATATCAATGGTCATTTCTAATCAACATTACTAACTAATTGAAAATATTTATTTTTATTCTATGTAAATATCTAAAAAGCATCTCTAATATAATCTATTTTATTCTGTGTAAATATCTAAAAAGCATCTTTAATATAATCTATTTTTATTCTTTGTAACTATCTAAAAAGCATCTTTAATATAATCCTATATTGTTTATCTAGAATATTGCAAAATTATTTCACGGCTTTTAATATATTTATAATTTCAAGTGTGATTCATTACCTATATTAAATTATCTACATTATTATTTATTAACTAAAAATAATAATTAATTATATTATTAATGTAATTATTATTATTTTAACTATAAATTATAATTTATATTAATTTTTTAATTAGAAAATGAAGTTAAATTATATTAATAAATTAATAATATATAGATAATTTAATTTAAAAGAAATCTAACAATAAATTTTTTTACTTAAATTAAAGCTGAAAATGCATATAATATACATTTAAATTTAAAACAAATATATATAAAATAAACCATTCCAATTCAGTGAATTAAAATAATAATTTATATTGCTTATTATTTCGTTTTAAAAATTCATATCTCAATTTAATTAATAAAATATATTAAAACTTAACAATTCAAGTAAAAAATTTTATTAACTTTTCTTACCCATAAACAATTTAAGTTTATATATATTTAAAGATATGTATTAAGTCTGAAATTTATACCACTGTAAATAATATTAATAATAACTTAGATATATACCTTTTATTCTTAGTTGTTAAATGTTTTAAAATGTAAATTATTTTTCAAATTTTATAATCAAATACATTGATAAATCCCAAATTAAAATAAATCCATGACATTTTCAAACTTAATCATTTTAATTTCTAATTATCTATATAAATACTATACATCCAACTTTTCCACAATTTGATTTTCTACATTAATAAAACTCCAAATAATAATAAAATTGAAAAATCTATATCAACTTATGATCCCAATAACTCACTAAATCAAATAAAATCTCACCTCTAATATAATATGTCGTGAATAGTCCAATTCTTTCCATTCCAATGGGTGGTGCTGATGTTGTACTAGGAGTCCAATGGCCTCAATCTTTGGGTACTATAAATTTTAATTTTCAAGAACTTTTTTTGAATTTTTTGTGGGAAGAAAAGGAAGTTGAATTAAGGGGTATCGTAGAGAAAACATGAAAGATAATTGATTCTAACATCATGACAAAGCCTCTAAAGAAATAATAACAGTGCGTAATTGCACGATTATGTCCACTAGAAGTTCCCACATCGAAATTATCTATTTCTCCAGATCTCCAAAAAAATTTGGACAATCATTCCTCAAACATGCCTCGCTCATTAACCTATATTATTTCTCCAAACACTCAATAACACAAATGACTTAAACTTCCTTGTAATAGGATATAAAAAGCCTAAAATTTTTCATATAATAGAATGTTAAAAAGCTTAAGAAAGCTACTAATTAATAATATATTGCATTAAACACATATCGTTGTTTATATTCACATTCTTGATCATGCAAACTTAGGTTGCTATCACAAGCCTCTTCAACATTTCTAACTTCTATGTAAAGTAAGTAATCCCTAAGTCGTTTATAAAATCCAAAAATATAAGCTACCATATTTTCTTCTAGTGTGTTAGAAAACCCTATGTCTGGCATAGGTGACATGAAAAAACTATACTAGACAAATCCATGCATACATCATAAATTATGATATGCTAAATATTTTCAGGCCTTCCTATAGAATTATATACATGTGAAACAATGAATAATACTTGTCAGCCTCGATCCCTTACCTCCTTCGAGAACTCCTCGCAATTTGCATTGCACTTTATGCATATTTTATGTTGAAGTGTGGCTTTTTCAGGACTATCATTTAGACATAATCTTTAAAAATTAATAGTCGGACCTGGTCGAGAACTTTCATGGGATGCGATCTCTGGTAGGTGGGAGGTAAACTCGCGTAAATAAAGATGGATGTGGGATTTTTGAGTGGAGCCAGGTATGATCGAATGAGGGAGGTGCGTATTGGAAAATTAGAAGAGAGAGTAGAGAGTGATTTTTCAAAACACAAATCTCATATTGTATATTATTCATTTCGACAATTACATATATAGGAAATTACACATTGACTTTTACACCTCACTCCAACTCATTACATAAGAATTAACAGCTTCTACAATGATGTCTAGGGACTCACAATGACAACTACATATTAGATGGAAGCATTACTTCCAGCACCCTCCCTTAATTCTTACATGGAAATCATATTACAACAACAAATAAATTTTTGTCTAACTGGTCTTCATTAGCACCAGCATTCGCTCTGGAATCTTACAAACTCCACTCTTTCACCACCACATCTTCGAGTAGTTAATTGACCTCCATTTAAAACATAACCACTTCTGACCATCATTGATGAGCTTTGCAGTATCAACAATATTCACAAATCGGCTCATTGGGACCTCCGTGATAAGATCCGTCAAGTAATGAACCATCGTGTGGACCAACCACCATCTGTCGGATATTTCGCTTTCAACTATCCGTTAATGGATAGGATGGAGGTGTGGATATTGAATGTGCTCAAGAGTTGATCAAACAACTTGACCTTACACAAGAGTTGATGTTTCGGACACCGGGGCTTCTAGTTTAAGAACCACCAACCCTTTTTATAACCAAAATTACTAACACACAAGAATTGATGTTCCGGACATCGGGGCTTCTATTTTAAGAACCATCAATCCTTTTTAATTTGAATTTGTACACAACTATATATCAAACCCACACCAGAAGATAAAAGCCATATTTTGACACACAAACAAACCCTAAAAGATTGAGATAGAAAAACAATCATTTCCACAATAGACATTTCAACTCAATAGGCCTGCATAAATTTGAACATTGACCTTGTTTTTGTTAGTTTAGACAAAATTGAATTTCCGTCTTACTAGCCCATGGAGCTAGAACATAATTGATGTAGATGTACTTCAAGGCTTAGTGCTAAGAGAAAAAACTTCAAACCATTATAGCCAACAATGATTTTAATGCCAGCTTGGTTCCCAACATTGACACAACACTACTGGAAAAGGAAATCCATAAGTAAGTTAATTAAAAGAGTTTGTTTAACATTTCCCTTTTGTTTCTTTCCTTCGCTAACAACATAGTAGCCAAACGTTGAGTCCCAGCATTGTTTCCCAATTAGATGACACAATTCACAACACCAAAAAAATTCGTTGCATGAAGAACACGTTGTCCTGTTAGCCACAAGCTTGGAGGAGATAGGCCTTGGTGTTATGTCACTTATTATATTAAGCTTGGACATGCATGACTCCAGCAACAGCATGAGGGCACATTTCTGATTTGTGTTGAACAAAAATGCTAGATCCAACATCCAGTCACAATCCTTCTCTTTATAGTAGTACGAAGAACATAATGGACATTGATCCCCTCCAACTGCAGATCAATGCTTTGAACTCCACCATGGCCACTAATGATGTGCCCCAATCTACTTTTGTCACCAGAGCTCTTGGTCCCGAATTCTCATCTAGATCTCGTCCATGCCATATTAAAAAAATTACAAGTAAAAACACCATTCCCATGCTTGGTGAAATCACGTTGTTGTAGAGATCGATGACAACCATGCTCACCAGGACACAGACTATTGTCAATGTTATTACATTGGCTCATTGGCTCATCTCATGAAATTTAAGCCTCAAATTATTAGATGATGTGCACAAACAACCCTTTACTCCTTCGTAAGTGACCACTGCATCATTGCTTCTCTCGGTTCTGGAAACATATGTGTTACGAGAATAAGTACCCTAGGGCTTTGGGTTGGAACCCCAACAGAGCAAGAGAAAACTACAGTAAGAAACACTCATACAACTCAGACAACATGCTTATATAAACAAACTATGTGATAGCGACCATACTCGGATGTCCTTCATTTGGGTAGTTCCAGCAGGGTTCAGACCCTCTGCAAATCCTGATGATATTAAAATCTCCAAATCAACCAATTTGAACATACATAGGAGCATATAAATGAAGCATTTTAATGAAACTAACTTTATATCATATAAGCAAATGATTATTTATACATCAAAATAACATTCATACATGAATTACAATAGTATCTGATGCATAAACAAAGTTAATATCAGGAACAAGACAACGCTTCTTTTTATTGTAGAAAGCCATAACTAACACGGATAGATTCACTTGAGTCTTCTTCTTCTAGCTCCAAGCAGAACCGTCCTCCAAATATGTCCAGTCCTAGTCTTCAACAACCTCCTTCCATAACCAATACCATGATATCTGAAGCAAGTGGGAGAGTATCAACACTGAAGGAAACAAGGGTTTCCTGAAACTTGGGGAAGTGCTTGAGCACGGGGATACTTCAGACTCAGTCAGGGATAATATTAGTATAATAATTCTATCTTTTCTCCTTAAGGCCTTCCCACAGAACTCTATTTATACTTCTCCCAATTAATTTTTTAGTTGGGAAACAGTTGGGCCATAGGCACTAGGAGGTAATCAACAGGTAAAACCCATGAAATCCGCCCATAATTAAGGAAATTTAATTTTTTTAAGTGTTTTAACACATATACACGGGTTGGGTATTGACTAACCCGTGTGTACACGCTTTTATCTCAGGGAAAAGTAGCGTAGAGGGAATAAAACATTGTTTTTAAAATATTTGGACCAAGTCTGGAAGGATGGGTTTCCCTAGGCCATAAACCAAGCATCACAAATACTGACGGTGGTAAATGGAGCTATAACAGATGCCCCCTAATATATGAGGTTAGAAGGGGTACATAATGGCCGAAATGTATTAAGTATATGGAAAGGAATCCTGTTGAGACTAAGAAGGACTTCACTAGAATTTAGCTTGCCAAGCCATCAAAAAGAGATCAGAAAGAAACTGCTGTCTGAGGCGGGCATACCCATGCTCAAAGAAAGCAAAGCATGTCCGCATATCAAGTACAAGTGGATCCACTATGTATACAAGTACAAAGAACTAAAAGTACACAACAGATCATCTAATCGTGATTGAAAAAGTACATGTTTGAATATCACATATCAGAAGATGATCAATGAAGCTGATCACTGATGTCAAAAACTGATCCCAATAGTACCAAATGAACATGGAATAAAATGATAATACATCGCAACGCGGATGCCAGCATATAAGATGTCATCGTGAAGGACTGCAACATATAAGGTGGATGGTGTTGACTAGAAGTAATAGGAGCAACTGACAAGTGAACCAAAACATGTTGATGCAAACCGGGGTCTTCACCGACTGTCATCTCTACACAATGGAAATAAATGATTTGAAGTCGACAACATGAGAAATCATTTGATTACCAGTCATTAATGTATACCGTTAACAAATGCAAGACTACTCACCAATAATGATAATGAGAGTCAAGGTACCCAGTACAATCTAACATGTCCGAATGAATGGAAGAATCTATCAATTAGGGGATAATGATAGTTTCCCACTATCGATAACGAAGGAATATGCCACTGATGACTGCAAACCCCAAGGTAATACCAAATGGACTCTAGATCTTTGTCCCAAAGCAATGCGTCATAGTCGATAGGAAACAATTCGCTAGAAGGAAGGCATTAACGCATCCTTCATCAATCTAGTGTGAGTGTAACCTGTAGGCCAATAATTTTGAAGGAATCGGACAAAAATGATGTAGTAACCCAATTGAATCATGTTTCTGGTGTACACAAGATGTAGCTATCACATGATAGAAACCCTTTGAACCAACCAATAATGAAAGCTGACACAGAGGCAAGGAATCCACCAATAGGGTCAAACGGAAATGAAGGCACTGCACAAATCCCAATGTGTGATAATGAAAGCTCATGTCGAACACAAGGGAAACCACTAAGTCAAAGACCCATGATACTGATCGATATTGAGCACAAGGTGACCTATAAATAATGAAAATAGGGCCAAGGTGTGGCTCTAGGCCTGCCTTTAGAGAAATATGTCATCGTCGAGAAGGACAAGACCCGCCAGCAAGAAGTCAATGGAGACCTTGTCAAACTGGCATGAGCAAAGGACCAATATAACTAATGTGATGACAAACATGACACTGACAACCAGGGATGGCCGACTGAAAAATAGGTCAAGTGACACCACAGAGAGGCTTACTCAGGCTTATTTCCCTTGAACAAAAGCACAACTCAATGATGACTATACGGAAGCATATGATAACTCTATATAACTTCGTCATGCAGGAGGCATGAGCGAACTCTCCATATGATTCAAAGAGGTAACCAATCAGAGGAGAACTGACTCAATAACAAGGTTAAGGCATCCCTAAGTCAAACTAAATCCCGCCCAAAGTGGAGAAGAAACTTTATTTTGAGTGCTTTGTTCAAGGGTGACACGACTGACTCTAACTGCCAACAATATATGGAAATCTTGTCCTGTTCCCACTCTTTTTGAAATATATAATTTTTTTGTCTTTTTCTTTGAGCTGGAAAAATAATAAAAGAATGCTATAGTACAGCGGAAAGAACGAGTGTCAGAGAAATAGATGATGTAGTTCTTGGGATGGGAACAATTCTATGCTCAATGCAGGGAGATGAAATTAGTTAAGGACACTCAAAGGGATGTTCCTTCCACAGGTCAAAGGATGTGTCAAGTTGCAGAAGCTAAGTGATTGCATGGTTGATTTTGCAGAAGACATGGTCAAATAAGTGGCTTAAACATGAGTCCAAGTGAAGCTGGCTCAAGGCCAAAAGGTGCAAATAGTCAAAATGCAATGCAGCAGTACAGCTCAACACAAAGGAGCCTCTAGGGTATAAGGTGAGAAATAAGCCTAGAAGCAAAGAGAATGTGTCTTCAATGCACAAGTGATGGTGGGACTAAAGAGGACTCCCAAGCCTACTCAGTATAACAGCATGGGCAACCAATGTCAGTGAGGTTCTAACTAAGATGCCCATGTAAAGGATGGCTCTACCATCACATCATGATTTAAAAAATCGGTGAGTGAACATGGTTTGCTAACCAAGACATGATGGGGTCGACCCTGTGGCTAATGTATCGCTGAACGGGGGCTAGTATGAAAGATGCAATGGAAAAAATGGTTTTCCCTAACCTATATGCCAGTGAGTGAATGATACCTGCCATGACGGGTCAGCGGTCATGGGATCGAAATAAGATCTTGAAGAAGTGTCCAAAATATATTGAAACAATAACCCATTCTCAACAATCCAAGCCCACAAGTCAAAAAATTCATGAGATGAAAAATCAATTTTTGAGAAAAATTTTTGAAATTTCAAAGCTATATATTGACTTTTAGACTCACAAATTTTCCATTTCTATTTGGAAAAAAGTCGTGGATCAAAAAAGGAGCAAACTTGCCTCTGAAGAATTCGACCATTCAAATCATGCCAAAGTTACCAAGTAACCCTCAAATCATGCTTGCAATGTTTTGTGATACTTTTTAGAAGATTTTATTAATATTTGACCGTGGGAATTCATGTCAAAAAATCCAACTCTACGTACACATGGGTTGGCTATGACCAACCCACGTATACAACGGCCCTACACGTGACTGTGGGTAAAGGGAACCCATGTGTATACAAGTTGAAATTCAAACACAAAATCTAATGGTTAAAACTCATTTTTTTGTAGGATGACCATCGCATGAGAGAGAGAGAGAGAGAGAGAGAGAGAGAGAGAGAGAGAGAGAGAGAGAGAGAGAGCATACCACAATTGACAATGAGGTAATGAATGACCAAAATGCACTAGATGCATTGAGAGGGTGCGACTTGTTGAAATTCTTCTAAATGTCGAACATGACAGACAACACATACCTGCTCGAATTACTGATCCACTACTAGAGTGTAGAGGATGATGCCATCATGATAGATTAGATGCCTCTCAGGATTGAGGTGGAAGACATCTATTTTATTATAGGTCTCTCCCGAAGAGGGGAGGTTGTGCATTCAACCGGAGGGACAAGGAGTAGTCTATCAGTAGAAGATTATGTACATATATACTGTCCTGGGCATCTAGAAAAGATTGGAAGTCAGATTCTAATCAAACACGTGGACAATTTATCTCTGAGGATTCTACTATTTACCATTGTGATGGTAAATGGATTAGCTTCATAGCATCAGGCTTCACGAGTGTCCATGAGTCTAGTAGTGGAATGCCTAACCACGGTTTTCGATTAGTGCAGACCTCTTCTAACCAACATGAAGAGCCAGTTGACCTCCATTTAGAAAGGTTAGACAAAGAACTTTGGATATGGGACTATTTTATGCTCCTTCTTCTTCGAGAAGGTACCTAGGCTATGTCCCAAGGTATCTATCTCCATCAGTAGCCCGCGAGATCCATGGATGGGTAGATGGGTTGACTTGATGAAATGCCTTGGAGGTGAGGACATGCCGAGGATGACTTTTGATGATGAGTTTTTTGCCTGGTGGAACCAAAAGATCATCACAGTCGATGACTACTCATATGCTAGCATGGATTTCTGAGGAGATCCAAACTTGATGTTGCCACCAAACGTAGCATGGGGAGATATAGGTAACACTTTTTTAAGTTTTTGTCAATTTTTAAGATTTTTTTTCTTTTTTAAATATGAAATGAACTTAGAAATATTTTTGATGGGACAAAATACTGATAAAATGATCATGCTCCAAATGTGGGTCCAGTGAGACCAAATGGATTCTCGAGGCACAGGTGTCATGGAAGAGGTGCCAAAGAGGTAGCGGCTGAGACAAAGAGGGTCCTATATGCAGTCCAAATAAACTTGATGAGTTTGACTCACCAGGTACCAATGATAGACATAGAGGACCTACCTAAGGATATGCAGTGTTGCATGCTAGGAGTACCACAACACTGGGCCCACATATTTCGGCGCATGGCCAATGCGGTAGTTAACTTCTTAGTCGCTCATCGTGAGCTGGGTTGACAAATAGACTGGACATGATTAGGGGCATTTAGTCCCAATTTTGTATATTATTTTTTTGAACATTTTATGTATACACAGGAAGTTTTATGATGTATATACACATCCAAATTTTTGATGTTTTCTTAATTTAATGAATGATTGATATGCTAATCTAATGCTTGATTAGCGATAAACTCCACTAATGAATTCTGCAATCGTGGAATGTGCACATATGTAATATAAACAAACGATTGTTGCAACACTCTCACTCTCAAAAATTGGCGATATAAATAAGGATCCTGAACTTGATAAATGTTATTTAACTGTGACACTAGCAGGTGTGAGTCAAGATAAACCACCAACAAATCAATTCCATAAGAAATTGCTTCGGTTAGTAAATTAATAACGGAAGTATATTTGGCAATGTTATTTGAAGCAGGACCAATACATACTCCCCTTGACACCATCAACTGACCAGATGGATAATAAATCACCCAAGCTACAGAAGCATGATTCCGAGTGTGATGACTAGCACCATCAGCGAATCCAAAATATGTCAAGTCATCCATCAACACCTGCCAAAGCAGATCAAAAGAATTTCGATATCACAAATGCCCGATAAAATATGTACAAAAATACAATATATACAAAAAAGAAATTTCTCGGTCGGAACCTAAGAAGAATACTTCTTAAGGTAGAGCCCATCTGGGGGCTATGCCAGCTTGTTCCTAGAGATGTTTATAGGTACAATTCTTGAGATAAGTGACACATCACCTTTAGCAAATAATTGTGCTGGAGCCAAAAGGTTTGAAACTGTACAAACATCGCTAGTAAGCAGATTGGAGAACCTAGATTTGACTTCATGCAAAGGAGAACTAAGATATGAATGATGATGTAAATCTTCCCCTGGTTTATCAACAACTAACATTGCTTCAAAAATTGCTTCGTCAGATGGTAAAATTGTATCTAAGCAATCCAAAGTAGAATTAGAGTCAAGGGTCCAAGCTAGAGCCACATCACCATCTAACTCTTCCTCAGAAAAAAGAGTGGGATGGTTGTCTGTAGAGTTATCAATAGATTCATATCTAAGTTCTACTACAGACATAGGAAATGCCATTCCACCAACCTGCCCTTCAGCTAATGTCGTTGTAGATGAAGGTAAGGTCCAAGGGTCTGAAAAATAATGAGTTCGAAAGAACCTTTTTCGTGAAGGCTCCTTGGAGGATGGGATTGCATCGATTCTTGCTATAGGAGGGGGAAGGTCAAATACACCCATCAAGGAAGAGTACATCGCAACTCCTAAATTTTGTATAGGTTGACGAGCATTATCCACCAATGGAATGGTAGAATCCGAAGTTGCTCGAGAGTCACCCGAAGAATAATCTAACTGATCAATTTTAACAATTATCCCCTCATGAGGAAAACAAACGATGCGGAATAGAGATGAAACTATGGCATCCATCTCATAAATCCAATTCCTTCCTAAGAGGAGGATGTAATCCAAGTTGTCATCAACGATTTCTACCTCAATATTAATGACCTTTCCTCCAACACATATAGGAAAAGTCAGGATAATTCTGTGTGGCCTATGAGAATGACCATCGAATGTTGTTAAGAGAGTCAGTGAAGGAATAGCTAAAGTTGATCCAATGGCCTTCCAACTTGACATAGACATGACGCATGTGGAAGCTCCATCATCTATAATTGTCTGAAAAATATTGGTTTTTCGGTAAGTAGACTTTATCTGGAAAACCATATGGTGAGGAAGTCTCTTTTTGACATTCAGAATGTCAAAAGTGAGCACTAAAGAATTTTTTTGATCTACTACCCCGATTGCAAAAAGTAAAGCACTTCTTTGTGCAGGACATGACTGGAGTACCTCCAATGCAAACATAGCGCAAGGAATTTGAGCGAGATCTTCTACAATTGAGTAGTTATGGGCCACCTTAGCATTAGGGTTAATAATCGAGCACTTTGCAAAACCTTTTGGTATCTGAGGTATAGACTCAACAGAGGATCGCTCAATATGAAGCGGGCCTATGGTTTCAAGAACAAATTTTGCCTTAGATGTTTTTGTTTCACCATAATCACGTGCTCGTGTGGCAATGTCAACATGAGAGTTCATCATATAAACAATTGAGGAATATTACCCTTCCTGGTTTCCTCCTGCGGAGGTACCAACGTTCGAGTTCGCGCTAGCAAGTAATTGTTGCCCTTGGGGAAAAGGGTTAGTCAGGACAGCTTGGGAGCTAGAGGACACTTGCTGCACTAATAAGCGCTAAGCATCTTGAATCTTGGCGCAGAGGTGAGTCAAATTATCTCCATTGCATAACTTGCATGGGAATTTAAGCTTTTTCTTAGACTCTTTTCTACCCTCACTGGCACCGTTGCTGGGCTTGTTTGCATTACCCTTCCCTTCCTGGTTCTTATTCTTACCTTGTCCCTTCTTCTTCCCATCGGATTGTTGGTTTCCTTTGGGGTTAGAAGCTTCGAAGGCATTAATGGAGGTAGGTTGGGAGGGGGAAGGTGTAGATGATGTTGCCTGGTTAGAAGAAGCAGTTTGTAGAGACAACTGTTGCAATTGGTTTAAAAGGTTCACCGTATTTGCGTCAATTGATCCAACTATACCATCGGCGTGAGGGTTTGGCTTTGGTTTGGATAAATCAACCTTGGATCTAGGAGTCTCAAGTAGGATTTTTTGAAGAGTCCCAGATTGAGAATATATTAGTTCTAATTGTTGGGCTCGAAAAATAGCCTGCTCTTCTGAATAAACACTATAAAGAGAAACAACCTTGGAGATATCAGGTTATAAAGATGTGAGAAACCATTCGAGACGGAACTTGGGTGGAATTTCAGCTTTGATGAGCCTCCTTCTCTGTCTCCATTCTTGGATATGATCTGAAATGTGCGTTGTCGTGTCTTGATGAACATTGGCTAGAAGCTCAATTCTGGCTTCATAGCGGACAGGAAACTGAAAGTGGTTCAAGAAAATATTATCCAAATCGGTGAAAGAAGTAAAGGTGCCCCTTGGAAACTCTATATACCATTTGGTTGCATTCCCTGTTAAGGTTCGCTAAAATAACCTCAACCTGATTGAATCATCTATCAGGGAGTTGGATGAGCACCATAAGTGGAATGTGGTCACATGGTCTCCTGGGTCTTCACCATTCTTCCCTTTGAATTTTGGAATATCTGATGGAAGTTTAGTTGGGACCAGAGGCCAAGCCGGATTGTACCTAATTGGATCATTTGTCAATTTAGTCAAATCTGGCAAGTTAAGCATGGCCAGAAAAGGAAGTCGTGGAGGACCTTGGGAATTCTATCTGGAATGGGCGAGGTTCTCGTAGGTCTGAAAAGAATGATTTGGATTTTGAAAGGCACCAGGTTGCTTAAAGTAACTCATAGAGCCTACTAAACCAAAGGGTGATCCTTGTGGTCCAGCAAAATTCAGAGTTTGACCAATTCCTGCCGAAAATCCTCTGTAACCGATGAAGTTACCCGCTAACGAAGTATTGAAAGGAGCTAACAACCCCTGATAATGGTTTCAGGCATTAGAAAAGGGTGAAAAACTTTGAAATGAATTAACCATGGAATATGGCACATTCCCTTGTTGGCCAAAAAATTGATTCCCAGCTCCTACCCCACTAACCACAGGGTTTGTCCAACTCTGAAAGGGGTTACTACCTTGACTTGTAAAAGGAAAAGGCATAGACCCTAATGTCGGATTGGAATGTGGTATATGACCACTTCCAAATGGAAAACCCTGAAAAGAATTCAATCCACTCATCTTGGATGTAGAGGCAGTTGATGGTATATTCAAAGAAACTGAAGGAATACCTCGAGAGGGCATTCCAAAAGGGAAAAATCCAAAATTGGATGCATTAGCTTGAGAACTTCCACTCGTCGATGGAATGGAAGTAGATCCAAATAAGGATGTGCTGGGAGTGTTAAAAGGGATGGAAATATTTCCTCCCCCTTGTACAGATACAGGAGTTTGCATGCTTGCAACACTCGTCATGGATGCCATGCTTCCAGTAGTGGTCATCGAAGGGATAGATGTTTGTGGACCTCAACTCAAAGGCCTGTGAGTCAGAGTTCCAACATATAACAAAACATCTATATGATCAGGAGGAAGAGGATTGTTATCACCCAATAAACTCTCCTAGGTTGTATATTAGAGATGCTTGGGAACACTACAAACTCAACAAAAATGTTGGAAAATAGTGGATGAATGGAAGGAATGATTCATATTCAAGCCAGATAACCACTTCTACTGTGCTTAACCCTAGACATGGGTGAACACCCCCAGACTACAAGGATTTAGACCACCAATTACTCACAGTTTTAAGGAAAATGTGATGATGGAGAATACTGATCACACCAGTAGATGCACAGGACTCTGTGATGGCTAGCTGCAACCAATTAAAAGGTCTATAAATCTATTTCCTAATGCACAGATAGGATGACATCTCTCTGGCATTAAAACAACAGAAACCTACATACATATTCAATAATATCTACTAGATTCTAACACAGAGGTGGGATGAAAACCCCTCTAATGCTAAACATCAAGAGCACCTTAAAAATGCATAACAGGCACAGCCTGGAACAAAGAAGAAGTGGAAAGTGAGCAATTAACAGCAAAGGAAGCTTGCATTATCTGAAAATGAAGACCAAAAGCTATAGGTATCACAGTAGTTACAGTCTCCAGAAGTTGAATTTTACATCAATACAATATCCATCAACCTCATTACATCTTGTTCTTGGGTATATATAGAGTTTGTTTACAAAATTGCTCTACTGTTCAATGCGTTGAGGGGTCATAATGGACCACCAACCACATTTACTATCAGATATGGTCTTTGACACAATTTGATTTTTTTAATGAACAAAATGACCTTTTTGTTGCTCGACTGTCCTTCTCTAAGCAGATGGAGTGTAATGTTCAAGGGGTTCCATAACTGATTAACGCTTTGATCTACTCGAGGCTGTCCTTTTCTTCCTTCAGGTGTACACTTGTGTTGAATGTGGTTGTTGAGGATTCAATGCATAGAGTGCTAGTTGGAAGCTGATCATTGTTATCCTTCATCCCTTGGAAGCATGGCAGAGGCAGTGGGTGCAGGCAGCATGGAGGAAGATGAATACCAACCGTTGGATGCGCGGATGAACGGCTGCAATCGAATTATAGGGATTATCAGGAGGAAACATGGATGGAGCAACATGGACTGTAGGATCGTGGTTGGGCAGATCCAATGGCTGACGGGAAGCTAACAAGCGCGGGAGATAATGCACGGGAATAGGTGGGACAGGTGGTAAATGGTTTTCCCACACTGCTTACGGGAATGGGCGGTAAACGTACAGTGAGGGTGCGATGCAATAATATTGTGACACATGGCTGGAGGGTCTGGCAGGAAACCACTTTCCCCACGGGCTATCGCGTGCGTAGTTTGTGGGAGCAGGGGCAGCGTAAATCATCAGATCACAAGGTGGAGGATCGGATGGTAGTGGATTAATGTGCACTCTTGTTGAATGATGTGATAGGGGAAGGCCTTGGTGGTAGCCCTTTTTATTATATGCGCGCGGTTATGTGAATATAATCGTATGGGCCTTGAAATTAAGCACTGAAGGGTTTGACCAAATAAAAGGACTTACGCGAGGTTTTGGGAGAAAAACAGGGATAAAGGGGTTTAAAGGAGAATAAGGAGGATTAAGGGGAAGGAGGAAACGAAGGTGCGAGGAGTTATGAGAACATGAGCAGAGTGAAGGGGAAAGGGCTGGCTGGCCACTGCAACTCCTTTTTTATCATAGAAAACCCGATCAAGCATGCATTTTGATCTTTAAATATCGAGATCAATAACAGAGCTAACACTGGCTCCTTCTGGGGATGTGGTCCTCCCTGTGAGGTCTCAAGAACTTGTAGATCAATGCCTATCCATATGAAAACAAATTAGCCAAACTTCCTAGTGTTCCATTGGGCATGGAGTCTAACCGAACCTATATTAAAACTGATAAAAACATCATATTTACAACTTTTAAGGCCATAGACCTTAAACCACATAATTTTTCAGAAAACGCCCATTAATTGGGCCATCAAAAACTATTCTCCTCCCATACTTTTCAGTATGAAGGTGTTGTTCCCTTAAATCTGAGAAATAATCAAAGGCCCTATCCAGAAAGCATCAAATTTCCCATGGTTGCCTTTTTTTTCCTTTAGTACATCCCATTTCAAAACCAAGTCTCCAATCTTAAAATTATTTGTCTTTGTCTTCCTATCAAAAGCATCCTTGATCTTTTTCTGATGTGCTGCAACCTTTTCAACCAACTGTTCTCTAATCTGATGTACCTCTACTAAATCAGTGATCCTCTTTGTCATTTCTTCTTCCTCACTCTTCTCTTCTTGAAGGAATTTTGCCACAGGGAGAGTTAACTGAATTGGAAATACAGCTTCAGTGCCATATACCAGCTTGAAAGGAGAATTCCCTATGGATTTTTTAATGGTCACTCTGTCAGCCCACAGTGCATACTTGAGCTTTGAATCCCAATTCTATTTATTTTCCTCTAACATCTTCTTAATTATCCTTATCAGGCTTTTATTAAGGGATTCTGCCAAACCATTCCTTGAGGATAATATGAGGTGGAATCAACAAGTTTAATACCCATTGAATCACACATTTCCACCAACTCTTTTGCCCCGAAGGCTGCTGTATTATCTGTGACTAATTTATGTGGACAACCAAACCTGGTAAAGATATTCTCTGCCAAAAACTTCATGACCACATTATGATCAACCTTCCTAGTAGAGATTGCTTCAATCCACTTGGTAAAATAATTAGTGGCTACTAATATCCATATATGCTAGCCACTGGAATGTGGATTGATTTCTCCAATGAAATCCAAGCCCCACTGCTGAAAAGGTCCTTTTTCCTATATTGGTTTTAAGGGCAGGGACTTCAATTGTTGCTTTCCTTCAAATCTTTGGCACCTGTCACAAGACTTAACAAATGAAAATACATCAGAAAATAAAGTGGGCCAATAGTACCCAGCTCTGAGAATTTTATGGGTTGTAGTTTTCCAATAATGGTGCCCTCCACACATGCTAGAATGCAACTGCTACATAACTTCTATTGACTGTTGTTTGTCTAGAAACCTTAAAAGCACCCCAGATGGATCCCTCCAATAGAGCAGATTTTCAATAATGCAATATTTAGTTTCCCTAAGCTTTATAGTTCTAGCTTGACTTTGAGTAAGTTCTGAAGGGATTTCTAGCTTCAGCAAAAAATTAATTATTGTAGAATACCAATCACAAGAAGCTAGATTTTTGGCCACTAACTGCTTTCTGTCTGGTTCAACTGCTTCCTCTTCTTCATCTATTTTACCACTTTCTACAATTGTACATAGGAAATCAATGTTCAATGATCTGCAATTTTCTTCAGCCAATAACTTGGCAAGACCCTGACCTCTAACCAACTTGGTGGGCTTCAGTACTATATTAAATTCTATCATCTTTGCAATCCATTTTTCCCTTCTTCCATCAACATCAAGTTGTGTCAAGACATATTTTATTGCAGCATAGGGTACATATGCAATTATCTTTGAATGCAAAATATAGATTCTGAAAGCTTTCAAGGATTTGATAAGGGCATATGCTTGTTTTTCAATAATATCATACCTCAGTTCAACATCCCTCAAGTTCTTGCTGAAAAATGCTACTGGATGTTCTGAACCTTCTTCATTTGCCTGCAATAAAACTGCTGCAATAGTGTCTTTAGAGGAAAATGAGAATATATGAAACTCCTTGCTGTAATCAGGACTTATTAAAGTGGGAGCCTCCATAATAGCTTTTTTAATGGACTCAAATGATTTTCTTGCTGCATTAGTCCATCTTACCTCTAATCCTTTCTTCAACATGGAGGTAACATGCTTTACCAGTTCTGCAAAGTTTGGGATAAACCCCCTTACAAAATTAATCTTACCCAGAAAGGATTGGATATCCTTCTTTGATCTTGGAACAGACAAGGCCTGTATTTATTTTACTCTTTTTGGGTCAATTCGGGAACCTGCAGCAGAAACAACATGTCCTAACAACTTGCCTTCTTCTAAAGCAAATTGAGATTTTTTAGGATTGACTGAAATTCCAAACCTCCTGCACTTCAGAAACACTTTTTTCAAATGCTGCAAATGATCTTGATGGCTGCTAGAGTATATTGTTATGTCATCAAGGTAGATAAGGACAAATTTATCCTTCTCTCCCACAAATGCTATATCCATAGCTCTCTGAAAGGTTGCTCCAGCATTCATCAATCCAAAGGGCATCTTAGCATACATAAAAGTGCCCCAAGGAGTGGTAAATGTAGTCTTCTCTTGGTCATCTGGATGCACAACAATCAGATTAAACCTTGAAAATCCATCCAAGAAAGACATTACTTTGGCTCCTGAGACTTTTTGCAGCAAATGCTCCATCTTGGGTAGAGGATAATTGTCTTTCTTGGAGCATTTGTTTAAATTTATGAAATCAACACACAGTCTGATTTCTCCACTTTTCTTCCTTACCACTACTAGATTGGCTACCCATTTGAAATATCTAAGAGGAACTATAATCTTGGCAGCCAACAATTTTTTAATTTCTTTTTCAATTAGAGGAAGAAGCATGGGATTTATTGGTCTCAGCTTCTATTTGAAAGGAATGGTGTCTTTCTCTAAAGGGATTTTATGCTGAATAATCTTTTTATCATAAGTTTTCAGGTCACTATACTCCCAGGCAAATACATCAGCAAATTGCTTCATTAATTTGCAGGATTTAGAACTTTGGTCAGCAGACAGATGAGTGGACAAATTTACATATCTAGGCTAACCTGGACTTCCTATATCATACTTACAGACTACAGATTGGTCTTCTTTTTGGGCAGCCTTGTAAGGCACATCATTTTGGTCAAACAATCTTTCAAGAGGAATTAGACCCTTTGGGATATGATTGCTGGGAATCTAGACAATGCTTTCTTTACCAATTTTATTTCTAAGCTGGGACTGGGGGTTTTCTTGGAAGGCTTCATTTTCTTGGTCAATTTTCATTTCAAAAAACTCATCAATGATTTGAAGGAACCTATTTATTTCGTCATCATCTTCAAAAACCTTCCAATGCTGAACATTATTAGGCAAGGATGGTCTATACTTCATTTGGATTTCATATACAAGTCTGGGAGGCATGGGAGGAATAAACAGACTAGCAGACATAGCAAGGGAATCAACAAGATGATTTTTGGCTCTAGGGATATATGAAATACAGAAATAATCAAAGGAATCTTTAAGTCTCCATACCTCATCTCTGTACGCTTTTAGCCTTGGGTGCCTTGCTTGAAATGTTTTATTTACTTGCTGAATGATCAAATCAGCATCTCCAAATACCTTCGGGTTCTTGATTCCTTTGTCTTTTGATGCATTAAGGCCCAACAGTAGAGCCTCATACTCTGCTATGTTATTAGTGACTTGAAAAAACAGCTTAAAAGACAGTTGAATGCTTTCTTTTTCTGGAGATATCAGCACCACCTATACTCTTACAATCTCCCTGGAACATGCTCCATCAAAGAACATCTCCCAAACTCGGCCTCCTTGCTCTTCTTCAGCCTGAACTGGTTTCCTGAGCTGCATTGAAGCCTTCTGAGATTCTTCTATTTGGAGAATACATGCTCCAAAATCAGTTTCCACTGCATATATGGGATTATTGGTAGGATTCTTCTCATCACTGATGATGTATGCCAACTGTGCTTCTCTGTACAATCTCCTGCTTTCTCCTCCAAATACTGGGATAGTGGCATAAGATAGATCATTCTGTATTGTCCCACCTAGTCTCTTAATCCATCCTCTAGACAGCAGCATACCAAACTTGGCAGGGACATCTGCTACCACAATATCCATCATCATACTCTTCATGGGCAACTGAGTTAAGGTAATGGCCAGGTCTTTGATTAATCCTAGGCATTTCAATTTCCTTCAATCAAAAGAGAATAAATCATGATAGGGTTTGGTGATATCAAGGACTAACTCTTCCATGACAGCTTTAGGCATCAAATTATGGTTGGCCCCTGTGTCTAGCAGGTAGTTTTGGAGGATTTTATCATGAATGGTCAAGGAGACATAAAAAGATGGAGAATTATTATCAACAGGTTCAATCATAGGACTAAGCACAATGGTAGGCTTGTCATCTTGCAAATTGACAGAGTCAGTGGAGGTTTGTGTGGTTTCTAGCTCAAGGGCATCAAGGATTGGCTTTCTAAATACTTCACTATTTACCAACTCTACCAGAGGCATGGATATTTTTAATTTCTGAACTTCTGACTCAAAGCTGAAAGAAGAAGATAACTTATTAGAACCTTTTACCTCTTGAACTGGAGCTTTGAGGATGATTGGATCAGTTGCTAGTCTTCTCTGCCTGATATTCTGGGACTCTGTTTGGACAACAACTCTTTGGGTAGGATTCTCCTTGAAATTTTTTGCATTGGACCTTAGGTTGTATCTTCGTTGCTCCTCAGTTTGTAAGACAACTTCTTTATCCCATTCTTGACTATCTTGTTCCTGCAGCAATGATTCTTCATAAGTAGCTGACGTCAAAAATGTAGCGCCGCTTTTATCTTCCATGCCGTGAATTTCATCCTCATCTTCAAACTGTTCCTCCTCCATGACTACATTCTATTCTTCTTTTGATTCTTCACCCCTCTGAATAATTTGTAACTGCTCATTTGCTCTTCTGAATGGTTTTGAATTTCTTGGAGAAAATGTGTTCTGCTACCTTGTTTTATTTACTGAATTTTGCTCAACCTTGAGTTTAGAACTTTTAGCAGCCAATGACTCTATCATCTTAGTCATTTTGTCTAATTTAGGCTCTGAAGATGAATCAGAAGAAGTAGAAGCCTGACGTCTTTGCCTCTTTCTGTCAGCTTGACTTTTTAGCTTTTTTGTAGCCATGATATTAGACTCTACTTCTAGAGCTACATCCTGCATGTCTGCCAGCATAGCACATCTCCTTTCTCTCAACAATAGGTAAGAATTAGAGTCAAAAGCGTTGGCATAAGTGAGTTTGGTAGAGGTGGGGGTAGGCTTTACCTCATCTGGTATCTTACTATAGATATGGTTGAATATTTTATTAAAATCAGGTAATGATTCCCCATTTCCCCTCTTCAGGTTACCAAACTCAGTATGGTAATATAGCAAGTCCTTTTTATCTCCCCAGTGCTTCAAAAATGCATCATCTAATGCTTCAATATCTGTTATAGATCTCTGGGGTAATTCTCTAAACCACTTCCTGGCCTCTCCATCAAGGCTCTGGAAAAAAACTCTCATCCATACATCGTTTTCACTTATATCTAAGTTATTAGCATAACTATAAAAAGCTTCAAGATGTTCTTTTGCTGTCACTCCCTCTATGCCAGTGAACTTGGGCATATACTTCAGCTATTCTCCCACAGGCATACAATTCAACGAAATAGGCAAGACCAAATGTCCATATCTAGTAGCAACAATTCTTTCTATCTTCGTGGGTGCTTGATGTCCTGCCATGACTGGGATATGTGGAGGGATACTGGCAGATTGAGCAGTATGAAACAATTAAATGGATGATAAAGACAAAGGGGTGTTTTGGACTATGTGGGAAACTTTCTTTGGACTGAGATTCAAAGGGGAACTAACTGAACAAGGGGCTGAATAAATCTCTGAAGGGATTTCATTATTAACAGTGTTGGGCTCTAAATCTTCAAACTGTAAATCTTCAGCTATAACTTTATCTTTCAGAGATGCATGAGATTTCTTAGGCTTACCTGATCCTGATGCACCTTTCTATGATGCTTTCTTTGATTTGATAGTCCTTTCAGGGTCAGGCACTGATTAAGTTGGTGATTTGTGAGGATTTCGTCGAGTATGTCTTACAAACTAAGCCAAAACTTCAATGTGGAGTCGCCAGATAGATGATTACAACCAAATTGTGTGCCCAGACCTTGTCTATCATCAAAATCTAGAACTGTGTCATTCTCCAAAGGAAGCTGAGCTTCAATCTCCTTTCCCCGGAAACAACGCCAATTAATGTTATCACCCCAAGAAACTCTCCTAGGTTGTATATCAGAAATGCTCGAGAACATTACAAACTCAACAAAAATGTTGGAAAATAGTGGATGAATGGAAGGAATGATGCATATTCAAGCCAGATAACCACTTATACTGTGCTTAACCCCAGACATGGGTGAACAACCCCACACTACAAGGCTTTAGACCGCCAATTACTCACAGTTTTAAGGAAAATGTGATGATGGAGAATATTGATCACACCAGCAGACGCACAGGACCCTATGATGGCCAGCTACAACCAGTTAAAAGGTCTGTAAATGTATTTCCTAATGCACAGACAGGATGATAGCTCTCTAGCATTAAAACAACAGAAACCTACATACATATTCAATAATATCTACTAGATTCTAACACAGAGATGGGATGACATCCTCTCTAATGCTAAACATCAAGAGCACCTTAAAAATGCATAACAGGCACAACCTGGAACAAAGAAGAAGTGGAAAGTGAGCAATTAACAGCAAATGAAGCTTGCATTAGCTGAAAATGAAGACGAGAAGCTGCAGGTATCACAGTAGTTATAGTCTCCAGAAGTTGAACTTTACATCAATACAATATCCATCAACCTCATTACATCTTGTTCTTGGGTATATATAGAGTTTGTTTACAAAATTGCTCTGATGTTCAATGCGTGGAGGGGTCATAATGGACCACCAACCACATTTACTATTAGATATGGTCTTTGACACAATTTTATTTTTTTAATGAACAAAATGACCTTTCTGCTGCTCAGTCGTCCTTCTCTGAGCAAATGGAGTGTAATGTTCAAGGGGTTCCATAACTGATTAACACTTTGATCTGCTTGAGGCCATCCTTTTCGTCCTTCAGGTGGACACTTGTGTTGAATGTAGTTGTTGAGGATTCAATGTGCAGAGTGTTGGTGGGAAGTTGATCATTGTTATCCTTCGTCCCTTGGAAGCATGGCAGAGGCAGTGGGCACAGGCGGCATGGAGGAAGATGAATACCGACTGTTGGATCGTGTGGATGAACGGCTGCGATCGATTTACAAGGGTTATCAAGAGGAAACATGGATGGAGCAATGTGGACCATCGGATCATGGTTGGGCAGATCTGATGGCTGATGGGTGGCTAACAAGTGTGGGAGATAATGCGCGGGAACAGGTTGGACCGACGTAAATGGTTTTCCCCACACTGCTTATGGGAATGGGTAGTAAACGTACAATGAGGGTGTGATGCAATAAGATTGTGTCACGTGGCTGGAGGGTCTGACAGGAAACCACTTTCCCCGTGGGCTATTGCGTGCGCTATTTGCAGGAGTGGGGGGAACATAAATCGTCAGATCACAAGGTGGACGATCGGACAACAGTGGATTAATGTGCACGCTTGTTGAATGATGTGATAGGGGAAGGCCTCGATGGTAGCGGTTTTTATTATATGTGCGCGGTTACGTGAATATAATTGTATGGGCCTTGAAATTAAGCACTGAAGGGTTTGACCAAATAAAAATACTTATGTGGGGTTTTGGGAGAAAAACAGGGATAAAGGGGTTTAAAAGAGAATAAGGAGGAAGGGGTTTAAAAGGGAATAAGGAGGATTAAGGGGAAGGAGGAAATGGAGGTGCGGGGAGTTATGAGAACATGAGCAGAGTGAAGGGGAAAGGGCTGGTTGGCCACTACAACTCCTATTTTATCATAGAAAACCCGATCAATCATGCATTTTGATCTTTAAATATCGAGATCAATAGCAGAGCTAACAAGGAGAATTCGGAGCTGCAACCGACTCTGAAACCTCTTCTACTTCAATAGTATCTTCCGACTAGAAGAGTACTCGAGAAAGAACTGGTGTGTTCCTCTCTAACTCTATGCTAGGACCAGGTCTATCTTGTGAACTAATGCCCCTAAGCAGAGGATCAACATCTGATGTGCCTGTTTCCACTAGTTGAAAACAACTGGCAGAATCGTTCCTACACCTTCCAGGAGAAGGCTCTGGACTTGGAGGTGAAAGCCCACAAAGTTGTTGGGTTGTGTTATATTCTTTCCATGTAGTTAATAGGGGGTTTGAAGGGCACCCGTAACCCCACTTTATGGGGTCCGGGGCAGCGCCCCAGAAAATTTTGGTTTTGGACCATATGTTAGGTTGGGCGGACCCACCTATGGTTTTGTGCATGTTTTTCGCACATGTTTTTTGGACGCGATGGTTTTCGGTCCATGGTATTGGATGCTTCGGCATGTATAAATATGTATTGCAACATTGAAAGGAACATAATGAAAAATCAAGCTGGTAGTCCCAGTTTTGGGATCCAGGGAAAAATCTCTGTGCATATGTGTTTTATGGGTTATGCTCTCGCATTGTTTATTTTCTTTGTTTAAGAATTCGTATTCAGGTAATTTCTGTACAGGGTTGAAACCTACAAAAGTCTCGAGACCGTTGAGATGGTCGGTCAGTCGCTTTGAATTATTTTTATAAAATCTACTTAAGGACTCAAGAAAATTAAAATCTAGGTCAACTAGGAGCATAGAACACTCACTAAAATGTCCCTAAAGATATCAGAAATCAAACAAATTCCGAGTATTTCCACTCTGAGTGATTAGGACCGGACACCAAAATACAAGAAAGTTACTAATAAGGGCCCTCCGAAAATAGACTGGGGTAATTATGCCCCAGGCGTACTAGCAAAGGTATCAGAGGTAGTTACGCTGACCTCCAGACAACAACCTTTGCCAATGCAAGCCCCCAAGCTTCGCAAGGGTGCCCTCCATAAGTACTGCTAAACATGATACAATGTCAACCCCAGGTGCCACGGGATTCCCCTCCACAGCCACCTGTGTGGATTCCTAGGATAAGCAACTATGGACACCAACTTGTATCAGAAGCCAGGCGGAACAGCTGTGAGGTAGGATCCGACAAGTAAAAGAGGGGGTATCTCTCATCCTTATCTTCATGAACCCTTGTGCTTTACTCCCAGTCACGGAGCTTTCTCGATATCCCTAACGCTATTGGATTTCTCTCTTTAATCAGACTTCTATGTTTTACAATTTAGAGCAACCTTGGAGAGTTTACTCTCCTCTCGCTTAATCCAAGGCCCTAAATAAACCTAAACTTGTTGGTGTATTATGATGACAGTACAAAAAGTTCTATTTTATTTTATTAACCGCTTTATTTTAAATGGTTGTTCTTTTAAGTCAAAGGGATAAATGGAAATGAAACCAATGGTGTTTGTATGACACAAAAGAAATTAATGAAAAAATAACTTATATGAATGCAATCATTTGTTCTTCAATGAAAATATATTTCTACTTGGGTTCTAAGAAACTTCTATAAAGCAAAAACTTTTTCTTCTCTTTTCTTAAAGCACACTTCACACTCACAGAAACAAAAAAGACTATTGATGCTTTAATAATGCAAAACTACCCTAATGCATGGTGTACATGAAGATGCAAGATCCTATATTACTCTAAAAAGAACAAAAGCCAGTTTTTATAACTTACTAATAAGCCAACTTAAGTGTTTGAAAAGAATACGCAATTATGTTCAAGCACAGAGGAAACTTTGCAAGTCACAAATTCGACAACGAATGAAAACTTGAACAAAAAGGGCTTCAACTTATACTTAACGACCAAAAATGTAGCAAAGAGCTTTGACAAACTAACCAGGAAGCCAGGAAAGAAACACTTTCAAATTTGTCAAAAAGAAACTTTCAAAAAGCAAAGGTGTGAGACCACGAAATGACGGAAAGCAAAGCAAGTAGACCAATAATCGAGTTTAACACTAAGATTGAAAACAATCTGCTATTCTGGAGGACTAGAACAATCAAGAACCTCCATAAGAATTCTTGTGTGTCAAAACAAAAATCATAAAACTCACTCAAAAGAAAACCTAGGCCAAAACTTTTCAAAGAGGAAGAGAATTCAAAATAGTAAGCTCACTGAATAATAAGATTATAAAGATAGAAATTGACCACTCAAATACCAAACAGACCAAGAAACAAATCTTTTTTGGAAGAGATATTTGAAAAAACAATGCAAAAAATGGTATACGCAATTGTGTTCAAGCATAGAGGCATGTACACATGCTTCTGATAAAGGAAACTTGCATATACACGAGTTCACTTCACAGAAACTAGAGTGTGTATGCTACTGTAAATAGACGAAAGTGCATATACAAATATTTGCAAGAAAAATAAAAAATAAAGCCAGATCAAAAAGATCAGACTTAAGGTTTGAGATTCTACTGGACCAAACAATACCGTCATAGCAAGGAAACCAAGAACTGAGCCCTGATTGACACTGAACAACCCAAACTAGGAATAACAAGATTGTTATCCCCAGTGGAGTCACCAATTCTGTTATGGGAATAAGTACCCTAGGGCTTTGGGTTGGAACCCCAACAGAGCAAGAGCAAACTATAGTAAGAAACACTCATACAACTCAAGAAACATTCTTATATAAACAAACTATGCGATAGCGACCATACCCAGATGTCCTTCATTTGGGTAGTTCTAGTAGGGTTCAAACCCTCTGTAACTCCTGATGATCTTCGAATCTGCAAATCAGCCAATTCGAACATACATAGTAGCATATAGATAAATCATTTTAATGAAACTAACTTTATATCATATAAGAAAATGATTAGTTATACATTAAAATAACATTCATAGATGAATTACAATAGTATTTGATGCATAAACAAAGTTAATCTCAGGAACAAGACAACGCTTCTTTTTATTGTAGAAAGTTATAACTAACACGAAGAGAATTCACTTGAGTCTTCTTCTTATGGCTCCAAGTGGAACTGTCCTCCAAATCTGTCCACTCCCAGTCTTCAACAGCCTGCTTCCATGATCAATACCATGATATCTCAAGCAAGTGGGAGAATATCAACACTGAAGGAAACAAGGGTTTCCTGAAACTTGGGGAAGTGCTTGAAGCACAGGGATACTTCAGACTTAGTCTGGGATAATCTCAATATAATAATTCTATCTCTTATCCTTAAGGCCTTCTCATAGAAGTCTATTTATACTTCTCCCAATTAGTTTTTTAGTTGGGAAACAGTTGGGCCATGGGCACTAGGAGGTAATCAATAGGTAAAATCTATGAACTCCGCCCATAATTAAGGAAATTTAATTTTTTTAAGTGTTTTAACACATATACACGAGTTGGGTATTGACTAACCTGTGTGTACACGCTTTTATCTCAGGGCAAAGTAGCGTACAGGGAATAAAACATTGTTTTTAAAATATTTTGACCAAGTCTGGAAGGAGGGGTTGCCCTAGGCCATAAACCAAGCATTACAAATACCAATGGTGGTAAATGGAGCTATAACCATATGTGGAGTTGCAGTTCTATGCAAGCTCCAAAAAATTGACCTCCGTCTCCACCTCTCATCAACAGAATTTTCACAATGGCTCGGGATCTGATTCAAGGCTAGAGAGAGAAATGTTGGTTGTTTATTGGATACAAATCTACAAAACCACACTCACACACAGATCTAAATAGGGAGAAATAAATCTCACAATAGAAATCAACTATCACACACTTATATTAATCTATGTATATACAAAAACAATAACACTCAAGACTCTCTCATATCTTCCTAGCCTTCCTGTAAGGGAATCAAGCCAGATCTAGCTCTGATACCATATTAGAAAAACAGAAGACAGAACAGAGAGTGATTTTTCAAAACACAAATATCGCACTGTATATTATTCATTTCAACAATTACATATATAGGAAATTACACATTGACTTTGACACCTCATTCCAACTCATTACATAAGAATCAACAACTTCTAGAATGATGCATGAGGACTCACTATGAAAAATACACAGTACATGGAAGGATTACTTCCAACAGTGCGCAAGGTGCTACATGGGGATCAGGTCATGGAGCTACAGAGGGTTGACATGAAGCTGAAGGGAGAATCTACAGACGAGTGTAGAAACCTTGAATCAGTTGGTGTTTTCTAGAGAGTAGATTTGAAATTGAAGACCACACAACAGTGAATCTCCAGCCTGGAATGGTCGAGAGAATCTGCAAATGAATGGTGAGTTATTTTCTCTTAATTTTATTGATGTTGTGTTTTATCTGGAACAGTTGCAGTCAATATTCTTGGGCCAACGAATGTAAGGAGATATCCTACAAGAATTCTAGTACAAGTGCAAACAATATTGATGGTTTTATAAGGAGGAGACTATACTCAGTGGCACAAGTATTACACAGAGTGGGACTGAACTCCAAAAAACACAACACAAGAGAACCTGTTATCTACTTGAGATACTCTGTGGTGGTCTTAATGTTCTGTACCCCTAGGTGAAATTGCCAAAACATCAAGGAAAACATTGGTTGTCACTGTCAACAATGCAATCACCTCTGTTGCATCATTTTTTCCAGTGAAAAAGTGGCCTGTTAGAAGCTTCGATCCCTAGCCTAGTGCCAAAGCTCAACAACCTTGAATTTCAAGTTCACTGGCATTAATTGAACGATACATTTAGGCACGTTGATTGTTGGATTAATGACTTACTACATACCGACTGAATAATGTTGGGATCCAATTTGCAGTGAACTAACAACTGGCGATTTCATAGAAGCTGCAGAAACTGTTGTTAGGATATGTTGGAGTGGGGGATCTTTAAAAATTCTTGGGATTAGTAAATTAAGTCTGAAAATTCTCCCATTACTGTCACCAACAAAACTAGGGGATCTACTAACTCATATAGGGCATTCTCCCCTGATCCATAATGATAACTAAGTCATCCAGTGGGCTATTCCTTTGGGGTGCAGCCATTGTAAATAGGTCAAAGTGACACTTGGTTTTTCTTGCCGCCTTCTGATTGGCTAAACAAATTGGAACTGGTGGATGAACTTTTTGAACTTCCCCTCCTCCCCGGATGAGGCAGCCATGATAGAAATTATAGTGAATGTAGAAGAACTACATACCCGACATATTACGCTTGAGGATGAACACACAAGGAAGTGTGACTGAAATCCTCCTAAAATATCTAATCCTCCCCATGGAAATCCTCCTATTCATAAAAATAAGGCGCTAAAGTTAAACATTCAGATGCAAGGTCTAGTCATAGAGGCAGAGGGTTACTTGGAGGAATCCATCAAGCTAAAAAACTAGGCACTAGTTGGTAGATGAGTTTACAACAGATTAAATTACGCTCAAATGAAAAGGTGGACAAAGACCTAGTGGTTACCTCTCCTAAAATACCATCCCCACATCAGTGCCCTTCAAAATGGATGGTACACCTTTCATTTCCTCACAGTATAGGATGTAGATCTCATTGCAAACTGACCCTAGGTCAAACGACATGGTTATCTATCACTACAATGATGATACTTCAGTTTTGATCTCGCAATCTATTCTCCGAGGAGGAACATATTATGGGTAAAACTCATAGGCCTTCCTCTTGAATTATGGACTAGAAAAGCAATAACGGGTGTTGCTAACTCAATAGGAAAATTCTACTTCCTTAACGAAGGCTACCTTGGAGGCATGGAAAAAAGAACAGTGTGGGTCTTGGTTGAAAAATCAATTTTGCGATGACTCCCAGCAAAAATTTATATATATTGGGGCCCATGTTCTCGAAAACAAATTATCAACTACTGGACAATCCCATTTTGATGTCTTCGTTGCCATAGAACAGGCCACTTGATGACTGATTGTCTGAACAAATTTTCGAGGGCCTCCAAACATCTTAATTATATCTCTACTGTAGAGAGACAAGAATCTACACTTGCACACTCTACATTTCTTCACGCTAGGTCAAATATCCCTCATCCTCTCCCCCCATCACATAACACAAATATCTCTTCACATCCTTGCTTCTCAACTCTGCGAAGTAAACCTCTCACACATACCTTACCTCTGTCTTTCCCTACTTCCTCTGCATTGATCCATTCCACACCATCTTCCACAAGGCACAGCACTTTGTCCCCGCCTCGACCTTCAACATTCAAAATTCATCTTAACCCAGTAATAAAATCTACCTCATTTGCTGTTAGGAAACTAGCTCACAAAAGATAGAAAAGATAAATCAACGCCTTAGAATTCAGCCTCTTCGAGGGGACAAACTCCTTTACATTACACAAATGAACAATTCTTGGATGATACAAATGACTAAACCTCCTTTCTATATATAGGAGTCTAAGGGGTCACAATATAATCAAGCTGAAATAACTATAATAATATAAGGGCACAAAAATAACAATAGTTGGTTTATATGGTGCATACTAATAACAATATGGGGACAACAGGGGCACAATAATAACAATAAGAGATACAATGACAATAGTAATGGGGGAATCACTAGTATTATAGGGGCCTAACATGCCCCTCTCCTTCCGAAAAGTGTTGTCCTCAATGCTTGAGTAGTTCTAGATGCTTCTGAATAAAATTCTCATCCTCCCATGTGGAATCTTTAGCGGATAAGTTCTTCCACTTGATGTGATACTCTGAAATTGATCGATTTCGTAGCTATCGAGTTCTTGTTTCTATGATTGCTTCTGGTTCGAATATGATTTTTCCTTCCTCATCAAGTTCTGGCAACATTGTTTGAACTGGGAGCTTGTCACCTATAACATTCTTTAAACATGAAACATGGAAAAGTGGGTGCACTCAGGAAGCTGCAGGAAGCTCCAATTTGTATTCCATAGTACCAATTTTTTGCAACACCTTGTATGGACCATAATACTTTGGTGATAATTTATTATCCTTCTTAACTTGCTTGAGAGACATTTGTTTATATGATTGTATCCGTAGGAATACCCAGTCACCTACATCAAAACTTCTTTCGTTGCGATGTTGATCTGCCAGTTGTTTCATTCTATTCTGCGCCAACGTGAGGTTATCCTTTAAAAGTTGGAGAACTTGTCGTTGATGCTCGATGTGATGTTCCACTTCTTTAACCTTAGAATTTTCTCTTAAATATGATGTGATGGATGGTGGATGATATCCATAAAGTGCCATAGATGGCATCATTTTTTCTGCAATATGGAAGCAAGCGTTATACCACCATTCAGTCAAAGGTAACCATTCAACCCATTGTGTCTGTTTATCATATACAAAGCAATGAAGATAGCCTTCCAAACATTTGTTTACTATCTCATTTTTCCCATCATATTGAGGATGATAAGATGAGCTATGAGCTAACTAAGTACCAAGACAAGAAAATAATTTTGTCCAAAAATTTCCAGTGAAAATGGGATCTCTGTCACTTACAATAATCTTTGGGTTTCTGTGTAGCTTTTGAATTGTTTCCATAAATGTAGGAGAAGTTGTAGTGGCTTTAAATGGATGTGATAATGCAAAAAAGTGTGCATAATTGGTAAGTCTGTCAACTACCGCCATGATGACGCTCTTTCCTTCGGACTTGGGTAAACCTATGATAAAATCCATTGAAACCTCCTCCCAACGTTGGCTTGGAATGGATAAAGGTTGTAATAGACCTAGGGTCTTAATTGCTTCAACTTTATTTTTTTGGCAAACCAAACATTCAGCCACAAACTTTTGAATATCCGATTTAAGGCCATCCCAAAAAAAATCCTTCTTAACCCTGTGGTAAGTTTTTAAAAATCCTGAGTTCCCTTATAAGGGAGAAGTGTGCAATTCCATAAGAATCTTTTGTTTGCATTGGGAATTCTTACATAGTTATAAGCGATCTTTGTACCATAACGAATCATTTTTCTAGATAAATGTATCATATGTATTGAGATCTTGTTGTAATTTTCGAATGACTGCCCACGCTTCTTCGTCATTCTTCCATTCCTCCCTTGCTTCATTTATCCAATCTAGTTGTATAATAGAAATGGCGCACAGCAATGCTTCCACATCCTCATCCTTTCTTGAGAGTGCATCTGCCACAAAATTTTTCTTCCCTTTTTTTTAGATGATTTCAAATTCATAACCCAACATCTTTGTGACCCATTTTTTTTCTCTTCAGAGGATAATCTCTGTTCTAAAAATTATTTAAGACTATCATGATCCTTTTTTACCTTGAAGTGTCTTCCCATTAGGTAGGGTCACCATTTCTTAAGTGCATGTAGTATTGCCAACATTTTCTTGTCATAAATAGCTTTGTCTAATTACTTTCTCTTGATTGGACGGCTTTCAAAAGCAATGGGTCTTACATCTTGCATTAAAACAACACCAATTCCATTTCCTGTAGCATCACATTCCACAACAAAGGTTTTTGTGAAGTCCGGCGTAGCTAAGACTGGTGCTTGCCACATTACCTCTTTAAGATGTTCGAAGACCTTTATTGCTTCTGGAGTCCATGAAAATGCATCTTTCTTCAATAATGTTTTTAGAGGTGCTTCTATTCTCCAATAATTCTTAACAAACTTGTGATAATACCCTGTCAACCCGAGAAATAATCACAGATGCTTTATGGATTTGGGGATTTTCCATTCCTTAATGGATTTAATTTTTCTAGGGTCTACTTTAACACCTTCATGAGATACAATATGACCTAGATATTCCACCTCTTATTCTCCAAAGAAACAGTTGGATCTTTTTGCATATAATTGCTTCTCCTCGAATAGTTTTAGCACCCTGTCAACATGTTCAACATGATCCTTCCAAGACTTGTTGTAGATTAGTGTATCATCAAAAAATACTAAGACGAAGTTTCTAAAGAAGGGTTTGAAAATGGCATTCATCAAACCTTGAAATGTAGAAGGTGCATTGGTAAGGCCAAAAGGCTTGACCAAAAATTCATAATGACCCTCATGAGTTCTAAATGTTGTTTTCAGAATGTCTTTAGTCTTTATTGTGATTTGATGATATCCTGAATGAAGATCCAACTTGGTGAAGTAAAGTGATCCATGATTCATCTAATAATTCATCAATAACGGGAATGGGAAATTTATATTTAATAGTGAGCTTGTTGAGCTCCCTATAATCTAGACACATGCGCCATGATCCATCCTTCTTGTGCACCAATACTACTAGAGCAGATAAAGAACTTCAACTAGGTTGAATTATACCAGCCTCTAGCATTTTTGTAAACATATGTTCAACTTCACTCTTTTGGAAATAGGGATATCTGTACGGCTTGATGTTTGGAGGAACACTTCCTGGAATCAAATGAATATCATGGTCATGATCGCAAATAGGTGGGAGACCTTTGGGAGTCTCAAATACCTTGGAATGATTGTACAAGACTTTTTGGAGATCTGGAGAAATAGATGATTTCGATGTGGGAACCTCTATCGAACATAATTGTGCAATTACACCTCGTTGTTCCTTCTTTAGAATCTTTGTCATACCGTTAGAGCTGAATATCTTTCCTGGTTTCCCTGCAATACCCATTAATTCAACTTCCTTTCCTTCAACAACAAAATTTCATGAAAAGTTCTTGAAAATTAAAATCTATGGTACCCAAAGATTGTAGCCATTTGACTCCTAGTACAACATTAGCACCACCCATTGGAATGGAAAGCATTGGGCTACTCAATACATATTCTCCCATGGATAGCTTGATATTATGGCACTTTCTAGAGAAATTTATGGTTCCTCCACTTGAAACCATCACTTGACACTCTAGTGCTGGATATAGAAAGCAATTTAATTCCTTTGCTATCTTACAATGAAGAAAATTATGGGTACTTCCCAAATCAATCAACATTATTACCTTTTTCTTCTTCATATGTCCTTCTATCTTGATAGTTTGAGGAGTGGTAATTCTAGCCAATGCATTACAAGATATAGTCGGATTCATTTCTTCTTTATCTAGGCTTTGTTCCTGGAGTAATATTTCTTTCTCCTTTTCTTCCTCCTCTTCACAATCTATGTAGAATAATTTCTTCTCAGCACACGTACGACCTTTAGTGTATTTTCTATCACAACTATCACAAGGCCCTTTTGCTCTTTCTTCTTCCAATTGTTCTTATGTCAACATTGTAGGTTGTGGAAGGTTAGGAGCAACAACACATCTATCTTTATAGTTGTGAGTGGTAGGCTTCCTGGTTGCCATGATTTTTCTTTCCATTTTTCTTGCTAACCTGAATGCCTTCTCCAATGAATCATGTTCCCAAAGGTGAACCTCATGTTGGATATTATCCTTTAAAGTCCCTATGAACAAATCAATCCTATGCTCCTCTAGAATATCTTTTATCCTTATGTTCAATTTTTGGAAGTCCTCAATGTGCTCCATCATTGAACCCTTTTGTTTGAGATTTATCAATTGGCTAAAAAAGGTGTTGCCTTTTGTATCCTCATAATGTGCTATCATTTCTTCTGTAAAAATTGCCCAAGTGACAATTTGTTTATGAGGGCAAAGCCATCGATACCATACAAATTGATTTGGTTCCAAATATAAAGTTACAATATGTACCTTTTGTGTGTTTTTCACATGATGGAGATCAAAAAATTGTTTCATCTGTAGTATCCATGTTCTGGGATCCCTGCCATCAATCTTCCTCATATCGATTTTTGTAACATGGTGGGTCTTCAATCCAACATTAGAATCTATGAAATCATGATTAACATTTCATTTTTTTTCTCATCATGAATTTCCTTTACTACCCTTTCACCATTAGTGACCATTTCTTGTAGCAACTTATTCAAATTCATCTTCAATTCTTCCATCTTAACGTCCATGTCATTCATATTAGTGTCTATGCCATTCATCTTAGCTTCCATACCATCCATCTTAACTTGCATTCCATTCATATTAGCTTCCATGCCATTCATCTTGGCTTCATTTACCTTTAGTGAGAGTGAAATTTGTTGTACTTGGTCTTGTAATTTTGATATATCATGTTGAATTTCTTCCTCTTCTTCACGAGTCATGTTATAGCTTTCAGGTTTCTTACTAGGTGTTTCCATTTTATTTCTTCGGGGCATTAATTAATGCTAATAATTATTCACTATTCCCTTTGAATTACTTCAAACTAATTTTGCAAACCAATCTTATGCAAAATTTTAAAAAAAACTACACACCTTTTTTTCACTTTGTAAGAGCTCAATATTGAATCTGTTGTGTCTCTGTAACTACAAATCTAGAATATATAAACTCTCGTCCTATGGTATCCCTTTCAGTCCTCTTTCTAACTTCACAAGTCTAATCAATATTGGATTCTCCAAGAAATATTTATGCCAAATCTCCCACGGTGACCTAATTATATACTAGTTCAGTAGAGAAAACTTGTATGACATGCCATGTGTCACTGTTTCAACCTCAGTACCTAAAGCTAATGCACAGAAAACTACAGTCCATCCTCATTCTGAAACTTCTTATGAAATTTCAAACTAATGATCAAAACAAAAGTTATGACAATTTTCCCCAAGTCACTTGTTTGGAATGTAATTTGGGAGTTTACAAAAACCCTAACTTCCTCAGATCATATCTCCACAAATATTGTGAGACAAGCTCTGAAATTTGGACCCAAAGTTCAAAACAACTTCTGCTAAAATGGGGTTTTTTTGTAGCTTCTAAGACGCCGCAGAAAAAAATTATAGCAAAAATGCCACGACGACCTATTTGGAGCAACAAAACCCTAGAATCGAAAGCTCTAATACCAAATGTTACGAAACCTGCTCACAAAAGGATAGAAAGGATAGATCAACGCCTTAGAATTCAGCCTCTTCAAGGGGGTAACCTCCTTTACATTACACAAATAAAAAATTCTTGGATGATACAAATGACTAAACCTCCCTTCTATATATAGGAGTCTAAGGGGTTACAATATAATCAAGTCGACATAATAGTAATAACATAAGGGCACAAAAATAACAATAGTGGGTTTCTATGGGGCATACTAATAACAATATGGGGACAATAGGGGCACAATAATAACAATAAGGGATACAATGATAATAGTAATGGGGGAATCACTAGTATTATAGGGGCCTAAAAAATTCCAAATATAAGCCCTTGTCCGCAATCCCAAACAACTTCCCATCGCCCCCTGCTTTGAAACCTCTAAATGACCAAATTTATCTTTTGGTGCCCCAAACACCCGGAGAGCCATTCTTTTCCTCCCCCATTAAATTTGGGGCTCCTTCTGGGCGAACTTACTCCCCATTTTCAAAAGACGTAGAGCTGGAGACACTAGCCTGTGAGACACAAATCTCCTAGGAACCTTTGACTATTAAAAATTTCTTCTTCGATAAGGATTCCTCCCATCCTCACCCTGCTGCTCATAAAAATGTGACTACTCGAAGAAAAAAAGGGCAGAAATCCAAAAATATCCCTAACTACAATATCATTCCCTCCAATCTTCTAGAACATTTCCAAGAGTGTCGAATCAGCTTGGCCCCATCGACCATTGCATCCATCAACACGGTATAAAATATGGTAATGAATCCACCTAAATCCCGGGTCCTTAGAGAAGAGTCCCCCAATTTTGACCTTTGATAATGCCTATAATGTCTATTAACATTAGGGGCTTGTGATTGGTCGACAAGAGAAGATCCTTGGAAAGCCTAATTGGCATACACAATCTAGAGATAGTTCTTCTCCAAGAAAAAATGACTTGCAAGGATAAACCATGTTGATTTCTATTTCAGGTCTACCCAAACTGGAACATATGAGCAATCATTGCATCAGGATTATCCGGGGGAATGGCTACTATGTGGAATCTAGATATATATAAATTCAATGCTTTCAGTACATCCATTAGTTTACTGATCATGGAGGGCCAAATAGGTACTAAAACTCGTCTTTGAATCATCAACACATATGCCCCCTATTCAAATTGGAAGATGTTTTGGAACAGGGCAGAACAAAGCAACTTCCTTGATCTAGAATCCTTGATTCTAGCTTGGGATCTTAATTTCTCCAACGACTCTTCTAAAATCTGGGGCTGCCTCTCCCGATCAGATCTGGTGGGGACATATTTTAAAGAAATATTTAAACATAAATGTCTCAGGATATTAAACCAGTCCCCATTGGGCCTACTTGGAGAAATGGTTGAGGGGGTTCACAACGCATAGAAAAATGTCTCGACCAATTCTATGTTGAAGAAGCAATTGCTAACAAACTTAAGGAATTGAAGTCATCGATCCTCCCAATCAAAATATCATACCATTTTCCTATATTTCTAAATTGGTTTGAGACACATCATCATAAGCTCACTCCTTTCAAATTTACCCACTTATGGCCGAAGGAGCCAGACTTCATCGAAATTTTCCACACTTCCTAGATGACCCCACCAAGAGACTTTGGTTCTAAGAAGATGGACAAGCTCAATTACAAATTGAGAACTTTGAAATCTTTGGTTAGACATTGGTCGTAGAAAAAGACGAGAACACAAAATAGCGATTTAATCTAGATGGACAACAAGGTCAAATCACTAGAGAACCCAATAGACTCAACTTATTTCTCTGAATTGCGTAAGAAAGAGATTATTCAACAGGCGCTTCGTAGATCAAAAATACTACTTTGCAAGTCCGAATAAATGTAGCAGAAGGGTCGTGCTATGTGGGTTGATGCTAGAGAAAAAAACAACAAATTCTTCCACAAACAGGTTAAAAATAGGTAGCAAAGAAACTCCATTTGGATCATCGAATCTGATTCGGGTGAACAAGTCTCCTCTCAAATTGACATTGAAAGAGAGGCACTCAGCCATTTTCAAAATATATATCATGTTGGGGAACAGGTACCTCTTAGAAGTTAGCTAGAATTATGTGACCTTTTCCCCTTCTCGTCCAACATGGAGGATAATTTTCTATTGGAATGTCATGTCTCACAAGTCGTAGTCCTATCAATCCTAAAAGAAAGGGCCAGAGGGAAAAGCCCTGACCCTGATGGATGGACAATTTAATTTTTTGTTTATTTTCAGGACATCATGGTTGCTGAGCTTATGGACATGGTGGAAAAATTTTGTTGTCTTGGTTGGGTTTCTGGTGCAACAAATGCCTCATTCATCACCCTCATTCGCAAGGTTCCTAATCCTCTCTCCACAGACTATCATCCTATCTCATTGTGTAACATGATGAAAATGAGAATTTTGGGGTTGCCCAAAATCCCAATTCCATGAAAATCTCGATCCTGGACCGTGGGTTATAGGCCCACAAGTCCTGACGGAAGAGATTTATATCTTACAACGTGGAATTATATTAACTATCGATCATCCCTTTAACCCATTGTAAGCATGCAATATAAGTTTAAAAGCACTCCAATACATAGCAATAGGGCGCCGCTATAGGCATTGGCGGCCCACATACCCAACTCTGATCTGATGTAAATATGGAACCCTTCGATCTGATTCCGATCAAAACCAATTTATAACTAATCACATCCATTTCTATTGAATACATAGGAGTCTCTCCGGTTCCGATGCGATTCCGCTTACTCTGCCTCTATGCAGCCACTGTCATCACATACAGCAAGCCTGATCTTCAACTCGATCACAGTTTCCAGAATTGATTTATAACATTCACGTCCGGTTCATTATTGTATTGAGCAACTCTGATTCGATGCAATTCCAACCCCGATTCAATTCAAAACTGAATTATAACTCCTCTGCCTCCTTTCCGATGCAATAGGTCCGTGGCCAACAAATTTCACAATTGATATGTATACCAATCCGACTCTGCTCCAGAAAACCACGAAGTCCTTTCGACAGTTCCTTTGTGTCGCAGAGTTTATAATTCACAAACCAGATTCTAACAACCACAGAATAGTTACGGATTTCACAATAAAACACAAGTTTATATCGACTCAGCAATTTACACACACAGAAAGGTAAAATACGCCAACCCTCATGAATTCGCCCAACAGTCAATCACAGATAATATTTAAACGAATATTTTGATCGCCATCAATCGATGGTCAATCAAGCTCACAACAAACACATAGGCGCACATAACACTAAAGCATGCTTTCATATAAACACAGAACAATTACATATTAAGGCATTTCAGCCTTAAGAACGAGCTCACGCTCGGCTACATCTTGCCACTCACAAATTACCTCACAGAACAGATATATCACCCCTATCACACTACACATATATATACAAGAGTGTTAGATTGGAAGCATCGATCCTATCCTTTGTTTTTCTGCATGCATGACAGATAAGTATCCTTTATCCGCTTTAAAGCCGCTTTAAATCTGCTTTATCTGCTTTAAATCTAATTTTCTGCTTTAAGGCAGACTTTCCTCTGGTCCACGTTTGCCGCTGAGTGCTCCTGCATCATAACACCATTTACAAGCTCATTTCAAAAACCATTCCTAACTGGTTCAAATCATTCCTATCAAAACACATATTTGTTGAACAATTTGGCTTTTTAGAGCACCCTCAAATTCGTGATGATGTAGAAATAACTCAAGAGTGCCTTCATTCTATCAAGACCTCTCATTTGTATGCTTGCCTTATGAAGATCAACCTCAACCAGGCGTTTGATTATGTTGATTGGGAACTTTTGTGGATGGTCCTTCATAAAATTGGCATTGGACCTAAAATGATAAACTGGATTAAAGCTTGCATCAAGAGTGCATCATTTGCAATATTGATCAAGGGTTTTCCTACAACTTTCTTCATAGTCTCTAGAGGTCTTCGTCAAGATTATGCTTTGTCATGCCTCATGTTCCTCATCATCATTGACGGCTTGTCCAAAAAAAATCTAGAATCTTGTGAGAGCGACCTCTTATATGGATGCAAAATTGCTAACAGGGTCTCCCTATCCCATTTAATTCTTTTGGATGACCTATTTGCTATTGGGAAATCGGATCCCTCAGAATGGCAGGTTTTTCATAATATTCTTGCAGATTTTGGATCTGCCTCGAGACTATTCATGAATCAAAAGAAGTCTTTATTGATTTCTAATGATCCTGAGGGGGAATGTACAATAGAGATTGCTTGCACATTTGGGGTAAAAGTCTCTCTTTACGATGATAGTTTCCAATACTTGGGTTTCTTCTTAAAGTCAAATGGATACAAAAACAAAGATTGGGATCGACTACTTCTAAAACTGGAAAATCAACTCTCACAGTGGTCTCACTCATAGATCTCATTGGGAGGGCATCTCATTCTAATCAAATTTTTCCTTCACAGTATTTCTATTTACTGGATGCACATCTTCAGAGTCCCCAAAGGAGTCATCTGTTAGGTCAACTCAATCGTTTTTGTTTTTTATTGGGCTGGAACACAGCTAGATCGCAAATTCCATCTGGCCAGTTTGGAGATACTAAATCTTTTGGTTAAACAAGGTGGTTGGGGTTTAAAAGGTACCTCCACATTCAACCTTGCTTTTCTCCTTAAAAATTTGTGGCGACCTGTGAACAACGATGGCCTTTGGATTCAAATCATCAAGGCTAAATATATTCAGAACATGGATCTTATTGGCTGGATTTGTGTTGGTGCCTCAGATCATCCCAATATCTCTACAACTTGTCATAGACTTCTCCACTCTAAACATTGGTTTTTCGAGAACCTTAGATGGGATGTTGTCTCAGGATCTTCTCCGCAAATTGGCCTGGACTCCCTCTCTGGCCTGACAGGTCCGCATTTACTTTCTCCCCCTCTTATTACTTTCCTGCACAATCATGGTTACTTTGTGATTAAGGATATTGCTTTTGCTCATCTTTCCTCTCCAAATTTCACTCAATTGAAAGGTGCCTATGAGCTTCGAATTCCTGGAACAACGACTTCGGAATGGCAATTTTACATTACTAATCTCAAGGTCATTGGGATCGTCCTTTCATCAGAAGAAGACAAATTCATTTGATTTGGTGGCCCACAACTAGGGAAAGTCATTGTTCATGAGGCATTTCAGGTTATCTACCAACCTACTAAACAAATTCCTTTCTTTCCTTGGCTAGCTAGATCATGGAATTGGAATTTCCCATTCAAAATCAAATGCTTCTAATGGTTGGTGGTGTAGAACAAGATTTTGAATTGCGAAACCCTTTGTAGGAGAGGCTATCAAGCCCTGGGCTAGTGCTGCCTTTGCTCTTCTGCTGGAGCGGATGTCGACCACCTTTTTCTTCATTGTCCCTTTGCCTCCTCTATCTGGATTTGTGTGCTTCAATTGATTAATTCCCCTATTGATTGGGACCGCTCTGATATAATCACTTGCCTTGGAAGTTGGACTGCGGATCATCAATCTTATGGTACATTAGCCTACTTCATCATCTGGGACATTTGGTGGGCCAGGAATGTCCTCATCTTTGATCATGTTTTCCCTAACATCTGATAGACTAGCTGTAGAATTATCTCTTTCTATCTTGAACACTTTTCCTTGTCGCCCTTTGACCCCAAGAGTCCTTCTCCTCCTTGTAATATCTGATCGGGCGGCTTTTTTGATGGAGCTTCCTCCTTTGGACTATGTAGATGCGAAATGACCATCCATCTTGGACATGAGACTTTTTACATATTCCACTGTCACTGTGGTATAGACACCAACACACGAGCATAATGACTTGCCCTCTAGGGAGTTATGTTATGTGCTAAAGGACTTGGACCGTGAGACGTGACAGTTTTTGGAGACTCCAGGTTAGTTATGGACAAAAGCTTCCTTAACTCCCCTAATCTCGATCCCCGAAAATGCATAGCACTCTATTTCCTTTATTTTTACATGTTTTTGCTTTCGTGACCTACACAATAATGCTCTATGCTCTTAGTGTAAAGTATGTATTTTTTTTTTTAAATGTCATGGAAACTGCCATCCCAATATTTGTTTTTTTAACGGTGTCATTGAGTTGATCTAATCCATAGATAAAGTCTTCTGTGCAATCTGGAATATGTAATGTCTCAACTATGTACTTTCATTATCTATAAATGGAAAGCGTTTTTTTCTGCTTGGAAAAAAAAAAAGACAACCCTGAAGTTCTCCATTCTCCATCTCGAGCTGGACGTACGTGAGACTTTCAACGGAGGTCACTAGTTTATCCCTACACAAACGGCATCTTTGTGTAATTCCAGCGGCATTCCTGATCTCCCCACAGTGGCTCGTCTGGGTCTGCAGAGACCTCCCGATGAAACCCGCGCCAGTATGGATCGCAGTTCACCCAGTACTTCCCCGCTTCCTGCAACAAATTTATTTCTGTCAGTATATCATTTTCCCCATTTACTTGCACATGCACCCCGGAATAAAAATTCATTCCTCTGAACACTTTTTGTACGAAAATTGCCCATTTCGTGCCCATCGTACGAAAAATCTTTATTGGATGTACACAATATTTATGATATTCCTTCCTTAGAGGCCTACCCTTTTGTTGAAGAAATTCCAGGAGCATGAGCACAAATCGTCGACGGTGATTCGTTTCTGCAATTACATTCACACAACATATCGATATGAATCGAATATAATATTTTAAGACATGAAACTGACTCAGTAACTTACTACCACCTAGGGTTCCACCTAATTACCTGCTGTCATTCTCTTAATTACCGTCTCCTCCATTGTGAATTTGGGTTTTCAATGAATGCGACCAACTTCTTCGAATGGAACATTACTAGTACTGTAAAATAAAACATTACTAGATCCTAAGGCAGGCGCCACAACCACATATTTCGTCCGGTATAGCGCCATCAAAGTACCCTGCTGGAAACAGGATAGCCCGCATGTTAGTGCCCCTGCAACCATGCCAATGTATCTTGTATTGCTTTCTATAGGAGATCCTAAGGCAGGCGTCACAACCACATATTTCGTCTGGTGTTGCGCCATCATATCCATCCAAGTGCCAATATGGGAGCATATTTTGTGGATGTTAATAGGGGTGCCTTCCAACATATACTTGCTTCTGGCACGCCAAATTTCCACGAAGAGATATCACCCCATTCGAACCATCGGCACAGACATTGTTCAATAGAGAGGTGAGTACAAAAATGAATAACTAGATTCTGGAAAATCCATAGCCATACCTGTGTTGTAATAGAGAAATCTAGGAGAAGATGTTCATTAGTTTCCAAAGAAAATAGGCATATCAGGCACCAACCAGGACCATGGACACCCTTCTTGTGCATATTCTCCCAAGTCAGTGTTTTATCTTTCCAGACCAACCAGGTGAATAATATGATCTTAACAGGAACCTTCAGTTTCCATATTTTATGGAACCAACAAGTATTATCTAGAGAGTGTTTTGTGGTCAGAATATACATGTACGTCTCCGCCACCACCACAGATCCCTGATGGAGAGCCTCGCCCCAAGTGATATAATCGCCACCCCCTGATAGACACAGTCCCGCCCTTCTAAGTGCCAAGATGTAATTTTCCCAGGCCTCGACATAGTGTTCGACCATCCCAATCTCAATAGCCCTCTTCCAAACCGGATATGAACCTTGCCACCGTTTAATGACCTGAGCCAGATAGAAAATTCCTCTAGCATGTAAATAATCGATAATCATCATTCATGTAGCATGTAAATAATCGATAATCTCAATCAGGAGGCTGGCAGAATTTTGAACACCCTGAATGCTATCGAAACCAATAAGAATGCAGTTCCCTTTGCCGAAATTCCACTGGAGACTTAGTAGGAACCAATATTTAACTTTGTGAAAGATCGACCATATAATTGAATCGAGCCTTTTCCAATTCCCTATCGTGCCATCTCTAATCCACTCTGTTACACTCAAATTTTTCAGGGATTTTGCATGAACGATGTCCTTCCGCATCCCATCTCGAAATAAAGCCCGCCACATGGATTTAATCACCAGATCCCATCCAAATATTTTCCCATCATGTTAATGGAATTTCTTCTCTACCCCAGTTGCAGCCCGAATAAAGTGTGTCGCATCTTAGAAATAATAGAGCAGGGAAGTATATATAGGTGTGCCCATTATAGTGCAATTTGTTGTAGTACACTGTACCACCTGTGTAAGGGTGTACCTACCCCCCAAAGTAAGCCATTTGTTAGACCAACCAAACAATCTACGTCAGAATTTTTCCAGTAGCCATAACCAATCAGTTGACCTGTAATTGTTGGGCTTGAGATGGAAACCCAGATATGTAAAGCCCTCACAAAGGGGCTTAGTTTCAACACCAAATATACCCGCAATGAATGAAATCACCTCCTGATCTCCCCAGAGAATAAAAGTAATGATTTGCCTCCATTTATCCTCAACCCCGATGCCTCGCCAAATCTCATAAATATATAATGCATAGTCAACCAGTGAGATCTGGATACCAACCCAAATGTGAGGATATCATCAACAAAAAACACTATGAGATATATCAACATTTCTACCCATCTAACCTCCCGAATTTTAAGCCTGAGCCTGTCCATGACTAAAATGAAGAGTAAAAGTGAGAGCGTTCAACTCTATCGCAGTCCCCTTTTGGAATTAAAAAACTGGATGGGAATCCATTAATCAAGACAACAAAAGTAGTCGAGGTAACACATCCCATAATCCATTCGACATTATACGTCGCTAAGCCAATTTCCATTAGAATGAGTGGCAAGAAAACCCAATCAACAAAATCATATCATATCATATACCAGAGCCACCATTTTCTTCATGTGGATGGAACGTATACACTCTTGAGTAGTAGCTACAACGTCATGAATCGAACGATTGGGCAATAAACCATATTTTTCTAGGGAGATATGGGCCGATAGAGTATGTTTCAGGTGTTCTGCAATGATTTTTTAGATGAACTTGCATGTAATATTGCAAAGCGAGATGGATAAAAAAATATGCAAAGGTGGAGAGATCAGATGACTTCAGAATGAATGCGATGAAGGTTGAATTTATGGTAGTCGACACATACCCTGTGGTTCTGGACTCTTCAACCAACCATATACAGAAGCTCTTGTCCCATCAATTCATAAAAATTGAAGAAGATTTCAAACAACGCAGCCATTCGGGTATGAGTAAATATTGGTTTATTCATAGAGCAGAATGACAATAATAATATAACCAATTAGTTTAATTGGTTACTCTAAATTAACAAAAAGAAGAGTTTCTTAAATCATGTTTATTTAATTATTAAAGGCACGGAATAAATGTTTTCTAAAAGCTCTTACCTTATTCTACGAGCTCAGCATCATTTAAGTACGAGAGATATGTTGGGTATTTTTGATGGGGAAAATACCAAAAACCAAACATTCAAATCAAACACAGAGACAATGCTATGTTCTTTGACTCCAGTATCTTTTATGCACAGAGAGACTCAAAAAAAATTCACTGAGAGACAGAGTAATTCACCACCATAAAAAAAACATTTCTAAGAATTTACTGAACTGGGTTTACTGCTGTAAATCCCTTTTTCCATTCACTGCTGTAACAAAAACTTTACTGCTGTAATTTAAAAATTTACATAAGTTTACTGCTGTAAATAAAGATTACACAGGCTTACAAAAATCGCTTCACCATTTTCTTTACGCACTGCTTGTGCAAAAACCACACATGGTTTTCTTACAACTCCAAAAATTACATCACCAGGTTCTTGTCTTTTTTACACACTGCTGTGTGTTTTTCCTTTTACTGCTCCATCATTCTTTTTCACTGCTGTGAAGAATGATTTTTTTTCTTCCCGTGTGCAACACTTACATATCTCCCGTATATCAAAAAAAACCACAAGCATATGTTATATGTTTCATTACAAAATGGTCAACGTAATTAAAACAAAATACAACATATTTTTACGAACATTAATACATGCCGTATATAAGAAACATATATAAAAATATGTATTAAAACGTGCCCATACTCATATTAAGAGGGCCACCTAAAACTTCGTACCACCATTAAATTCCAAGACATTTCTTCCACAGCGGTCAAACTCAAAAATCAAACACTCCACGCAATGGTTTTAATTTAATGCAAGTTCGTATGCAGCTCCAGGTGATCAACGGCGGAAAACACGAGAGCACATCCAACGGTGGACAACAATATCGGAAACGCAACAAGTGCTGAACATTAACCTCCGAGAAAATGACGTTGCGTTACGTCAGGGCTGAACCACGTGTCAGCTCCACATTTTCTCGGGCCCTTGTGTACGAAAACCATTCTCTGCAGGTAGGCGGTCCGAGAAATCTTTAAACCGGTTTGTGGTTTTTGCTGGCGGTTTTGGGGAGCGTACGGCTGCGTTGAAATTAGATTTCAACACTCCCCTTTAATTTCAACAGCTGGGCATTCAGTCATACCCAGACACTTTCTCAAAAATTCAAAGCTCTTCTGATCAAGTGGCTTTGTCAAGATGTCCGCAACCTGTTCTTGAGTCCTGCAATGTTCTAGGACAATTTCTCCATTGTTCACTAATTCTCTGATGTAGTGAAACCTTGTATCAATGTGTTTCGTTCTCTTATGAAACACTGAATTATTTGACAATGCAATAGCTGAGCTATTGTCACAAAAGATCACTGTCGCTTTTGCCTGCTCTTGGCCTAAGCTTCTCACCATTCTTCTCATCCACACTGCTTGACAAGCTGCTGCTGTAGCTGCCACATATTCAGCCTCTGCTGTAGACAATGCTACAATGGACTGCTTCTTAGAAGCCCATGAAATGGCTCCTAAACCCATATGAAATACATAACCGGAAGTGCTCTTCCGATGATCTACACTTCCAGCCCAATCGCTGTCTGTGTATCCAACCAAATCTGAATGTTCTGAGGCATGATATAAAATTCCAAACATTTTGGTACCTTTGACATACCTCAAAATTCTCTTTGCTGCCTGCCAATGTGCCTCCTTTGGCCTCTCCATGAACCTGGAAATTAAGCTAACAGCATACATTAAATCAGGCCTAGTTGCTGTTAAATACATAAGGCTGCCCACAATACTTTTATACAAGCTAGGATCAAAATCCTTGCTGCTGTCCTCTCTGCTGAGCTTTAATCCCATCACTGTGGGAGTGATTGCTGCCTTGCATTCTTCCATCTTAAATCTGCTCAAAATTTGATTTACATATCTTGCTTGAGATATGAAAATTCTTTTTTCATTTTGATCTACTTCTATGCCTAAGAAGTATCTCAACAAACCCATGTCAGTCATTTCAAATTCATCCTTCATCACTGATTTAAAATTCTTAATGAGCTGATCATCATTACCTGTGAAAATCACATCATCAACATACAAAACAACAATTAAAATTTTACCATCTTTTTCCTTGATGTAGACTGTGGGTTCTCCCTCACACTTGTCGAATTCATTATCCAATAGATATGAATCTATCCTGCTGTACCACGCTCTTGGTGCTTGCTTCAGCCCATAAAGAGCTTTCTTCAATTTGCACACTTTGTGCTCTTCTCCTTTCTTCTCATATCCGAGAGGCTGTTCCACATAGACCTCTTCCATTAATACTCCATTTAGGAATGCTGATTTCACATTCATTTGGTAGACTTTCCATTTGTTTTGTGCTGCTATGGACAGCACTGCTCTCACGGTTTCCATCCTTGCAACCGGTGCGAAAGTCTCCTCATAATCTCTCCCATACTGCTGCTTGTACCCTTTGACAACCAGCCTTGCTTTATGCCTTTCAATCTTGCCTTCAGCATTGCTCTTGGTCTTGTAGACCCATTTCACACCAATGACTTCTTTGCCTTTTGGTAACTCAACCAAATCCCATGTTTTGTTTCTCTCTATGGCATTCATCTCCTCATCCATAGCTTCTATCCATTTCCTATCTTTAATAGCTTCTTCAAAATGAATAGGATCATCAACATGACAATACAAGGCAAATAAGGAATTCATTCCTTCTTCATAAATTTCACTTAGATTTCTAAACTTCTTACCTCGTTCACTTGGTGTGCAAGTGCTTGAAGATGCACTTGAATTTCCTCCTTGTGGTGTGCTTGGAGAAGCACTCTCATTGATCCTCAATGGTGTTCCTTGCTGTCCTTGTGTTGGCGCTGCTGTTTGGGGATGCATTTCAGCCACCTCCTCTTCATCTTCATCATGAGACAAACAGTTCTTGACATTCACTGTTTTCTCTATGCTTCCATCCCAAGCTTCCTCTTCAATGAATTGAACATCCCTGCTGACAAAGAACTTCTTGGTAGATGGAATGTACAGCCTGTAGGCTTTGGATTCATCACTGTATCCAATGAAGATGCATTTCTCCCCTTTGCTGTCCAACTTCCTCCTTAGCTGATCTGGTATGTGTGCATAGCCCACACACCCAAAAACTCTCATGTGGGTGACTCCTTGCTTTCTCCCACTCCATGCCTCTTCTGGCACCTTGTTCATCACTGCTTTTGTAGGACACCTGTTCAAAATATAAACTGCACAATGTACAGCTTCAGCCCAATACTCATTTGGCAAATGCTTTGCCTTCAACATGCTCCTTGCCATATCCATGATGGTCCTGTTCTTCCTTTCAGCAACTCCATTTTGCTGCGGAGTGTACCTTGCTGTAAACTGTTTATGAATTCCATTTTCTCTACAAAATCTTAGGAATTCCTTGGAGATATACTCACCTCCTCTATCAGTTCTCAATACTTTTATGTGCAGCCCACTTTGGTTCTCCACAAATGCCTTAAAGTTTTGGAATTTCTCAAACACTTCACTTTTGTTCTTGAGGAAATATATCCAAGTCTTTCTTGTAAAATCATCAATGAATGTCAAGAAATATAGGCTGCCTGCTAATGATGGAGCTTGCATTGGTCCACACAAATCTGAATGGATAATCTCTAAGGGTGCCTTTGCCCTTATGCTTTTCCCTGATGGAAAACTTTCTCTATGTTGTTTTCCCAATATGCAGCCTTCACATAGGCTGTCCGGCTTCTCTATCAATGGTAATCCTCTTACCATTCCTTTTCTGCTCAATAAGTTTAGACCTCCAAAATTTAAATGCCCGAATCTCAAGTGCCATAACCAGTTCTCATCCTTTGGCACGCTTTGGAAGGCCTCTTGGGTGACTGCTGCCATTTCCCTTTTGTTCTTCATGTCTGCCCGGATCCGGAGAGGGAACATCCTGTTCCTTGTCATCTTCACTTCAGCTATGCATCTTTTGCTGGGTGGTATATCCATGATGGTGCACACATCATTTTTAAAGAAAACATTGTACCCCTTATGGACAAGCTGTTCAATACTCAAGAGATTACATCTCATTCCGGGGACATAGTAGACATCTGCTATGGTTTTCCTTTCTCCTTGCTTTGAAAGTATTTTTATTTCTCCTTTTCCCATAACAGACACTTTACTATCAGTTCCTAGTGTGACCTCTGATTTCAAATTCTGATTTAAGGCTGAAAAGAGGGCTATATTCCCTGTCATATGGTTGCTGCAACCTGAGTCTAAAAACCATATGTCCTCACTATGTGTTTCAGCCATGTTACAAGCTAGCAGGACATTGTCTTGACTGCTGTTTTCTCTTGTAACATTTGCATTTTGTCTGTTGTTCTTATCATGCTGTTTCTTTCTACAATCACTAGCATAATGTCCATACTTTTTGCAATAATAGCATTGAACATTAGATTTATCATACCTTTGTCCTTGAGCATGAAACTGTTCTCTTTGTTGGCTGCTGCCTTGACCTTGGTTCTGATTTGGATTGCTGCCTCTTCCTTGTGCATTTGATGAGCTGTTCCTTCCTCCTCTGTTCTGGCTTCTGCCTCTTCCTCTTCGGTTTCCTCTTCCTTGACCTCTTCCTCTCCCAAAGGACATCTGGGTCTTGAAGGCTTGCTCAAGAGATGAGTTTTCATTCCTACTCAACCTCTGCTCATGTGTTATCAGTGATGCATGTAGCTCATCAACTGAATAGTTTGAGAGATCCTTTGTCTCTTCAATGGTGGTGACTATGGCATCAAACCTTGAGGGTAAGACCCTCAATATCTTCTCCACAATCCTTCTGTCTTCAATGGTTTCTCCATGAGTTCTCATTTGTGTGATTACACCAATCACATGAGTGAAGAATGATTCAATGTTGTCTGACTCCTTCATGTTCAAGTTTTCAAAATCCTTTCTCAGCAATTGTAGTTTTGCTGTCTTCACTCTCTCCATGCCTTGATAGGCTGTCTTGAGGGTTTGCCATGCTTCATTTGCTGTCTTAGCTGCTGCTAACCTTGGAAACACACTCTGGTCTACTGCTAGATACAACAACATACGGGCTTTCGAATCCTTCTTCCTATTGCTCTTCAACTGATCTCTCTCTCCCTGAGTTAGTGCATTGAACTCAGTTTCATCTGCTGGTTCTTCAAAACCTTCCTCAACTATTTCCCATAAGTCTTGAGAGGCAAACAGGGCTGTCATGGTTATTGCCCAGTAGTCATAGTTTTTCCCATTAAACTGTGGGAGCTGGGTGTTAAACAAACCCATACCAGTGCTTGTGCTGGCCATTCCTTGTATTCTGATCTATGTCTCTAAATCCTTGACTGTGTGTTTAAAACAAATCACTGCTTCTTCAGCAACACAAAAAAAAAACTTTGAAATACCTGAATCCTTTGATGTCTGAGTCTTCTGTCTGCCTGAGAGGTTTTGCTGCAGCAACAACCTTCTCCCTTCAGCTTCTTGAACACCTTCAAGAGCCTAAGCCTGCTCTGATACCACTGTTGGGTATTTTTGATGGGGAAAATACCAAAAACCAAACATTCAAATCAAACACAGAGACAATGCTCTGTTCTTTGACTCCAGGATCTTTTATGCACAGAGAGACTCAAAAAAAATTCACTGAGAGACAGAGTAATTCACCACCATAAAAAAACATTTCTAAGAATTTACTGAACTGGGTTTACTGCTGTAAATCCCTTTTTCCATTCACTGCTGTAACAAAAACTTTACTGCTGTAATTTAAAAATTTACATAAGTTTACTGCTGTAAATAAAGATTACACAGGCTTACAAAAATCGCTTCACCATTTTCTTTACGCACTGCTTGTGCAAAAACCACACATGGTTTTCTTACAACTCCAAAAATTACATCACCAGGTTCTTGTCTTTTTTACACACTGCTGTGTGTTTTTCCTTTTACTGCTCCATCATTCTTTTTCACTGCTGTGAAGAATGATTTTTTTTCTTCCCGTGTGCAACACTTCCATATCTCCCGTATATCAAAAAAAACCACAAGCATATGTTATATGTTTCATTACAAAATGGTCAACGTAATTAAAACAAAATACAACATATTTTTACGAACATTAATACATGCCGTATATAAGAAACATATATAAAAATATGTATTAAAACGTGCCCATACTCATATTAAGAGGGCCACCTAAAACTTCGTACCACCATTAAATTCCAAGACATTTCTTCCACAGCGGTCAAACTCAAAAATCAAACACTCCACGCAATGGTTTTAATTTAATGCAAGTTCGTATGCAGCTCCAGGTGATCAACGGCGGAAAACACGAGAGCACATCCAACGGTGGACAACAATATCGGAAACGCAACAAGTACTGAACATTAACCTCCGAGAAAATGACGTTGCGTTACGTCAGGGCTGAACCACGTGTCAGCTCCACATTTTCTCGGGCCCTTGTGTACGAAAACCATTCTCTGCAGGTAGGTGGTCCGAGAAATCTTTAAACCGGTTTGTGGTTTTTGCTGGTGGTTTTGGGGAACGTACGGCTGCGTTGAAATTAGATTTCAACAAGATATAGCCTCCGCCATTTAATATTCCAACCTTAACATTTATACAAAATGTTCGTAACATAGAAATAGAAAGATCCTTAGAAGTTAGTGAAACACTCAATCTAGATTAGGTCACGATATCTATGCACTAGAAGCTCAGGGTTCTGCAATTTACATATCGTATATCTTACAATAACTATGAATAGGGCGATTATGGTTATTATTTCATTGATGATCATTTAAGTATGGGCTAATGCCCGTAGATATGCGTTGATGCCAGATATAGAAACACCTTACTTGGAATGGAATGTTTTCACTTTTTAAGCTGTAACAAAACATGTCTGACATGCATAGTTCCTATTTTCCTGTATTTAGAAGTTATTTCTACATATAGAGGTTTATAGGTTTTATAAATTGGGGTAATTTTTTTCGAAATAGAGAGATTACTAGCATTATTAATTTTATGTAATACTTGTTTTGATGAATTATGATGTGATTTTCACTAAAAACTTTTCTCACTAAACTTAATATAAATCACAAAAACCTAAATTCAATAATTAATACAATACTATTTATTTTCTTTTGATGTTTTATATACCAAACAATATATATGAAAAATAAATAAAAATATTCCATATAGTTCTAAGAGATGCACTAAATTTAAAATAAATACTTTCGTTATAGGTTTTTATTAGAAATTATTAAATATAATATAACTCAAACATTCAACCTAAATATATGAAAAATAGGTAAGAATATTCTATGCAGCTCTAAGAGTTGCACTAGTCTTAAAAAGTAAATAGCTCAAACTATCATGGAGTAATCGTGGGTAGGAATATGAACGAATTTAAGTAAAATAATTATGGATTTTGGAACACTCGGATACAAAGAATAAACAGTATCATGCTCAATCATCATCAAATAAACATGAATGCTAAAATATCACTTGAAAGTGGCCGAGAAAGAACATATCAACCACAATTATGAATTTAATAGAAATATATGTTTTGATAAATCAGATATACAACGTATATATTATTATTGTAGCATAAATATATGTTATAATTTTTTTGATGTAATATAACTAGATTTAAATTTAACAAAAAAGAAACGAGAATCACAATACGTGGTAGTTACATATACATTTAAGAGATGACATTGTATCTATGGTTATAATATTTTCCATATATATTTATAACTACTGACAATGTGTAAAGGCTTCTATCATTCCGGATAAACCAAAGTAATAAATCAAGATACTAGTATTCGTAATAATATCAATAAAGATATAAGTACATTAAAGAAGTTTATTCATAATAAATAATGTAGTTGGAATATATAATTGAGATAACGACACCTGCCATGAATAAACGCTTCAAATCATTCCAGACAAAGAAAGTGATAAGTTTATTCATAATGTTCATTAATTATGTGCTAGTGAAAAGTGAAAAATAATGGATATCTTTCTTCGCAATTGGAATTCGTAAGTTTTGAAAGTTGTCTTAAGTTGTCTTATACCATTAGGATTGTTTCTGATATATGAAGTTTTAAAATTTAAGTATTTATAAATTTCATCTACCTCAAAAAAATTATTTAGTGAATGGGTTGACAATGAAAATAATATTTTCTTATAAAAGCATCATGGAGAAATAAGATACATTTCGAGCTTATGCATTTAGATATTTATGACTTATACAAAAACATCGAATTGTTATAGGTAAATATAGGATTCTAATTCTTTAAGTAATCTATATTTGTTGTATCTAAAAATAATGGATTTATTTGAAAGTGGGAGAATGTAGGTATGATGAATTTTGAATAGATAATGCAACGAGTAGATAACTAACTATAAGTTATATTGTTTAACAAACAATATGAAAATTGTTTAATAAAATAAAAATAATTGAAATGGAAAGCAATATGTTTAAGGCTATGGGTATGAGGATAGAGGTACACTTATTTATTGGTTGAATTGGTTTACTCTAATGATAGTGAAGGTAATGATTCTATAAGAGACTTGAAATACATGAAAGCTAATTATGTCTCATATTGATGTGTTTGGATCCATTTCATTTTTTTATTTTGTACACGTGAGAAAAAATTAATTATAAAAGTAGAATAGGTATATTTATTATCTATATAATGAAGATAAATTGATATGAATGATATAATATACTAATAAAGAAAAGATATTCACTTGTTATGTAATTTTTAATGAAAATCAAGAATAGTAACTAGAGTGCAAATAATAAAAAGAGAAATGTAAGGAAAAACAATAATTTTGGAATTAGAAACATCACAAAATTACATCTCTCAACATTGCATAAACTCTACTAATAGACCAAACTTCCATGATAGTCATGTTCTATGTTCCAGAACTTAATCAATTTTCAGTGTAATTTTACCACAAGGCCAAGTCCTCCAATAATGTCATAAAGTTTTAAAAATTTTTATCAACAACTAATACTAAAAACAATATTGTTTATTTTTCTCCAATTTGTACCAAGTTTCTATAAAATCAAGCTATTATGAATATATAGTTAGGAATATAGTTTAGTGTAAATAATGAATATATATTTTGTTATAAAAGAAATAAATGAAGTATGAAATGTTTTTATGCCTTTTTTAGAAAATATTTCTTAAAACCTAAAGGAAAATGTTTCTTAGAAGTCAAAATGAGCTTATAGAACAAATCTTGAAATAAATGGATTACTTAAAAGTTATAAGAAAACGCAAGGCTAATAGTGAATGATTTTTCACAATGGCCATAAAGACAAATAATGAATAATTTTTCACAATAACCCTATATATTATATAACGAAACTTTATTTATGTTATACGATGTTATAGGATTATACACTAAGGATTATTTCAACTTTCATAACTTAGTTTAAGTGAAATCTTTCTCAATATCAACCATTTTTTTGAATGGTATCTTAGATGGTCATGTGCTTGTGGAGCCATCACCAACTTATGAAATTACGTGTCAAGAATGTAATACTTACCATTTAAATAAGGCTCTAAATAAGGCTTTAAATAGACAAACGTGAATTCCAATGGCTAGTATGGAAGGATATATGAATACGGGTCAAGAATGCAAGACTTACCATTTGAACAAGGGAGCAATTGTCGTAGCGGAAGTCCTTGTCGGTAGATGTGTTGAGTTCCTTAGTTAAAAATGTGTTGAGTTCTTTGGTTAAAAATGACAAACTGTTGAATTATGGTGCTACAAGCAATCAAACTCAATTTTCTATAGCTACACATTGGACATGAGTTATTTCCAACTCTATTTTCAGTAGCCACATATTGCTCAAGAGATTTAGACTAACAACAAACAGATTTAGACTAACAACAAACATTTACATTGAACACCAACTAAATCCATTTATGCATTAAGGCATTACATTCTTGATTATCCATTTCAACAATTTTCCACCAAATATACAATTCTTACATAAAAATTGCATATCCCAGTTTCCCTTTGGTAAAAATGACAAACTGCTGAATTATGGTGCTACAAGCAATCAAACTCAATTTTTAGTACTACTGAATTATGGTGCTACAAGCAATCAAACTCAATTTTTAGTATTGCTAAATTATGGTACTAGAGGCAATCAAAATCAATTTTCACAAACTCAATTTTCAGTAGCTACATATTGGACATGAGTTATTGCAAACTCTATTTTTAGTAGCCACATATTTCTCAATAAATTTAGACTAACAAAAAAAATTTACATTGAACACCAAATAAGTCCATTAATGCATTAAGAAATTACATCCTTCATTATCCATTTCAACAATCTTCCACCAAATATATAACTCTTACATAAAAATTTCATATCCCAGTATCCCATTTTTTGATAATGGTAATATACATGACTATTAGGGAAACATGATAAATGTATCCTACTCCATTGATGCTCCATGAGATCTAAATATGGTTCCACATCCAACTAAGTATGGCCAAAAACTCAGCCACCGAGAAGAGACAAAGAAATATTACATACTTAGATAGCATCCTTCTGCCTTGTTCTCTGTTTTAAATTCATATCAACCATGTCTTCCTCATGGGTTGATGAGAGAGATTCCATTCCAGTTAATGCAGTTGTTATCTTACGAAACAAGGCCTACATTGCTCACAATCACACTAAATATGTCAGTGGCAGATGCTTAGTGACATAAATATATAATGAACATGCATTGAAATTTGAGCAAGATCTAAAAATGAAAAATTCTAAAAACCATTTTCTACAATTTAAGTCTATAATAAAAGAGAAAAGGTTGCACCTTAATGTGAAATACAAATTTTGTAGTGGTTTCAATAAACATCACTCCAAATTTCCAAGACTTTGCATGGCCAAAGTCATATGTAATTTCATGCAGTCCTATGGGTATTGAATCAAGGATCTGAGACTAGTAGCATCTCGGATCTGAGATCTGCAAGGTGTTCCTAGGTTTGTCGCCATCTCAGGAATGAAATTGACTATACTTGTATGTGGCTCACTCCATGCAGGTAATATTGAGCCTAGTGCAACACTGAGCCGTAAGCCATTGGGACTTGCCTAACCAAATCATTATAAAAGAAACAGATGAACAAAAAAAATGTTACTTTGGCATTCACTCATTTTAGCGTTTGGCATATGTTTTAACAGAATATGGAGAAGTAAATTGACAAAATAAAATGGAGCTGGGTTACTTTTTCATTCCAAACCAAGGTAGAGGGCATTAGAGCACTTCTGAATACCATGTCCATTTGAATGCTACTAAAAGTATAGATTTGTTTTCCTTGGAAAAAAAGGAAACAATAGTATGCCAAAGCATAATTCCCTGTAGATGGCATAAGTTTTAACAGAATATGGAGAAGTAAATTGACAAAATAAAATGGCACTAGGTTACTTTTTCATTCCAAACCAAGGTAGAGGGAATTAGATCACTTATGAATACCATGGCCATCTGAATACTACTAAAAATACAAATTTGTTTTTCTTGGAAAAAAAGGAAACAACAGTATGCCAAAACATAGTTCCCTGTAGATGAGAAATCGTTCAAGAACCAAAGCACCAAGAATTTAACCTAGACTAGTTCAGATAAACTTTCACAGGTGTACTACTAAACAACAACCCAACCGACAAATAATATAAAATATATTATTACCGTACACGTTCTCTAGGAAAGCCTGTGAAAAAATGGATTTGCAATGAACCATATTCTTGGTTGATGGCAAGATATATGCTATAGTTGTGGTTACCTTTTGATATGTCAATGTAATTGTAAGGATATAAAATCTTATTTGCAAGATGCAAAGTGCATTTCCCCTACTATAGGGATGACCCTAATCTGGAATATGAACCATAGAAAAAGACACCCAGTAGACCAATCACGATAATACCAGTTACAGTACCTATCAACCAAAGAGGGATCCTTCCAGTGGTATCGGCCATTTCTCTTACTCCCTTTCACATTTTCTTAAGTGGGTTTGCGGGGTCAAACTCATCAAGTAGGAGATCATCCTAGAAAAGCTGAATTCCTTTGTAGATGATCTCGAATTGAGCCTTACCATCTCTATTCATGAGAAGGGGGGCCCTTCTTTTCTTTTTTTGGGCATATTGATCAAACTTTATGCGGACGGTCATATCACTCTATTTGCTCTCGGTGAAATGGTGGTAGTTATATATGAGCATGTGGTAGTTTAGGTTCCTTGCCCGATAAACAGTCCCGCCCGAAATCCGTACCACGATATCCGGGACGGATGCTACGAATGGTCTGTTTTTACGTATGATCTGTAGATAGCATTTTAAGGGTTGGAGAAAAATTACCTATACATCCATATAAAGCTTCTAGAAGATGTTGCCTTGGGGTTATGTTTAATGGTTGGTCATTGATTCTCCAATTTCTCAAGGAAATACTCAGGCCCTTGGAGGACTTAGAATAGTGATGTCACATATATTGGTGCTCTCTTTGCATCCTCAAGTTCATTTCCTTTTGTATTTGAGGAGGTAGATGACATTTAAGTATGCCCACAAAAAAAAATTAAGAGAGTCGACAAAAATTTCATTAATAATGAAGATGTTGCACATTTAGAAACTGGAGGTGGCTTTGCCTGAGAAGAAATGTGTAGGAAATTGTCCCATATTGAGTTCGAGGCATGCAAGGAAACATAAGAAGTAAGAACATGTTCACTGCAGCTAAGGAATTCAATGTTGAAGTGAGGAGATTTTAAGGATGAGATAAATGCAACAAAAAATGGTTGCATAATGTTATTGAAAAAATATCTAAGCCTACTTGAGAACATGGATATCTAATACGCACAGAGTCACATGTAAGCCCTGGTTCAAAATCAAAGTCAGGGTCCCAGCATGTATGCTTGGAGTTGATATCATATTTCTTTCCTGGCAGTGCAAGAATTCAAAGCTTAAAACATTCACTAGAGCTGAACGGATGACTTTGGTAAGGAAAATGAAGGTAGTAGTCACGATTTTTTCATAGGATTACACCCCACCAGTGGTTAAAGAACTAAACTAAAGAAGAAATAAGATGCATAAAGAAAATGATACCTGTATTTCAAATTTATATCATAATAAGTATCTACACATAGACAGACACAATCAACTTGAAAAAACTTAGTATATCTATTAGCATTGTTGAGTGAGATGAACATACTAGAACTATGAATATGGAAGGAGAAAGGTACTCACCATAGTTGCAAATGAATAGTTTGATCTTCAAGGTACATTGTCTTTGACAAGAAATTGATACCAATGGTAGCCTAATGTGAATACAAGGAAGTTAGCATCTAGCGCTATAATAATTTTTGAAATGACATTTGGAGAGACTAGTAAATACAACACAATGCGTTATTTCAACTATCAGCAGAATTATAAGCAGATATCAATCCAATATATTGAAATGAAATTTTTGCAAAACATAAAAGAGAATACTGGTATTTTAGTTTTTTGAAGCAGCTGATCTTATTTCAGTAAAGTCTCAAAGACTATAATTTCAAAGCACAATTCTCTTTCTCATCTTCACATATTGATAAAGGAAGAAAGGAGATATGCAAAGCATATTAGCCCCATAACGAAAATCTAAAATAACTTGTCTTAGAAGTAAGGCATGCATGGAACTCTAGTTATCTAGTCTAAACTTTCTGATCTCTGGGTCATGCAGGTGGAAGCACAAAATCAGTCCATTCAAGGACAATTGGAAGAGAAAATTTAATTTTCTTCCCTAGTCAAGGGGAAGACAGTGTACCTGATCATGGTGCGTGACATGAAGTATTAAAAGAGCATGAATTCTAGGACATAGGTAATAATATAGAGCATGGAGTACAAATCTTTCATTCACTTATATATTTCTAATTTCAATTTCAAATCATTTCAATAGTAGTTCCTTCAGTTATATATTCCTGATTTTAAATTTCAAACAATTTCAGATTGTAAGTAAGAGCATGAAATACCTCACTTGTGTGCATTTTTCTGCAAAAGGGATATTGTGATGATAAACCTTCTCTGATACAATGTATAGAGTCATGTTTCTTCTAGATCAGGTTCTATTGATTGTTCAAAGGAAGAACATATGTCTTCATGACAATTCTAATAAGTAAGTAACAATCGCATATGATTTTAAAGGGATTGAAGTATGTAATAAGTATAGATGAAAATATCAAATGGAAACAAAATTTAATCCTAGAGACAGACCAGAACACAGACCATAATGCCAAATAAAGATAAGGCGTAGTGGTGAACCAAAGACTACAATTGCATAAGATTTTTCAAAAAGTTGAAAATACCTAGAGACATGCACCAACTAGTAGAGGTATTAGTTGTGGGGGTTGTTTTGTCTTAAAAGTTGGCAAATTCAGATATGAGGGCATAGCCATAAATAGGATGTAGGATGAAAAATAAGAAGACCGAGCTCCATTGGCTTCCAATTATAAATGATTGTTCTTTCAAAGTTACACGTACACTTCTTGATCCATTTTTAGATATGATTTGCTTCAAAGAAACGTAAAATACAACTGCAGAAGCTTTTTAAAAAAGATGAAATGACTCAAAGAGATGTACCAACTAGTATATTTATCAGGTACGGGGTTGTTCTTTTTTAGAAGTTGGTATATGGATATGTCAAGGCATAAGACTTGGGATGTAAACTGTCAAAATTTTGGAATGTTGACGACCACTACAGGAACGATCTATCTAAAATCAAAAGAAAATCACGAATAGATCCTAGTGTTAGATTAAGCTCCATAATATGACAATCATAAATTACTAGATTATATTTTTTTCAAAGTTACACCTACCTTCACTAACTTCCATCCACCCAATTAACTCCTTGGGAAAATTTGAGTTTTGGTGACGTACCACTTCCAATTAGGGACATCGCTTATTAGGTTCAACATTCGAGTCCAATAGGCTCCAAACTCTCTGTTCTATTGTAGTAAACAATCTCATCCATGGGCTATTGAAGAATGTAAGATGCAACAACGACCTCCAAGATTTTTTCAGCATTCCAATTGTTAAGTTGATTGTGACATATGATCAATCAGAAGTTGCACTTGACAACATGGGATGATTAACAATTGGATATCCACTATATTTATTAATAACCTTCAAGGCAGTATTCATTACAGTAATGACAAATTTTGCATCAGCATAAACTACACCAAATCCAACAATAATAGCATCTCCAACTGGCTGATTCTTTAGCCAATTTTGCATGATTTTTTGGTAGTTTTTCCCCCATGTGAAATGTATCATAAATAATTTACTTCCGTTCAGGTAAAAGATGATAACTATGTAGAAATTTTCTAAGTATTTCTATTACCTAGCATGGGTGAAGAGATAGACTAAATTCTATTCCTTTGTGTCCCTTATTTCGTTCTAATAAATCTGCTTGAGATGCTATTATGGGTGCTTCTTGATTTCCTTTTCCTTTGTTCTTCTTCTTTTAGGATGTCCATAATGATAAGATTCATGAGAACAAATGCTACAAGAATGAGCCCCGCTTGTTGAGTAAGTTCGATCATGCTAATGGATTCCATTCCAATCAATAATGATGTAGCTAATGCTGAAATTTAAAGTACATCTGTAACAAACATCTAAGGAATATAGCTTGTTATTGCATTGATCAGAAATGATATTCAGTTTGAGGCTATGTTATATGAAGCAGAAGGACGTATGTCCATATATAGGTGCAGAAGGAAGTTTTTTCTTTCAAGAGAGTGAGAAGCTGGGTATTGCTTTTGGGCTTATGAAGACAGTGAGAAGTTGGGTATTTCTTAGCGAAGGTGGTGTATCAGTTTAAAGGGTAGGTAGGTAAAGTTGTGCAGGATTTTCTTCCAAGTCTCCAATTTATAGAAAAGTTCAAGGTGTTTGCAAGTTGGTTTTAAGTGTGAATGGAACTGAGTTTTTGGGAAGAATTGGCTATAAGAAAGAAGAAATTAGTTGAAAAAATTGAAAGACAATGGGTAATGGATGTCTTTATGTTCAAAATGGCTTAGCTGGCAGAAGGCATGATGAACTATTGACAACTAGAAAAGGTCTCATGAATTTGAGATTATTGATCCGTGGCATAGTTCGTAGAATCTTGTGGAACAATCCTCTTTGGTGCTTTCTAGGCTCAGCCCCATAGGAAAAGAAAGAAAGGAAGAACTACCTAAGGTACAACTAATAACAGGAGGGAAGCTTTCTTTTGGCAAGAAATCACTTCAAGCGAAATGCCTAGTATAATGAATGTGCTTGAAATAACATATCTTTCAGGCATAAAACTTGTCCCAGTGACTAAAAAAAGAAGTATAGGGAATGAGTTGAGTTTGTACATAGAAAATGCAGTCTGAACTCTTATGTCATGTCTATGTCAATTCTTATGGCACTCCTATCAAACATTTAACATGATAACAAGTATGAATTGCAAACCCTATGATTTTATAAAGACATCAATAATGTCATACCTGTATGACAAAGAAACCATGGGAGTGTATTGAGAGGAAACGAGATGCATTTGCTAGTGTACATGAATAATTTAAAATGTTTGATTCTCTTTTTTTGGTGAGATGAAAATATCACAAAAGATAGAGTAGAATTCAAACAAAAAGCCTATAGGTGCATTATCTGATCTGAATCAGATCAGCTCATCGAAGCCATGAGTTGGTCTGAGAAATGGAGATGTTAAAGAGCCAAGTTGAAATAAAGTCTGTTTTGGGGGACAAAAGCCCTGCATGGGAAAGGGTCTCACCCATAAGGATCTTTGTAAATTTTTATTTTTTGATGTTTTACTTAGTATAAATTGCTGATTTGCAAATGGGAAAAAAAATATTCATAGAAACAAATCAAGATTGCAGTTAAGAAAAAAAATGTAAACTTTAAGGAAAAATTCTTTTCTAAGGGCATGCAACTATAGGAGTCCACAACATAATTCCCCAACTTCATAGAATTCAGCTACTCATTACAAGCACCAGAGCAGTGACAAAACTGGTCTTACTAGTGGGGTGATAATAGGAATAGTAATTAGAGGCATATTAGTTTCTATTGCGGTTGTCTTAGGAATCATTTTCTTTCCATTGAGGTCTCCTAAAAAAGGGAAGGACAAAGAGAGGGTTCATAATGGCAATGCATCTTTGAGAGATCTTATTATTTTTATGGTTAAAGGTATTCTTCTCAAATTTCTTTTTACAACTTCAGAGAATTCAACTGCTCAGCATCAAAGCAGTGATAAAATTGGTCTTACTAGTGGGGTGATAGGAGGAATAGTAATTGTAGGCATATTAGCTGCTATTGCGACTGGCTTAGGAATCATTTTCTTTGCATTGAGGTTTCCCAAAAAAGGGTAGGACAAAGAGAGGGTTAATAATGGAAATGAATATTTGAGCCCTCTTACTGCTTTCATGGTTAAAGGTATTCTTCTCAAATTTATTTTTACCTTTGGTAAGGTCCTTCCTTCCTTAAGTTACTTTTATTGTTGTTTTTGTTTCCTATAAATCTTTCCTAGTATCTAAATTTATAGAAATATATGTTTTTACAAAAGTTTTCTAAGTTTTGGGTGGTTAAATAGCCCTTGTGCGCCAAAAAGCTTCGGCTTAGTACTTGTGTCCAAAATGCTCTAGAAACCTCTGGCTTAGTTGCAATATCCAACGGGTTTTTATTTGGCCAAAATTGCACAGGATTTTCCTAGGACAAACTAGTTATAATCAGTAAAGTATGAGTTACTAAAAGATAGCACAAAAAATTGGCTCCATTATCATGGGAGAAAATTCTTGGAGGATTAGATCTAGGTCTTTATGAAGAATTTTTTCAAAACAACAATTCTTGTTGTTTGAGTTCATGAGTTAAGTATGAGCTATTGCAAGATAGCACAAAAAATTGGCTGCATTATCATGGCATCAAATTCTTGGATGATTGAATCCAGATATTTGTGAAGGAAGTTTTCAAAAGATCAGTTGTTGTTGTTTGAATTCATCATTTAATTATGAGCTATTACAAGATAGGACAACATATTGGTTGTATTATCATGGCAAAAAATTCAATAGTTGAATCGTTGTTTTCATGCAGTTAAGGTTATTCCTTCCTCTAAGGCCAAGAGGTTGCATAAGAAGTTGGGGTACCTACCTTTTCACTAACAGACACCTTTTAGTATTGAATTTTCCACTTTTGGTCAAGGTGAAGCAAGGTCGTTAGAAGCTTAATACTAAAAAATTCAAGATGAACCTTGAGATTAGTCTTCATCACATGCCATTTAAATAAGCCAAACATTTTGTGTAAAAAATTATCTTCCATCTAAAATCCGTGTTTTAACAAACAAAAAACTTGTAACAATCAGAAATCTAATAAAAGTTACTCATTCAAATCAGAAAATTACTCTTTATTGCCAAAGTGTTTTCTGAAATAGAAACTCTAATAATTAGAACTAGAATTTAATATTTGTCTAATGCACTATCTAGAGAGGTGCTGAAATGACACTTACTAACATACTCAACATCAAAAATGGAATTATTGTACAACATAATACGGTTGACTCCACTCAATTGTTGTAGGAAAAGCAACCCAAAACCAATCTACAAAATTCCATTTTTTGAGAAACGACAAGAATCCAATAATCCTTGTAACCTTGATGCAGATATAAAAAGATCAACAAAAAGAGGAGGAAAAAATGCTTACATTTTCACTTGAAATGTTGGAAAAAATAAACTTACAGTCAGAGGGAGTGAATATGTTCTCTCCCATAGTTTAGAGAATTTGATTCCTATTTGTTGATTGCTTGCCTCAATAACATTGTGCATTCAATAGAAGAACTTTTTACAGACATGTCGATCATGATAAATATTGATGCCTCAAACATGAAGTGTGGTTTTTCTTCAATACTAATCTTTCATCAACAATAGTTATTTATCCTACAACCCAAAGTTACATATACAAAAGCTATAAGGACTGGATAAATCCAATCCAGTTATCCTGCAATAGAAGTAGTTTGAAGAGAAACTAATGTGCTTTCTTTTCAATAGTGGACACCCAAAGTAGACTGTACTACTAAAGAATTCCCACCATGAAGCTAAAACATTGGAACATTGTCCAACATATAACCATGGTACAATTTTGTTGTTGACATTTCCTTCAAAAATGAAAAGAACATTCACACAAATATAGTCAATTTGAGTCCTCCAATGGAAGAAATTGTCTCAGGCTAGTTATTTTTACAGAATCAAATCTATCAAATATATTCAACATGTCTCTCATGATCTCCGAGGGGAGATCCTGACATTCTTTGGGATTTTTCTCTATTAATGGCTAAGAAAGGAAAGCATATTTTTGGTTGTCCTTTGTAATACCTGCAATTTAGGAAAATTTAGGGTTATCCATAAAGATATAACAAATATTTAAATAAGCAACAAATTTTCATTTAATATAGAATATGCAAGGCTCCTAGAAACTTGTCTACATGGGACTGATCATTGCAGTTATTATGACACTTTTTCCCCTCTGTTGTATCTTTAGTATGCACCTTGTTACAATTTTTACAGTAGGATTTCCCACATCCCTGCATCCATATACAACTCAATGTGACAACTTGATCAACATCTAAAAACTAAATAATTTTAGAACATGCACACCATCAATGTCCCACTCCCAATCAGTACAAAAAATTGGCATGTTGAAGAAGACATCAACAAGTCAGTTAGACAACTTACCAAGCACATGCATCATTTGATAGATATTCAGATGCATTGGCAATGCCAGTCAACAAATTACTAGGGAGGTTAGATTAAATCTCAACACAAGGTTTGTCCAAGCTCTCTCCTCAAGGTTTTATATTAATAACCATGACTGGAGGATCTTCATGATGCACCGTTACATCAGCTAAAATAAGCAAATATAATCATTGAGTCTATAAAAATCCATTTTACAAAGTTGATTGAAAGAGCAAAGATGATTTTCATTTCAGTAGAGAAGCAAAGACAATGCATGATTTGGATTGCGAGTTGAACTTATAGTCTGTCCTAACCTTTAGTAGTTGAATTACTAGGAAATAAAAATCCTTATTAGAAGATAAGGCAAAGAAAAGCAGAAGCTTTTTAATATGGATGGCGATCTTGATTTTATGGAGTTCTAATTGAATACTAAGGGACTAGGAATGCTGCAACGAAATAGATTATTTCGTATGGAGTGTAATAAAAAGAATTTGGATCATTTAGGTTGCATATATCTTTAAATGGAACAACTTTTTCCTTTTGGTTTTCCAGTCTTAATATGCAAAAAAAAAAATCGATTCAACCAAAGTGTAGAATATTTTGAATTCTTAGTGGCATGAAATAAGGTAAGGAAAAAATTTGGAAATGATGATGACTTTTGAAATGACCACTTTCAAAACCTTTGAAAACAAAGTAACGATCACTTCCACACACAGGTCTAGAGGTCATGACTTAGGAGCATGAGCACAAGCTTAATTCAGAGATGATTAAATATGAAACGAATTGGGCTGCAATTATACTCAATTAAACATAAAGCAATGATTAAAATCTATATAAATGACCTAGAAGTCAAACATGACAACTTTTGAATATGGTAGAATTTTGGCATTAAAACTTTGTTCATTATACATTTTATTTCGTTCAGTTTTGATGCTTTGCTTCCAAATTAGGTGTTTTCTTTGTTGGAGATAGCACTTTTCACATCTAGGTTGAACCATTAATGATTCCCACAATGAATAGGCATGTAGCTCAGTAGTATGACAACACTCTGGCTAAGGGAAAATATGGGGTTCAAATCCTAGTATGAATACTTTTCAAGATGGAGATAGAGATATTTTTCTTGGGGTTGGCTAGGAGACCTTAGCCAAACTGTGGCCTGATGAGGGTGTTGGAAATAGGAATACACAATTCTATGCTAAACTGCTAAGGGTGTTGGGTTATGTTATATTCCTTCCACGTAGTTAACAGGGGGTTTGAAGGGCACCAGTAACCCCACTTTATGGGGTGCCCCAGAAAATTTTGGTTTTGGACCCTATGTTAGGTTGGGCGGACCCACCAATGGTTTTGTACATGATTTTTGCACATGTTTTTTGGATGCGATGGTTTTTCAGTCCATGGTATTGGACGCGATGGTTTTCGGTCCATGGTATTGGACGCGATGGTTTTCGATCCATGGTATTGGATGCTTCGGCATGTATAAATATGTATTATAACATTGAAAGGAAAATAATGAAAAACCAAGCTAGTAGTCCTGGTTTTGGATCCAAGGGAAAATCTCTGTGTATATGTGTTTTATGTGTTCTGCTCTCGCATTATTTATTTTTTGTGTTTTAGAATTCATATGCAAGTAATTTTTGTATGGGGTTAAAACCTACATTTGGTATCAGAGCAGTTTTGGCTTCAAGGGGACGCCTTTGTTGCTGAGGGATTTCGCTCAGGCCTATGGTAGACCCTGTTTAGTGGGAGATCTGTGATATCGATTCTAGTGGTGAAAGAAGATGGTGAGTAGTGGAAAGATAGAGATCGAGAAATTTAATGGTCAGAGTTTTGAGTTATGGAAACTCAATATGGAGGATCTGTTGGTGGATAAAGAACAGTGGATCGCGGTAGATGAAGGATGGAAGAAGTTGGATCGGAAAGCAAAGAGCACAATACGAATGTGTGTCTTAGATTTAGTATTGCTGAATGTATCAGGGGAAGCTACAGTGAAGGCTTTGTGGGACAAGTTAGGGACTTTGTACCAATCTAAGTCTCTAGTGAATAAATTGTTCCTACAGAAAAAGTTGTATAACCTGAGGATGAAAGATGGAGACTCGGTGACAGATCATCTGAACAGATTTAATACTGTGGTAAGTCAGTTAGCATCTGTTGATATTAAAATTTCAGATGAAGAAAAGTGCATCAGTTTGTTGTGTTCTCTACCAGATTCGTGGGATAGTCTAGTTATTGCAATAGGTAGCAATGCAACTGCCTTGCAGTTTGATGAAATAGTCTCATCCTTGCTGATGGAGGATATGAGATGGAAAAATATGGAGAGCCAGAATGGTGATGCCTTTTCTGTACGAGGACGGTCCCAGAACAGAAATAAAAATAAGTCATCGAGTGGGAGATCTAAATATAGAGGGAGATCTAAATCTCCAGGAAAACCTGTAAAGGTGGTGTGCTGGAAATGCAGAAAGGAAGGCCATTTCAAAAGGGACTATAAATATAAAGCTCCTAACAAAGGAAAGGGATCTGATGAGGCTCCTTTTGCACAGGTGAAAACCACCTCAAATGAAGGTGGGGATGTGTACTTGGCTTCTTCAAGTACACATGTAGATCATGAGGCATGGTTGATTGACTTAGGTGCATCCTTTCACTTCACTCCCCATAAAGAGTGGTTCTGTGAGTATGAGAAATATGATGGTGGTGATGTCTTCTTGGGGGATGATGGGAAGGCTAGAATCATTGGTCGTGGAAAAGTAAAGTTGAAGCTGAAAGGTGGAAGGGTTAGAACACTTCCGGGGATTCTACATATTCCTACATTAGCCAGAAATCTAATTTCTGTTAGTAAGCTAGATGATGTAGGTGTAAAAACAGTGTTCAGGAAGGATATCTGCAAGATGGTTCGGGGAGCACTGGTATTAATGCGGGGAGTTTGGATTGGAACTCTATACAAGCTGCAAGGTAACACTGTTGTTGATGGGTGCAACAATTCTGTGGTTCCTGAAAGTGGAGCGGAAAATTTAGTGGTCTCTGGAGAAAAGACCATGCCGTGGCATCAAAGGCTTGGACATATTGGAGAGAAGGGCCTTCGAATACTTCACGGTAAAGGTCTAGTACAAGGCATGAGTAATAGCTCTCTAGATTTTGATTTCTGTGAAAATTGTGTATACGGGAAGTAGAATCGGGTGAGTTTCCCCTCTGGTGGTAAGAGGGTGAAACATATATTAGAGCTTGTGCACAGTGATGTGTTTGGACCTGTGAAGGTTCCATCACTGGGTAAGTATGTGTACTATGTATCATTTATAGATGACTTCTCAAGGAATACATGGATATATTTCCTTAAGAAGAAATCTAAAGTCTTTGAGAGGTTTAAAGAATTTAAGGCTCTAGTGGAAAACCAGACAGAGAAGAAGATAAAGGTGCTGAGGACAGATAATGGTGGAGAGTTTTGCAGTAAGGAATTTGAAGAATTATGCAAGTAGTGTGGTATAGCACGACAGAAGACTACTCCATATACACCTTAGCGAAATGGAGTTGCAGAAAGAATGAATAAGACGTTGATGGAAAGGGCAAGAAGCATGCTCAGTGGTGCTGGGTTAGGACAGGAATTCTGGGCAGAGGCGGTGGATACTGCATGTTACCTGGTCAATAGGTCACCTTAATTAGCGTTGGAGGATAAGACTCCATAGGAGGCATGCACTGGTAAGAAACCCTCTCTTTCACATCTGAGGGTATTTGGATGTGATGCATATGTACATGTTCCAAAGAAGAAACAAACCAAGTTGGATAGTAAGTCTGAAAAGTGCATCTTTATTGGGTATAAGGACGGTTTAAAGGGTTATAAGCTTTGGAACCCAGTAACAAGGAAGGTTGTGTACAATCGAGATGTGGTGTTCAAAGAGGTAAAAGATGTTATTAAACATGAAATCCAACCAAAGGAATAATTAGACTCTACAGCAGAGGAGGAATCAGAAGATGAAGAGCCACAAACACCGGCTACGAGAAGATCAGTTCAAAAAAGAAGGTAGCCAGAAAGGTATAGTCCATCTACTTTCTGTTCAAATTTTGCTTTGTCTATTATTGATGATGATCCCAGAACTATGAAGGAAGCAGTGGATTCAGATGATGGAAAACTTTGGAAAGAGGCCATGGTTGATGAAATGGCATCTTTGCACAAAAATAAGGCTTGGGATCTGAGTTGCCGAATGGAAGGAAACCCATTGGCAGCAAATGGGTGTTCAAAAAGAAGACAAATGCAAAAGGAAAAGTGGAGAAATACAAAGCTCGGTTGGTAGCAAAAGGTTATTCCCAGGTGCCAGGAATTGATTTTGGTGATATTTGTTCTCCTGTTGCCAAGGTAACTTCTATTAGATTGACTTTATCTGTTGTTGCTTCTTTTGATTTTGAGGTAGAACAAATGGATGTGAAGACAACATTTCTTCATGGGGATCTAGAAGAGGAGATCTACATGAAGCAACCTGAAGGTTTTCCGGTGAAGGGTAAGAAAGAACTGGTATGCAAGCTAAATAAGTCTTTGTATGGGTTAAAACAGTGACCAAGGATGTGGTATCAGAAATTTGATACATTTATATGGGGACTTGGCTTCTCCAGAAGTAAAGAAGATCATTGTGTGTATTTTAAATTAATTGGTGACCGTGTTATTTATCTGGTCTTGTATGTAGATGATATGTTGCTAGTTTGAAATGACAAAAAAATTATCCAAGATTTGAAGAACCATTTGTCCTCCAAATTCGACATGAAAGATCTTGGTGCTACAAATTATATTTTGGGCATGGAAATTAAAAGAGATCAGACAAAGAGGATTCTTTGGTTAAACCAGAGGAAGTATGTCGAGACAATATTGTAGAGGTTTAATATGTAGGATAGTAAACTAGTGAAGGTTCCTATTCATGTGGGTGTGAGGTTATCTGTTGAACAGTGTCCCAAGACACAAGAAGAGGAAGAGGACATATCTCATGTTCCATATGCAAGTGCAGTCGGTAGCCTGATGTATGCAATGGTCTGTACTAGACCAGACATTGCACATGCAATGGGAGTATTGAGTAGGTTTATGTCAAAACTAGGGAAGGAGCATTGGACAGTAGTGAAGCGGGTTTTCAGGTATTTGCATGGCACTAGTGATTATGGTTTGTGCTACCAAGGAAGACAAGGATTGGATAGAGCGTTGGATATTCATGGCTTTGTTGATGCAAACTGGGTTGGGATCTGGATCAGAGAAGATCTACAAGTGGGTATGTGTTTAACCTATTTGGAGGTGAAGTCAGTTGGATGAGTAAGAAACAATCTGTAGTGGCACTATCAACTACAGAGGCAGAATACATGGCAGCCACTCATGCAAGCAAGGAAGCAGTTTGGTTGTAGAGATTGTGTTCAAGTATGGGTTTAGTACAGGAAGCTATAAGGATAGACTGTGACAGCCAAAGTGCAATTTTCTTGGCAAAGAACCCCGCATATCATTCAAAGACAAAGCACATTAATGTTCAGTATCACTTTGTGAGGGATATGATAGAAGACAAAAAGGTGTTGCTAGTAAAGGTGGACACTTTGAAGAATACTACAAATGCATTGACAAAATCTGTGAGCTCTGAGAAGTTTTCTTAGTGTAGGGAAACAATGGGCATTTCAGGGCTGGGAAAATGATTAAGCTCTCTTGTGGTCCCCTGTGGAAAGAAAACAACAAGTGGGAGAATTTTGGGTTGTGTTATATTCTTTCCACATAGTTAACAGGGGGTTTGAAGGGCACTCGTAACCCCACTTTATGGGGTCCAGGGCAGCGCCCCGGAAAATTTTCATTTTGGACCCTATGTTAGGTTGGGCGGACCCACCTATGGTTTTGTGCATGATTTTCGCACATGTTTTTTAGACGCGATGGTTTTTTGGTCCATGGTATTGGATGCGATGGTTTTCGGTCCATGGTATTAGACGCGATGGTTTTCAGTCCATGGTATTGGATGCTTCGGCATGTATAAATATGTATTGTAACATTGAAAGGAAAATAATGAAAGATCAAGTTGGTAATCCCGGTTTTGGGATCCAGGGAAAAATCTCTGTGTATATGTGTTTTATGTGTTCTTCTCTCGCATTGTTTATTTTCTGTGTTTTAGAATTCGTATGCAAGTAATTTATGTACGGGGTTAAAACCTACAAAGGGTTTCTCTCATGAAAGGGAAAGTGTCTCATTTTTTTGAGCAATCCAAACAGCTGGGACTTGAAGTTTTAAAAATGTTTCAAGTAACAAGCAATAGTTAATTAGCCAATTGTGTTAGGCCAAATGGCCAAATGGTGGACGACTTGCATTGGAAAGTGTTTGTTGACCAATATTGAGGCCTCGCCCAGGTTCAAAACTCAGTTAACCCACCTTATGAAAGGGAAAGTTGCTCAATGTTAGAGAAAACTAATTAGTCAGGGACTTTAAGGTTTCAGAGAATGTTGTAAGTAACAAACAATAGTTAATTAGTGCATTGAGTTAGGTGGAATGGTGGACGAACCTTATTAGAACATAATATAATGTTTCATGACAAGGCATGAGGACTTGGTTGGGGGGGAACTAAATTATAGTAGATTGGACTCAAAGGACAATCATACCACAAAAGGAAAGATGAGATGATATAATTGAGGCTTCAATATTGTTACCTCGTCTTTCCTTGGAATATTTTGATACTAAAAGCATCCCATTGGGGACATGTGACCCAAAAAGATCCTAGAAAAATAAGAAATGTGTTTCATATTCAAAATATAGAAATATTTAATCAACTACGATTGAATCACTAATATAACAAAGACATAAAAGTGTTGCACTAGTAAAACAATAATTTGATAAAACTTTGGGATGTTTAAAAGACAGAACTTGTAGCCTTAAAAAATAACTAACAACTAATACAAAAAAATATAGTAAGTAAAAATGGATTGACTAAGTAATTAAAAAATAAAACAAATGCATAAATAAAATGCCAAATTAATCTTAATGGCATGTTAGTCTAATTTTACAATAAGTAGCGTTCATAATGTAGCAAGTCATTGTGAATGAAGTACAACTATTTAATGTAACCTACTTTATTCTAGATAAAAACGAGAGACACTCAAAGTGGAAGAGAAAATAAACTTATCCAACTATACCCCAGAGAAGCATTATCAATAAATATATAAGTTCCTGAGATGAAGCCATAGAAAAGTTGATTAGATATATTGCTTGAAGTGGAGTAGTCAATTGACTCACAAACGTTGGAAAATTTACCAACATTATAAAGGATTTAAAAATCCATTGCATAGAGGAAACTACTTCATAAAAGGTTTTTCAACCATGTGAAGCATTAATGCCATACATGTAAGAACAACCCAGACAATGTTATAGACATTTTTGGGCACTACAACCCCAAGCATGAAATGTCCATAAGCAAAGGGCTCCTAAGTCCCTAAAAGTGTTGTTCTAACCCCTAAAGGAACAAGGTCAACTGATTACAGCTTCTCCCAGAAGTTCTCCATGAAAAACTACTTAGAACTGGTCAAAACAGGATCATTTCAGCTGCTCCATAGGCAAAGTACGTTGCATCTCACCTAAATACACTGTGTGGGTGCGTTGCATTTCAAAAATCCCTTCTATGGGGTGCGATGGGCGAGAAGTGACAAATGGCAGTATCATTCCGCGAGGTGGAGAGGCATGGAATCTTCCAGAAACTTCTCTTGTGACACTTGCCTCTCTGAATTTGACCAAGGATGAGTAAGAGATCATCAATCTCCAAGTGGAAGAAAGAACTATCAGAGGGAAGACACTAATCAAATCACAAGCTGACTCATCTCCCTTACAGATATCTATATATGGATCCCTCATCCCAGAGATCTAGAGGCTGGAATTTTGCATATTGTAAGGAATTGCTGTTGGTTTCTTGAGACAACATCAGAGTGTTGGGTGATCTAAGCTTTGTATGAGGTGAAGAAGGGCTTACTTGTTGAGAGGATGATGCTAGGTTAGAACAACTGGTTGTAACTCCCTTGGCTCTTTCTTGTTTATCAATAAAAGCTATTCAAGTTTTCCTCCATACTCTTGTGTCATTTATGTTTTATGCATCCGTATGGTCAATTTACATCTGATCCTAGATTGTTTATGATTATAGATCCATGTTCTTGTATAGTTTTATGCTACTGTGATCCTACAGGTACTCTATGAAGCTGGGCGTACAAGGGAGCAAGTAGCGAAAGACTATCAAGAGAGAGAGGAATCAAACTAGGAGATTAGCGCAAGACAGAGGTTGGTCTTCTTTGTTCTTCTCTCACCTATATTTCATAAAGGAAAAACGAAAGTAGCTTTACTTTGTTTGTTTCTAAGGTAGCTACCACACCTTAGTGGGATAAGCAGTTCTGTGTAGACACTTTTCCCTGTAACAAAATGGCGACTTCGCTGGGGACGAATTAGTTTGTTTGTTTATCTTCCTTGTTGTTTATTTTATAAACTTACAGACGGAGCCTGAAGTCGAGCCAGGTAGCTTTTGAACTACATTTGCTATGCAAATGCAAAGTAGATAAATGCCGCTTCAGTCAATCCCCGAGATTTTTTTATGACTTAAACAACTGATTCACAAACTCTCTGATTGCCCTCGTGGTAGCTCTTAGAACCTCCTTAGATCTACCCCTGATTGTTGCATTACTGATTACCATTTGCTCGGCCAAAACCCATGAACTGAACTACAAACTGTGACCTGGAACCCAAGCAAAGTCTCGTCTCTGGCCCAGCGCAGGTACTGTTCTATGAATCTGAAATTCAGCGCACTTCCTGAGTGTAGTAGGTGCGCTGCATTTCAAATTCTCTGTGTTACAGGTGCGCTGATCAGACTAGGCATTGTTCAATTTTGGTTTCTGTGATTCATTCTTTTTAGTTCTATTCATGAATTTTGCTGCCTGTAATCAGTATATCTCTGTTTGAAACCCCTTTTCCTTGCTGTTATTCCGCCTCCTTTGTGCAAAAGAACTGTAAATGTTTTTGTGTATTTGTTGAGTCATTTTCAGTTCTCCTTTGCAAAAAGTAACGTAATCTTATTGTCATCCTTTGATTTGAAAGTGTCGCAAGTGTTGTTTTCATTCATAGGAAAGAGTCTGGTTGCTATTGATAGTCAATTATCCTATTACTATTGTATTTGGTCTGAATTTGTAGTTTTTCTAGTGTCAAAAACAAGTATTCATTTCTAAATCATAAAATGTTGTGATTTTCTCCCTTTTTTGATTTTGAAAAGAAGCTTGTTAATAATTGTCGCTTGAAAAGTAATTTAGATTTGTGCATTAGCTTTCTTTTTACCATTCACATACTAAGAAAGCCGAAAACAAATACATGCATGTGCATTTGCATTTAGACTGTTTGATTGGTTTGATTTAGGACAGTGCATTTAGAGTGTGCTCTTTGCTCTTTGTGAAAGAATACTGTCTCTCTTTCCTTAGTAGCTAGGATTTTCATTGCACAAAGAAGATAAAAGACTGTTTATCATCTTAGATTGCATTTTAGGAATTATACATCTACATCTCGCGGTGAACCTGAAAGGCAAATTTCTTAAACAAGATCAACTATAAAATAAATTCAATGAATCTAACAACGCTTTGGAACCTAACGCACAACATTTAGAAGTCTAGGCTAGAGACGTATTCTGGCATCGTAAAGCCCGGTAACTATTTTTCTCACTGATGGTTGGGTGATTCCTCCACTTTGAGACGATAAGTGCCAGTACGGACTTGTGCTCCCACGTACCGTTGAGTATATTTTGGGAGACCACAATAGGCTTAACCCTTTATCCATAGGAAGCCGTGTCTGCCGCCCTATCGATCGCAATGCACTGAACACAGCATTCAGGAAGATTGACTGTCGTACCGTAAAAAGTATTCTGCGGTTTTGCGATTGGTTTAGTAATCCCTCTACCTAGATTTCCAGAGCAGTCCCTTTTGTTCCTTTTCAGACTCCTTAACGGAAAAGGTCCATCTGAGCACTTGTCACTTCAGGTTCATTAAAAATCGAAGGCAACTAGAGTCATCTTTTGTTTTTTATCAACTCTTAAAAATTGAAAAAAAAAGTTGTGTCAAAGCGTCTAAAATTTATTTTAAACGGAATAATCATCACCCTTTCCTATGTTGATCTTAGGTTGAGAAAATGGAACCCACCAACCAAGGAATTCCCCTTGGAGGAAATCCTAGTCCCTTCTCCTCTTGGGGAGATGTTAGTGCACCCCATATGGCCACATTGTCGCTTCCAGGATTGACAATTGGCTTGCCCATATGGCTCTTCTTAGCCTCTGTCGTTCAGAACACCGCAATTCCTTAACAAACGAGTCAGCAACTAGACGAACCTAGAGTTACCCACCAACCTTCTACTTCCTCCAATTCTTCCTCTCCTCCTTCTTCTTCACTTGATGGGGTTGGTAAAGCCAAAAATCAAGTACCTGAGAAGAAGAAGGAAAAGAAGAAGAAAGAGAAGAAGAAGAAGGAGCCAAAAGCGAAAGGGGGCAACCAAGCGTCGTCTAGCGAAAATCCACACACTGCACCGACCAGGCCTAAATCGCCATGTGTCATTTGCAAAGGAGACCACTATCATAGAGATTGTCCTTGCATCCCTCGGATCTTAAGGGACTGGTCTCCTCGTTTGCACAACCCGGTGTCGTCAACCTCTGATGATCATGTTGAAAACACACCGTCGACTAGTGAAAATGAAGCCCCAGGACAAAAAGGAAAATATAGATTTCCTTGTAAACTGTGCAAAGGTGATCATGCCATCCACCGTTGTCCCTTCTTAGATGAGGCTAAAAGATTTTTTGACGATCGTCCGGTTTCACCGTTACGACTTCCTCCTCGATATAAAAAACTCTTGCCGAGTCCTTCACTAGTTGAAAATTCGGCTGACCCGCCCAGGTGGTCGGCCGAAGCGTCTATCATTGAAGACAAACCATCTGAACTCATACCAGACGAAAGTCAAAAGGTCGAGGCGGAAGTTGACCCGGTTTTGCCTTCAGAGGTTCCATCTTCAGATGATACAGTCACAGAAGAGAATAAGGATGACACCGTCCAAATTCTTTTTGTAAGCACAGACTCCGATGAACATGGGGGAAATTTACCCATTCCTTTACCGCAGGAAGGAAGTTCATCAGAGTCGTACCCGGTTGTCTATTCGGTCCCACCTCCAAGCAACCTAGTGGTTTCTTTCGATTGGAATCAACTAGGCAGACCCCATTTACCGGCTAGTGTACCATTCTGAATTATTGCTCAAATATATAGAATGGTTATGGCTGGTACCATCATAGATGAAGGGGCTTCTGTGAGTATCCTTTCCTCAACATCTTGGAAAGTGCTTGGTTCTCCATCGCTTTTGCCTGAGATGAGAAATCTAACAGGCTTTGATAAAGGAACCAGTCGACCGTTAGGGATCCTTCCCAATGTGCCCATAACATTGAGGGGGAAAACCGTTCAAATGAACGTAATGGTAGTTCAAGGACCCCTGGATTATAATCTACTCCTTTGACGAGACTATATTTATTGAATGGGAGCCATTGTCTCATCACTCTTTAGAGTAATGTGTTTTCCACACGAAGGAAGAGTGGTCAAGCTCGTAGACCAGCTTTCATTTCCCGGATCACGCATAGCAAATAGTCATATACCATCGCTGAATGGTATTTTCACACAAGGAATGTCTCATCAATCCCCAGTCCGTCCACCTGATGAGCGCGAGTGATTCGAGGGACATGACTGAAACCCATGGGGCATGGACCCTGGTCTGCTTCGGCAGGAAAACTTCAGGTATAGCGTAGGTTTCCGCGAGAGATATATGACTAGTCTGTACTCCCATTCATGATTGGAAAAGGGAGTTAGACTGGAATAAGATTCCCTCATCAAAGTTATGTGAGTGGAGTTGTCTCCACCACTCGCCTTTGTCTATTTCGGTAGACATCGCCGAAGAAATGTTTTGTTTGTGTTGTGAATAGAACAATCTTTGGTAACCTGAAAGAGGTAAACCTTTCCTGATAAAACAAATGTTTTGTCGGTAGAACAAAAGGTAACCTTCAAACTTTATTTTATACCTAGGGGCATGCAAACCTTTTGGCAGGCAAGCGAAGAGCGACTATTTATTTTTTAAATTTGTAGGTCCTCTAACCCTTTAAACTCGTAGCATTAGTCATTTCCTAACTTGCATAAAGAAAGGATGTGGGGCAAAACTCTAAAAATTGCCGTTTTAAATGGGACATTCTTATTATGCGACTGGATTAATCGAGCAGTTTTAGCGCATAGTTCAAGCTCGTTAAAAAATAAACATAAGCCATGAGAAAATGTTTCTCCCCGCGTTTAAGCTCATTAAAAAATGAACTATTTCCTGGTAAATAACCATCGTGAATGTAGTACTTCAGCCTTTAAAGCCTTGGTCGTGTTCTCATCATCACCTCCACTTTGTATTGGCCGATCATTCACCTCCATTTGATTGTTTACCCCTTTTGAGGAACAGCTGCGAAGAGTGATCCCACTAGCCATCCTTGTAACACTGCCGTGATTGGAAAATTCCAAACCTTACCTGGAATCAACTACTACCCAATTTTATCACTCGTTCCTCAAAAGACGAGTCTCCTTTAAGCTCTTTTCAACTGACTTGTAAAATATGAAAAGATTGCCGAGCCATTGGCCTCTCCAGCTCGTTAAAGGGACCGAAAGTGCTATCCCTCCTTTAGATTTTAATATTTTTGGACCTAAGGAATTATTACACAAAAAGATCGAGTGCTTGTTTTGTTCGGCTCGTTAAAAGTATCGAAAATTCATCCCTTCTGTATTGTTTTATACTTTTTTAGACTTAAGGGATTAGATGATGAAAAAGGAATTTTGGAGTTTCCTTTACGTCCTTTTTCAGACTCTCTAAAATTGAAAAGGACCGAGTTATCTTTGTCGTTAAACTCGTTAAAACTTAATAGCGACAAACTTGTCCATAGCAGACAAGAACGAGTTTCACTATCGCTAGGCTCGTTAAAACATAGCGATGGGTTTGCCCGAAGGGCAAATTCTAGAACAAGCATATGTTATCCTCCTCAAGCTTGACAAAAATAAAGAGGTACTGGTCAGCAATGACTAGGGAAAAATTGGGAGGAAAACTTGAAGAAACTTTGTTGGTAGCAAGTCGCTCTTGAACATTACACTTTCACTCCGCATCCAAGTTGGGTTGGGTTGTTTCATTCACCGGTCACATCACCATGGTCCCATCACACCATCCACATTTGGGGTTAATGCTACCAGTCCATCATGTCAGTGTCGCCGATATGTTCAAGAGAAGTCATTCAGAGAATTCACTTGTGTCCCACCCGCTACAATACATTTACACTCCATTCTTTCATGACTGCCACCCTGAACCTTATGTCATCAGATTGTTTTCACCTCCATTAAAATCATTTGCTCCGTTCCATGTCATTGATGTGGGATTCATTAAGGCCCTCCTGTGACGAATCGCTTCTTGTCGACATCAGCTCATTATCCAAGAAGTCAATCTATGAACACCTCGTTCAGTACTTTGAAGCTTGCATGCCTCAATGGCAAGTTTCTCACTTCTGGCAACAAGTTTACATCAATGGCCTTCGACCGAAAGATTTTGCGTGGTGTTCGATGCCAAGTCCTTTATTCACACCACGTAAATTGTACTGCAGTACCTTGAGGGTCATTATCATTATCAATGATTCCTCTCGCGCCTGTTAACAGCTTACATCATTGGCTGGTAATCAGGCGATGTCTTTCCATGTTCGACTCCAAAACATCTCTCACATGGATAGACTTGTACTTCAAGTGAAGATCGAACGAGATTGAAGACCTCGGATCTAGTTTCATCCATTCGAGTTGCGATATATATTTAGGGAAATAAAGACATCAAATGTACATTATTGCTGCACAGATAATCATCCAATCAAAGGGATGATGACTCTACCAGAATAATCAGTCTACACTCAGAAGATTGTCTGTCCTATGTACATGAAAATTAATTTATAAAGCTAAGCATGGGAATGCCTGCCTCAGTTAGATCATGAAAATTTATGAAGATAATGTATTGTATTGTATCTTATTACAGGTCTCCTCCCAGCTTGAAAGAACTTCGGATCCTCATAATAAAGCATTTCACCCAACATCAAAAGATTAATGACCTCATGCTTTAGGGGGCAACTGTTATAGACATTTTTGGGAACTACAACCCCAAGCATGAAATGTCCATAAACCAAGGGCTCCTAATTCCCTAAAAGTGTTGTTCTAACCCCTAAAGGAACAAGGTCAACTGATTACAGCTTCTCCCGGAAGTTCTCCATGAAAAACTACTTAGAACTGGTCAAAACAGGATCATTTCATCTGCTCCATAGGCAAAGTGCATTGCATCTCACCTAAATATACTGTGGGTGCATTGCATTTCAAAAAGCCCTTCTATGGGGTGCGATGGGTGAGAAATGACAAATGGCAGTATCATTCCGCGAGGTGGAGAGGCATGGAATCTTCCAGAAACTTCTCCTATGACACTTGCCTCTCTGAATTCGACCAAGGATGAATAAGAGATCATCAATCTCCAAGTGGAAGCAAGAACTATCCGAGGGAAGACACTAATCAAATCACAAGCTGACTCATCTCCCTTACAGATATCTATATATGGATCCCTCATCCCAGAGATCCAGAGGCTGGAATTTTGCATATTGTAAGAAATTGTTGTTGGTTTCTTGAGACAACATCAGAGTGTTGGGTGATCTAAGCTTTGTATGAGGTGAAGAAGGGCTTACTTGCTGAGAGGATGATGCTGGGTCAGAACAACTAGTTGTAACTCCCTTGGCTCTTTCTTGTTTATCAATAAAAGTTATTCAAGTTTTCCTCCATACTCTTGTGTCATTTATGTTTTATGCATTTGTATGGTCAATTTACATCTGATCCTAGATTGTTTATGATTATAGATCCATGTTCTTGTATAGTTTTATGCTACTGTGATCCTACAGGTACTCTGTGAAGCTGGGCGTAAAAGGGAGCAAGTAGCGAAAGACTATCAAGAGAGAGAGGAATCGAACTAAGAGATTAGCACAAGACAGAGGTTGGTCTTCTTTGTTCTTCTCTCACCTATATTTCATAAAGGAAAAATGAAAGTAGCTTTACTTTGTTTGTTTCTAAGGTAGCTACCACACCTTAGTGGGATAAGCAGTTCTGTGTAGACACTTTTCCCTGTAACAGACAAGTATACTTATATTATCTTCAACTTCCTTAAATCTAACTACTTGAATTAACAACTTGGGTAACTAACAACTTGGGTAACTAACAACTTGGATAACAAAGGGTCATAGTTTTTGGCCCATAGTTGCACAATGCATTAGACTCAGGGTTAGTCCCTCTGATTTGACTCTGGGCCTCCTCACTGACAGGCAATAAGTTCTCCTAATATTGAAAAAGGGAAAAATAAAGAAAGAAAAATGCCAGTAGTTAATTATCGGTTCTCATGATAAGAAAAACAAAAGAAAATAAAAACGGGAAATAGTTAATTAGTAGTTTCCAACTTTCCAGTAGCATGGCTTAACATTTTTTTGTGTATATGCATAAATACCTTAGATTCATCATGACTTAGGGGTTGCTTTGTGTTGTGGAAAACAATAATCCAAAACACACTTATATATCTAACCAATCAAATTCATGTGATAGTTAATGTGTTGTGGAAAACAATAATGCATAACACCTGAAGGAGAAGTCACAACTCGTGTATAATATTTAGCATTTTGTAGAGGAAAGCATGACAGGGAACCATCATCATGTTTGTCGCAGATGAAGATTTCCCTACAAATGATAATTGATTGAGAACTGTACATAAAACAATAATATAGCACAGAGCAAACAAAGTAAAACAAAAACCCATTTAATAATGGAAAAAAATGAAAGAGAGTAGATCAAATATAGTAGAGAGCATAACATAAGATACAATAGAAATATGTTTAATTGACCTTTAGTGAAGAAGGCTTTGTCCCATGCTAGACTTTTCCTCAAGTTACATTGTCTTGCTCTCATTTTCCTTTTAGAGTGAACTACTTATTTACACAGTTGTGGTTCCCCATCCATGGCCAAATTTGTATCATTTATCTTTATATCCGCCTTGCAATTAAGTCCATCATGCAATGTTGAATTCTTCTCATTTGCTTTACCACCTTCTATTGACTCTGCCATTCCAAAGTTACCAGTAGTTCAATATCAAATAGTTGACACTATCGACATAAATATTTAATTATAAAAGCTAATACAAGGATGAGAAACAACTAAATGCTGGTATCGAATTAAGATGTACATACTCTTCCTCCATGGATGGTATAATAGGGATTGAAAACCGGGGTTGAGGAGCATTTTTGTGTATTTGATATTCATACAAACTATGAACAATATACAAAACCAACATCTCCTAAAAATATAATTGAAAAAGTGACTAGATATTATCCTGAAATAAGCTTCACAAGTTTGGAAACTCAAAAGTACATCCAATGAGAACACAATGGGAGTGTGAAAGAAACTCTTATCACTCCTCTACTAAAATCTGAAGAACAACTAACTAGCCAATTAAAATAATAGAGGTAGTGCAGACATAGAACAAAAAATAAACCCTTGCCAAGCTACAATGCTTATGTCAAGGCATGCTAGAGTTAGAAATTTATTGATGAGAGAAAGAAGAAGAGCATTTCTCCTAATCCAGGTGATCAATTATCATGATCGGAGTAATGCATTGATTAATGATTAAAAGATTAAAAACAATAAGGGAAAAAAGACTCATAGGAAATCAAATATTCAATAAATAATATAACATGGAAAATGGCATTACAAAGTCACTTCTCACCTTAGTTGGACATATTCCAGACATGTTATGAATGTATGTGGAAAACCAACCTTGCATTCCACACATGTATCACTATAACACTTTGTCTGCAAGGCCATTCAGCCTAAAATGAGGATTCAAGTAGTTAGTAATTGGAAAACTAATGGGGAAAGTAAGTATTGAATACATCAGTGTAACATACCTCCTGAGCCTACCCAAAAATTCCACTGTTAGGCTCCACAAATCTTAAAATTCAATTTTGATTATAGTTGGAATTTGACCGTAGTCACTAGTACATTAAGTTCAGCTATTACATGAACACTATCATTTAGGCAACCATGTAAATTCTTTAATAAAGTTAACCAACCCCAACGTGGGTTCATGATGTGGTATTTTACTTCCTCAATAAAACTTATATGTCAGCTCAATTATTAAGCATACTCTATAGCAAGAATTCTTCGACACCATCAATGGTTTAACCTTTAGGAATAATGAAAATTTAGCATTTAGACTTAACAATACTTTGAAGCCTTCATAGAAACATTAACACACATGCAATGCAGTTTCTATTGTCTAATTCCTACAACATTGTTAGAGGAACACTGGCACTGTTATCTTATGCATAACAAGCCCACCATAATGACATTCATATCATAATGTAAATACATATGTATTCTGAACCTTATACTATAAAGTTTCAAGCATTAGAACATAATTATTTATCTATACTTTCTCATGCATAGGGATTCATTATCATAATAGCACATAAGTGGCAACATATGCACTAATGCATCCATGCACATAATACGTTCATTTACTAATTCATCTTGGACCACCATAAGGAGCCATACTATCACATGCGTTCATATAAGAGAAAACATAAAAGCCAATAATACAGACAAATATGTTCATATATATCAGTCACATGTAAATCTACCATCATTCTCATAGCTAAGAAACTCATGCAATTTCCTTTATAAGCTAACTGAATTTGAAACAAACAGGGAAGAAAACATCGTACAGAACATTCCACACATCATGAAACCAACAAGAGCATCACTTGGACAGCGGAGCACCACCACCCAACAATGAATCACCTCTAATTCTCCTTGAGCCAAGGTTCTTTCCATCAATCAACTGTCTCCAATTGATCAATGCAATGGGTATTTAATACCCTCTTTCATGATATAGTTTCCATTAGCGGCGTCCCACTTTTATGGATTTTTCCATTTGCCTAGGTCTTTTTTGGAAAAGCTTGTCTTTATCTCCCATGAGGCTTTTCCTCATAAAAGCTTACCTTTATCTCCCACAAAGCTTTTATGTTTTTTTCCTTGATGGATATTTATCTCCATTCCGTCCAAGCTTATCTAGAATCACATATAGAAGCTTTATCATGAAAGGTTTATCTCTATCCCATTCCTCAATGGGATTTGGCAATAATCTCTTCTCTTGGTGCTCTGCTCTCCAAGTGATTTATTTATTAATTTATTTAAAAAACATATTTGTTTCCACATTACATATAACACCTAGCTTTTCTCATATTAGGTTTACATATTCTAAACAAACAAGGGAGGGGTGTTACATACTCCCCCCCTTAAATTTTACTCCATCCTCGGTGTATTACTGCATCATGTCCTCGTTCACAGGCAGTTCATTTTTGAATCCACAGTGCTCAAGTCCTTGCCATTTGATGAAAATATTCCGATGCATATCGGTTACAAGGAGTGCTCCCAACATATCTCTGTCCATGGCTACATGTGATATTGTTTTCAACAATTTGTGAGAAATAATAGATGCATAAGTTTATAATCAATATCATGATTTGTTACTCAATACTACTAAAGCAACTATTGCTCATTATTCATTTTATCTGAAGAATGCATGTTCTCTCCCTGCATTCTTCCAAGCCTTTGTGCTCTTTTCGACACTTGCTTTCTGTAGCTCCTATGCATACATCAAATTGGCTGGCATATTTGCATAAAATATCATAATCAGGTTAGCTTATATGTAATCATAACCGCATATACTCATCATAATCATATGTATGCCATCCTACAATTAACCCATTGTTAATTATCTTGGAACCATTTCTTGCTTCCTTCCTCTGTGCAACCTCCAGATCAGTTGCCCTTCTAGACATCTACCCAATGTCTTCATGCATACCTACACATAAGTTGTATTACATACATTGATGTACATATCATATCTCAATCCTGTAACATATGTAGTCATACAGGTATCGTATGTACTGCTTGTACATAGTATCATGTGCTACAACCCATCATACCATCCGCATGGCATCACCTGTATGACATAAGTTGTATCCACATGTTTTCCACTATGTTAGTATCATGCCAAACATTCCTTTACCTATTTCTCATCAATAGAACAATTGTGCTTAGTTTATAAGGTATTTTCATGAGCATGGTTTATTTCTGTAATCAAAGAAAGTTTTATGTCGATTGCAAATCTTTTTTAGATTTCATGTGGTTGTAACCCAATATCAGTAGTATAGTATTGTATTCATGCATATTTTCATCTTGATCATACCTTCTGCTTACTGCTCTAAAACAGACTATTAACTCATAGAATTTTGAAGTTTAATAATCATTAGATTATACTTCATTCTTAAATAATTCATCTCCTGTGATTTACTATTGCCCCTTTTATGCCTCAACAACTTGTTGGCCATGCATAATTTATTGTAAATATAATATCATTTCCCCTTTACGAGTTATACATGAAAGTTTTACTACTTTCAATTCTACACCCTTTTAGTTGTAGGTACTTATGATCTCAGGGTACTTACATGTTAGCTCCTCCTCTTAACATTACATCTCTTAAATTAAAAGATCAGTAATCCATTTTATGTTTTTCAAACACATTATCAATGCAATCAAACAAGAGAAACTATCAAAATTGTTTGGTACAAAATATGCATTTCAATTGGTATGATATCAGTCTATTTAAATAGATTGTTGGATACCATTTAATTGACCCAATGGTCCATAACATACAATTTGTGCTTCTTATTAGTTACCATGGTTTTTACTCAAGGATACTTTTAGGTCCCACTATGAAAATCCAATGAAAGATGCATATGTAATGGTATATAATAACCTATTTAAGTTAGGTTCCCCTTAATCACACTTTCTTCCAACCAAAGAACAAATCACATTCTAAATGCATTGTGTATAGATGCATTAATCAAGGGATTAAATTGAAAGACAATTTGTAAAATTACTATTTCATGGAAATCCTTACCATGGTAGAATATTTAGGGTGGAACCTACTTATTTAACCCCCAACCTCTCATGAGGTATATAATTTCCCTTTGAATTTTTACTTATTAACCGGTTACCTTACTAAGGTTTAACATTTTCTTTTATATATAATCATCCCCTCAAATATTAGGTGGGATTTTTTTTTTTTAATTTATCTATGCCATTTCATAGAAATTATACCATTTATAATTTGTTTTATAAAATGATGACCATAGTTTAATCTTTGACCAGAATCAATTACCACATATTCTCTAATAAGCATGGTAATTTTCTTTTCTAGTTTTATCATATTCTAGTTTTATGAGAATTGTGATTCTTTCCACAACATGTTTATCTTAATGACCACTCAATCAGACTATAATAACAACATACAAAACAATCCATGAAAATACATGGGTATATGTATCATTACACACCAATAAAACAATGATACAACTAGGGACTCCCTCTATTAAAACAAGGTATGCCCAATTATGATGTCAATAGCACGATTATATATGCCAATTACGTCAATGTTAATAAGAAACAACACAATAATCATAAGTTCTCTTAGTCCACATCATCAGAATAACCATTCTCAATCCATAATATCATCCTTTATTTAGTCATTTTGACAACACTCAACACTCAACCCTTATACTAAACACATTAAAAAAGAACCCACTAAGCATATTCAACCAATAGACCATACATATTACCAAGCCAATATAGGGCTTATGGTCAGTACATAACAAGGATAAGCCTTCACTTCATAACAATCTCTACATTAAAATACTATGACAAAAACATAGTAGCGAATAACTCTGTTAAAGAAGTCTTCTTTCAACACACAACTACAATATGTGCACAACCTTTGGCATGATAAGAATTATCGGCCATCATATCCTGTTATCTGTACTGCATGTACAAATTCTTATGGTATGCATCTACAAACTCTTGTGCTATGTAACATTCGAGAGTGGATGATGATCACACCATCATCACACATCCCACACCACAAATATCACACAACAACATACTATGTCATTTGCAAACATCTACCCCAAATGGTCCAACACACAAGTAACTATTCAATTTTTTATCTTTGTTTTTCTTGATTAGCCAAGTTTTCTGACCGATCGAAGAATAACAATGTGCATGTCTTTGTGGAAATCATGACATAATATTAACATGTTGTGGTGCTTTCACCCATTAAAGTTTAAAATGAAATACCTGCTTCCCCAATTACTCATTTTTTTTTTTTAGAATTTTCTCATGAATTGATCTGATGGGCATGGATATTGTGTATTCTAAAACATATCGAGAATGACACACAGACCCCTTAGCTTATCTTAATGCCCCAACCTAAAGCATATTAAAGTATGCTCAATTCGTAAAATATGAACAAAGTATGCAAGTGTACAGCCAAGCACATGCCCAGCCTGATTGCGTCCTTGGAGATCGACTTCAACCAACAGCGCAACGGCCTGGGCCTTGGCCCCAGCCATGGCCCTCCCGGAATCGCCTCGGGAGGACCCCGACCCTCAAAAAGCCTTCTCAGATCTGGTGAAATCTCTCCCTCCTCAATGCCCCAGACCTGCAATCTCGAAATTTGTCAAGAAGCTAGATGTTCTTCAGGAAGTCCAGCTGCCTCCAACCCTGCCTCGCATGGCAGCGCTATCCCTTGCCGAGAAAGGACTCATAGGGCAATTTACAGGCCTTTGGCCATCGCCAAGAACAGTCCAAAGATGGGTCGAACGAAACTGGTCAGACAAGATCCAAGGGAAAATATCAATTAGGTTCTGCGGAAAAGGGTATTACACCTTCCATTTCGAATCCAAAGAGGACAAGGATTTGATCTTCAGGAACGGGCCGTATTTCATGGATTCCAGGGGTCTCTATCTCAATAAATGGACCCCAGATTTCGATCCGGAGCTGGATATCCCTAGTGCCGTTCCAGTCTGGGTCCGTCTCCCTCACCTCCCTCTCCACTGCTGGGGAGATGAGTCTGTTCGGGCCATAGGGAACGCTGTTGGCAAATATATTGACCGTAGCGAGCCCAAGGACAACATGCAAGCTTGTGCAAGGATCTGTGTCGAAGTGGACCTAGGTAGAGGACTGCCTGAAGCAATAAAGTTGAAAGTGGACGACTGGAGCCATATCCAGCAACTGGATTATGAGCAGATACCATTTAAATGCAAGGTATGTCACGAATACGGACACTTTGCTAATAGATGTACTAAACTTGTTAATGCAGAGAATGATGAGCAAGATGGTCACTGGGAACCAGTCAAAAAGAAGAAATCAGCTCCTCCCCCCAAGCCTTCCATGGATTCTGATAACCCTGGACCCTCTAATCTGTGTCCTTCCTCCTCCTCTCCCTCCCCTTCTGCCCCCCTCCCTCCTGAACCGCCCCTCCCCTCCTCCTCCAACCCCTTCCTTATCCTCTCCACTGTCGATTCTACCCCTGAAAACCCCTCCTCAGAGCCCCCAGACTTCCATCTACCCCAGACCATCTCTTCTCAGACCCCCCTCGAACCCCCTTCATCAGGGATCACCAAAAGTTCTTCAAAAGAACATGGAGCAACCAGTGATTCATACAAAAAACCAGGACCTGGCAGAAAATTAGCTAAGCAACACAGGGATGAGAATGCCCAGAAGGACATAGCCATGGGCACACAATCTCCAATAGAGTCCTTCATCCTCAGGCACCAAGAGAAAGAGACAAGCGGCAAAGACCAAGAGAGGCGAGCACCTCTCTGCATGCCCAATGCATCATGATGAAAATCCTTTCTTGGAACAGCAGGGATTTAGGGCACCCCTCTAAAATAGCTGCCCTCAGAGATCTAGTTGACAATGAAAAGCCAGAAATCATGCTGATACAGGAGACAAAACAAGATCAGCAAGAAATGAGAAAAATTATAGCTCAGCAGAAACAGTACTTAGGATGCATTAGTGAATCTAGAGGAGCCTCCGGAGGAATTGTCACCATTTGGGACAACAGTAAATGGAACTGCACCTCAACAAATCCCCACCAGAATTGGATCAGAACCACTCTTGACAGCAAAACAGGCAATCAAACAGTAATTATATATAATGTTTATGTTCCCAACCATTACAGAGAAAAGGAAATCTGCTGGGATGATTTGAAGACAAGCATTGATGGGGAACAAAATACAAATATTATAGTCGCAGGTGACTTCAACCTGATTCTACATGCCAATGAAAAAAGGGGAGGAACTTTCGCTCCAGATCCCTTCAGAGGCCGTCTGGAGACCATCATCCAGGAGCATGAATTAGTTGATGTTATACCCAAAAATCACAGATATACCTGGAGTAATCGTAGGATTGGTATAGGCAACATAATGGAAAGACTAGATAGATTTCTAGTCAACATCTCGTATCTCTCTTCCTTCTCTGTAGGATATGCCAACATTCTCAATACCTCTGCCTCTGATCACTACCCCATCACTCTAACTTTGGAAACCCACTGTCCTCTTGGCCCTATTCCATTTAAATATAGCCCTCTTTGGAATCAGATTCCTGCAGCCAGAGAAATTGTTCAGAAGACTTGGAGCCAGCATGTGGAAGGTTCGCCATGCTTTATTTGGGAAACCAAATTAAAAAGAACCAAGCAGGTATTAAAAGATTGGGCCAAAGATAGTTATCAGGAGCCAGAGGAGATCAAAAAGAAAGTCAAGAATGAATTAGAAGGTGTGCAGTCAAGGATCGAAGAGCATGGACTATCGCAGCAAAATAAGGAGCAAGAAAGTGTATTATACGCACAGCTGAGTCACATTAATAGGGAGGAAGAAACCAAGTGGCGTTTAAAATCTAGACAATTATGGCTTCAAGGAGGAGACAAAAATACAGCCTACTTCCACAAACAGGCCACTGCTCGAAAGCTCAGGAACAATGTAAACACAATCCTGGACAGCGAAGGAAATCGGCACAGCACTCAAGAAACCATAAGGAATGCTGCCTCCAAGCACTACAGGGACCTCCTAACTGAAATCAAAGGGGCAGAAGACTATTCCGACTTGCTCCAGCATCTGCCCAAAGGAGTCACTAAGGAGATGAATGACAACCTTAGCAAGGAAATTGAAGAAGAGGAAATTAAAAGAGAAATCTGGAGTCTACATCCTGATAAGGCACCCGGGCCTGACGGATTCCCCATCTGTTTCTTCAGGGAGTTCTGGACTCTGATAAAAAAGGACCTGACAAAGATGATTCGATGGGTGCAAAGAAAAGGGAAATTAGGAGGATTCACCAATTCCACCTTTCTTGCCCTCATACCTAAGGAAAATCGGCCCTCTTCTTTTTCCAGATTCCGACCCATTTCCCTCTGCAATTCCTCCTACAAAATTCTATCCAAAATCTTAGCTACCAGACTCAAACCCCTCCTTCCCTCCTTGATATCTGAAAATCAAGGAGGCTTCCTGCCCAACAGACATATCACTGACTCCATTCTCCTTGTCCAAGAAGCCATCCACTCGAGTTTATCCAGGAAAGAGAAAGGATTTGTCCTAAAGCTTGATCTGGCGAATGCCTTCGATAGAGTAAGGCATTCCTTCCTTATTGCTGTCCTAAAAAAGATGGGCTTCGAAACTCCCTTCATTAATATTATTGTAGCTTGTATCTCTGGGCCCTGGATCTCCCCCCTGATCAACGGTAGGCCAGGTGAAGCATTCCAATCTTCCCGGGGTCTCAGACAGGGTTGTCCCCTCTCTCCCTACCTCTTTATCCTCATGGTAGAATCCTTCAGTCAAGCTTTGGACCACAATCGGAGAGTGGGCCTTATAACCGGTATCAAATTCAGGAATGGAGCAAAAAACATTAATCACTCACAGTTTGCTGATGATACCTTATTAATTGGGGGAGCCTCCACCACAATAGCAAGGCGATTCAAGAAACTCCTTGACCAATTTATGGGGTATTCTGGAGGCTTGGTCAATCAGCTCAAAAGCTGTATATATGGATGGAACACTTCAAATCAGGTTATCCATAGCATTGCAAACATATTTGGTGTCACATGCAAGCTGGAATGGACCCACTTTTCCTATCTGGGCATGCCAGTGAGCTTGGGCCCTTTGAAGGCTGAAACTTGGAACGGAATCATTGACAAGGTAAAGAGGAAAGTGCAGCAATGGGGAACACTGTGGCTCAACCCAGCAGGCCGGCTCATTCTCCTTAAATCAGGTATCACTTCCCTTCCCCTTTACCGCTTTTCTCTATATCAAGCTCCTGCCATTTTTCACCATAAATTGGAAGTTGCACTTCGCCACTTCCTTTGGCAAGGGGGGAAGAATGATAAAAGCAAGTTTAATTTAGTCAGTTGGAAGCATGTAATCCAAACCCAAGATAGAGGAGGTCTTGGTATTAGATCGCCAAAGTTCTTAAATCTAGCCTTTGGTGCGAAAACTGTATGGAGGTTAATAACAGGACCCTCATCGTGGTGGAAAAAGGTGCTGGAGATCAAATATCTAAACTTCCCCAGGCAGCAACTCTTTGAATCCAATATCCCCAACAGAGACTCCACTAAAATCTGGAGGTTATGCAAGAAAGCCCTACCTCTTATGATTCAAAATATTTCGAAAGTTCCAGGGGGGGGAGCCAACATCAACTTTGGAACTGACAAAATCCTGGGACAACAACCCTTGATCATGCATAAAGAGGCCATACCCGTCATCAAATTTCTCAACAATAGAGGTATCCATCATCTGGCTCAAATTTCCAGTTGGGACCCTCATTCCCATGCCTGGACTGGTTGGTCCTTCCCAGAAATCCCCAACGCATTAGAACCTAGCCTCAGCTATCTGAAGTCTCTCCTCCACAGTAAGGCTCCCATCAAGGAAGATGAAAGGGATGGTTTTCGCTGGGACTCAACAGGAACAAATTATACAGTCAGAGCAGGCCATCAACACCTTTGCAATAGCACCTTTCAGATGAATTTGTGGAACCATTGGAAAATTGTTTGGAGATCAGAGGCTCTCCCAAAAATAAAATTTTTTATATGGCTCTTGCTGAAAGGAAAAATCTTAACAGCAGAGAACCTAAAAAGAAGAGGCATCAATGGCCCATCCAGATGCCCCAACTGTTGCAATGCCGAAGAAACGATGCATCATCTATTCATAGAATGCCCCTTTGCTGTTGAATGTTGGGAAAAGATGTCCTCCACTGGTAATTTAATTTGGGAACCTCAGCATACCATAGCGGAGACAATCTACAAATGGAGAAAATGTTGCCCCTGGAAAGAAAAAAGAAGCAACTTGGTGAAGAGAGTATGGAACACTCTCCCTCACACCTTGCTATGGCGAATCTGGTTAGCTAGAAATCGAAAAAATTTCCAAGACAAGAGCTCAACTACACGAATAACCTGCAGCAAAGCCAAAATCCTTGCTCTGGAAACTATCTCAATCAACACCACTAGAAAGATCAATGCAACAAGATATAGTGTGGAGGAGCGAGATTTCATAAGTTACATTCTGGAAAAAAATCATAATGTACAAGAAGGTAGCAGGAGGGATGCACAGAGCAAGGTAGAAGCTAGCTCATGGAAAGTTAGATTAAAAGAAGAGGAGTTCGCCAATTGGATACAAAACTACAACTGCTTCTATCTGTTCTTCGACGGGGCATCTAAATCAAATCCTGGTACAGCTGGAGCAGGGGGGCTGATTATCAACACCAACGGGGAGTGCATCCTCCATTATGAGTGGGGTCTAGGGAAGGTCTCGAATAATAGAGCTGAAGCACTAGCTCTGTTCCAGGGCCTAACTCAGTTAGGCAAACTGGGGATAAAGAAGGCAAAGGTATTCGGGGATTCCTCTGTTGTCATCCGCCTAATGGTCCACCAACAGGACTCTCCCAACACTCTCCTTCAGCAAATTAATAGGCGCAATCAAATTCTGCATCAGGCAATGGATGACATTCAATACTACCATATTCTTCGTAACCTTAATAAGAGGGCTGACGGTTGCGCCAACAGTGCGTGTGGAAGGCCAGTTGGCACCCTAAGCTGCAACTCCAAGGAGACTTACCAACCTTTGCCATGACTCCAAATAAACTCATCAGCGTTAAGCCTAAAAGCACTGACAGAATCGATTGGAATCATCTTCCTCAGGCTTTCAACAGGATTGCTTACTGCAGCAGGATATTGCAAAGACACGAAATCCACAAAATACTCATTAATCTCGACAATCTCATCAACTCTGCCGGCAGATGTCTCCTCAGATCTGATTCATGGATCCTCTAGGACATTTCTCTGGTCTGCCATCAGGATCCCCTCCTTCATCCCTTGACTGGTTGGCCCCTCCCCCGCTTCACCCCTCTCCAGCTTCTTCCTATATCTCACCCCCTTCCTTCATTCATCAGCGCTAAGTATTCCTCTCTTCGACGCTTGCTCCCTGTCATTGCTTCCAAGCAAACTTGTCCTCAGGTGATTTCTCGTGTGCTGTGTTGTCTATTGAACCATTGCTTCTGCTTCAGAGATAGTCTCTGCCCTTTGTGTAGCGATCCGAACCTCTGGACAGCTCTCTTTTGCTCTATCCGTCTGATTGTCTTCCACGCCTCCAGGCAGTTTCAGGCCATCAAGAGCCCAGCTGCGCGCTGTGTTGCTCTCAATCTCTCTGCCCCCTGTGTTGTGAGTTATATTCCAAATTTTGTGCGCACCCGCTCCTTATTTCTTCCACCCCTAGCAGCAAGTATGGCACGCAATGAAGACTGTCTGCATTGTGCGGACCTGCAAGTCGAATTAGAAGAAGTCAGGGCTCAACAGCGTATCTTGGAGAATCAGCAGAGGATCTTGGAGACAAGAATTGAAGACCAGAACTGCATCATCAATGATAAATACCGAGCTGAAATTGACCTCTTCCTGCATAGGGTCGCTTCACTTCATGAGCAGTTCAGCCACTTGTCAAACAGGTGCAGTCATGCGGAAGAGTCGATTTCGATCCTGCAATATATGATGGACAAGCGAAATAATGAAGCCCCAAGTTCCTCAAGTGCCAAGCAGGCAGAAGTGGAACAAAAGCCGGAGGAATCCACCGCAAGGCAAATTAGTCATATAGAAATAGATTAAAAAATGTTCTGCAAATGTCAATTTTGGTTGTTTCAATTTGTAAGAAGCTACAGTAGCTCAGGTAATTTTAGAAGCAGAACAAGCAGGAGAAGGATCAAGGAGAGATCTCTATTTTGTAACTCCTTTGATCCAAGCCGCCATCGGTATCTAATGTATCTCAAGAGCTCTGACTCTCTTTTTTTTCAGCCATTAATATAGCAACTGACTTTGTTAAAAAAATATATATATATATGCTCAATTCATATATAGTGTAAAATACACATGGATACAATAATATTCAACATATTGTAAGGGTTTGATTAGAGTGGTTAATTTTTTAATCAAACAAAACCTTTGAAGCTTGATGAATACTAGAATTTTTTTTCTACTACAATATCACAGAGATTCTGAGGTATGCATCCTCAAGAACTAGTTGTTGGCACACTAAAACATTTCATTCAGTAAACTGCGAATATCCAGAGAAGCATCTTACCTTTTGTATACGTTGCAACTTCTTCAGGTCTATGCTCAGGTCACTTTAAACATACCAGGTCGGTCATTTCCTTGGCCACGTCTGATTCTATGATTTTTAATTAATCCTTTTGTTATCGTGCTGCAACAATCTTCAAATTTATCGCTCGGTAGTGATACCATTCAACACCATTTCCTCCCCTTATTGAGTGAGGGTTTGTGCGGAGGCACTTCACCAAGAACCTCGCCAGCTGACCTCGACTTCCCAAATTCAAAACACCAAACAACACATGTCAGCGCAAACAAATTTAAAATAGTCAATCGAAAAAGCACATCATTAAGTTAATCACATTATTCACTTACCCTCTACGATAATTTATCATACTTCCAATAGCTGATTAGGATGGAATATGTTCGTTGAAATCTTTATAATCTGTGTATTTCTCATGAAAAGTCGACCTGCACTCTGCTTTGAAGTATTTAAGAGGATTTAACAATCGCAATCTCTGTGTAACCTCCAATTATAGACGGTTAAGGAAAGGATTACGCTGTTACGTGGAGGTCGGAATAACCCTTTCCCTATGGATTTTTTTCAGAGATGAGTTTTTGTGAACCCTCAATGGGAGTGGTTTGATGAAACAAAAGGGAACAATCATTGATATTATGGAAATAGCAAGAAATAGTAATCTTATAAGTAGGAAATAAATCAACACAAACTAAACAATGTGATACATTGTACTATTTGGTGATTCAACCCAAGTTTCATGACTTAAAATTTGATCATTATTCTTACTGTGAGAAGAAATGGACATTAAGCATATACAATCAATTTTATTGGGCACATAAAACAAGTGATAACACCTGGTAGCATCATTATGGGCATTGATGTGTGCAAGTTTGCTATTCACCACTATCAAATCTTCTTCAATTCTCTTCTTCCCATATCTACTTCATACCATAGATCAAAAAAGGAAGTCAATACAACCAATATATATTCAATGTCAGCTACGTCCACAACAAATACAGCGAACTCACCTTTCTTTCTCCAACTCCACTTTAACCTCAATTTTAGTCTTCTTTGCACAAGATCATCCTTTGACGATCCAGAATTCATTTACCAGGGATTATCTACCTAATCCCGATCTTGAATTCTCCATAAGAATTTGATTCCTACTCTGTTTTACGTAGATAACCTTTTTAATTGTCCCTGCACATGCAAGCTTAAGTCATTGCATTCAGCGATGACATTCGAAATTTGTCGGATTCAAAATCTTAGTGATCAATTTCAGAACAAACTCGTTCAAAATCGTGAGGGTTTTCTCTGCACAATCCCATTGAAGGGTTAATCATCGGCTTGTCAGAGAGGTCGTGGTGTCAAGGGAGCAACTCCAATATAAAATCTCTATTTGTCAATATATTTGAAAGGAAAGACCAATAATTCCTCTCCATGGAGTCACAATGGAACACGATAGCAGCTATAAGTTACAAATAACATAGAGTTTTATGAGCGAATTGCTAGAAACCGTATCAAATACACTGTATTTGTTCATAGATAGTTACTTCAAAAAATTTTAAACCAATATTTTTTTTTCCCAGACTCATGTCATCCCTTATATGCATGACTGCAACAAATTTTTACTCAATTGTTTTCCGCAGAGCAATAAAAATTTCCTAGAGTAATGAGAATCGAAAGATTTTTTATTTTTTTTTCTAGAGATTAACAATATTAGTGCTATTGCGAAAATTATTAACATTTTTTAGTTAATAAAGGGTTACATGAACTAGAAACCTTACCATTGTCATTGGAATAAAATCCCACGTTATCCAGAGCTCAATACTTATTTGAAAGCAGCTTCGAGTTTGCTTCAATACCTATTTTTGGTATGACCAAGATTGAATGGAAGACACTTGTGATTATTGTAGCGCTCCCTGAGAGTGTGCATGGAGAAGGCGTATCAACCAGACCATCCATCACACTTAGTTAATATAGTGGGTACGCATTCAACTCCCCAAAGCCGAATAATTTGGATGTTTTTGCGAGGGAGAAAATTTTGGAACAACCCCCCCCAACCTAACCTTCACTTGCTCAGAACTTCCTAAATCAAGATCTCTTGATGAGATTTATAACTAACTCTCTCATCTTCAAATCCATGACCCTTATGAACTCATTCAAGGCTTAATTGTCCAGACTATGTGGAGCAACTACTTTATCGCCTCAAAATAGGTCACGAAATTTTTTTCTTTTCATTTTACACATCCATTCTGGCTTCGAGTCTTGCTCATGCATCCAGGGATAGCGTGCTCAGTGTAAGGCTTTTATTCTTTCGGGGTTTGTCACTTGGATAAGGTTGAGTGTCAGATAACCTTTATCCCACTAGGGAAAATATGCATATGAGGATTTAGCGGATAAGAATTCACTGTTGGTCAAAAGAAACAACTTTGTTTCAACTTTTCTTCAGCCTTTCGTCGATCCCTTCTTTGAAAAAGCATCGATTCACATATCTCCAACTCCATGATTTAACAGCCTGAAAGGTAGCAAAAAAATGGTAATCTTATCCCATTACGCCATACTTCCATAGAGGGACACGTTGCTGCAGATAAAGTTCCTATATCCGTAAGACAAAAATTTGGCTTTTCGGGATTGAAGAGCTTTGTACCACTTTGGATCATTGAATGTGGTCGAGCTTTCTTGGATTTTTCTTATGTGATGTGGACAACCATTACGAGTACTCTCGCCTTCTAAATTTTCATAGAGAGTTACCAGATTTACATCATCCATGGAATACATGTGTATGATAGCCTTCAACGGCAACTGAAGAAGAAACCTTATGGTGATTCCATCGGAAAGGGATTTTTATTTTTATTTTTTATTTTTTTTCTTTTGGAATGTAAGGACATAATTGTGGTTAACCATAACCACACCCCATCGGAGTTGAAAAACAAAATTCTAGTGCCCTCAAAAAAATTTACAGCGCATGAAGTTCGAGCCTCCTACCCACGCCTCTAGAGCCAATCGACAAGAAGAAGTTCCTTATGGTGGAAGAAACCATTTCTAACACTATCTTATTTCTTAATTACATCGCCAATGAAAGCTTAACAACAAATGTACGATGGTTATCTTTTGCATTCTAGATGAGCTCCATAAGAAAATGAAGCCTCCCTGCTATATAATGTAGCAGAGAGATTTCCTCTGTGAGTTGGTCACTGGCGAATTATATTAGAACGTAGCACATGAATCATGAAAATATTAACATAATTTTAGATAAAATCACAAAAATTCCTTATTGAACAAGAACCGCTTTATGATATTTTATACGGAGTGGCCTAGCATTCCCTTAATCAAAACATTTTAAATATTTGGATTTATTCTTAAGAAATCCTCATAACCGTATGCAGATTTTAATAGAGGCGCACCTTAGTTTGATAGCAACTGAGGTAAGGTTGGTTGAAGTGTTTTGCAACTTCTTATAAATTGACTGATTCCTAATTCTTAGCACCATATAGTCTGCCCCCCGCTTGTCCATGACATAGAACCCAAAATCATTAATTCTGAGGGTCGTTAAAATAATAACATATTATTGAACCTTCATTTTAATATTTGAATTCCTCATAAAGGAAATCATGGTCCACGTTTCAGGCTTCACCCTTTAAAAAAAATTGTGGGTTATTTTTCTTATAGTAATTTTATAATCAACATCCATCAACGAAAAATATTACAAAAGTGAGTTGGTCCATAGACCTTAGTGTTTGAACTTAATCTCTGATACCATTTGTAACATACCTCCTAAGCCTATGCGAAAATTCTGCTATTAGGATCCACAAATCTTAAAATTCAGTTTCGATTATAGTTGGAATTCGACCATAGTCACTAGTACATTAAGTTCAGCTATTACATGAACACTATCATTCAGGAAACCATGTAAATTCTTTAATAAATTTAACCAACCCAACGTAGGTCCATGATGTGGTCTTTGACTTCCTCAACAAAACTTATATGTTAGTTCAATTATTAAGCTTACTCTATAGCAATAATTATTCAACACCATCAATGGTTTAACCTTTAGGCATAAGGAAAATTTAGCATTTAGACTTAACAATACTTTGAAGCCTTCATAGAAACATTAACACACATGCAATGCAGTTGCTATTGTCCAATTCCTACAACGTTGTGAGAGGAACATTGACACTGTTATCTTATGCATAACAAGCCCACCATAACTGCATTCATTCCATAATGTAAATACATATATATTCTAAACCTTAGACTATAAAGTGTCAAGCATTAGAACATAATTATTTATCTATACTTTCTCATGCATAGTGATTCATTATCATAATAGCACATAAGTGGAAGGATATGCACTAATGCATCCATGCACATAATACATTCCTTTACTAATTCATCTTGGACCACCATAAGGAGCAATACTATCACATGCGTTCATATAAGAGAAATCATAAAAGCCAATAATACAGACAATTATGTTCATATATATCAATCACATGTAAATCTACCATCAATCCCATAGCTAAGAAACTCATGCAATTTCCTTTATAAGCTAACTGAATTTGAAACAAAAAGGGAAGAAAACATCGTACAGAACATTCCACGCATCCTGAAACCAACTAGAACATCACTTGGAGAGAGAAGCACCACCACCCAACCATGAATCACCTCTGGTTCCCCCTGAGCCAAGGTTCTAACCATCGATCAACTACCTTTAATTGATGAATGGAATGGGTATTTAATACCCTCTTTCATGATTTAGTTTCCATTAGCGGCGTCCCATTTTTATTTATTTTTCCATTTTCCTAGGTATTTTTTGGAAATCTCGTCTTTATCTCCAAGGCTTTTCCTCATAAAAGCTTTCCTTTATCTCCCACAAAGCTTTTATGTTTTTTTTCCTTGATGGATATTTATCTTCAATTCATCCGATGGATATTTATCTCCAATCTATCCAAGCTTATCTAGAATCACATCTAGAAGCTTTATCATGAAAGATCTATCTTTATCCCCTTCCTCAATGGGATTTGGCAAGAATCTCTTCTCTTGGTTCTCTGCTCTCCAGGTGACTTATTTATTAATTTATTTAATAACATATTTGTTTCCACATTACTTATAACACCAAGCTTTTCTCAGCTTAGGTTTACATAGCCTAAACACACAAGGGAGGGGTGTTACAATCATATAGTTTGATATAATGAGGCCTATGTAACATAAACTATTGCAATTTAAAACAAGACATTTTCTGGAAAAGTCAATCATGAGTTTTGGTAGTGCATGATGATGATAGTTGATTAAAAATATTTGAAAACAAAGTTTAACAGGGTAAGTAGACAAAGTCATGTGCATGGAACTTACTAAGGCTAAAGCTTATACAATTAACAATTGCAAATAAGGTTTTCTCCATGCATAGCTATAGCATCTTCCCAAGTGTTCATCCTTGCAGCCATAGTATTATCAATAGCCATTGGTATTGCACCATGAGCAGCATATCCTACTATCCTCGGAAATAAAAGAGAAGTACTTATAGTGTATATGATATCTATTTATTTCATACTAAGAAAGGAGGACCGAATTCTCAAAACCAGAGTAATGAATTTCTGAATTTTAGAGAAACACTTGTAAAAATTATGGGTAAAAGTAGGACAAAGATAGAACAATTTCATTTACAAATGGGAAAACTGGCAAGTTTTCAGAGCATTGTTAGAGATCAAACTCATCTGCAAGTAATTCAAGAATACCAATGATAAAGTACCTAGTTCATGATTAAATGAAACTTTCAAAATGAGAGGTAATTCAGGCTGCCTCTCATCCTCTGCATAGTTTCGTAGCTGAAGGTAGGTTGTCATCTCACTCTACATAGTTTTAGAGCTAAAGGCTCATTGTGGGCTTGGACTGCACAATTTTTGGACTGAAGGTTTGTTTCCCTCAAGGATTTCATAGTTCACTAAGGCAAGTTCGAAACTGGTTTGAAACCAAGTCAAGATATCGGCTTGAGGGTTAGACAGAACCACAAGTTAGAAAACACAAGTCGTAAAAAGAAGATAAAACTCAATTAAAGCATAGGTTCTTGGGTTAGCATAATATGAGTTGTTTTGGTTTTACGAGGGAGGCTCCAAAACAAAGCATAGGAAAAATTTGGAGGGTGTTTGTAACCGCTACAACATTGGTGACACACTGGTAGAACTCCAACTCTTTGTATGGACCTTGTCTTGTGTAAAGCGAGTCTAGCTCTTCCAGAAGTATTGTTTGATTCTTCAATTGTCATGTCTTCTTCACTTGCTTGAGTTAAATATGTAGTTCCTACCATTCTCTTTATGGGCAACACACATATCAAGGGAAGTCAACTGTGTTGTTTTGATTGGGGATGAGGGGTATATTGGTGCATAATCAATATGGACTGACAGAGTTTTAGTTTCATCTTTGATGTTGCTTCACTGCTAGTAGGCCTAGATAGTACCCTAGAGGACTCACTTCAGGAACACAATAATTTCTCCACTTCCAGAAAGCCTAAACAGTGCCATAACAGAGTTACTTTCTTCACCTCCCTACGTAGGAAGCCTTTCTCTTCTTTCTCCTTTACTTTATTGTTTTATAATTTTTCATTTTTCAAAGAACTGTGCATAAGCACTTATTTATTTCATGAGACGGAAGAGGGATCCCAACTTATTGAGAGCAAAAGAGGCTTCCCTTTAGAGAAGGATGTTTATATTTACCTCTGACATACTTGTTAAGGTTTTCCCCTTCACCTTACTCTACATGACTAAGTTGACAAGGGTTAACCAGAAATAGAAAACTGATTAGAGTAGGCAGTACTAGTTAAAAGTGCAGGCATTGTGATTTCACCAAGACTCACTCTGAAAGGAATCTATTTTCCATTAGAGTATTATCGACTAAAATAAATGCAAGATCCTCATAAGGAGAGGAAATAGATAAATAACCAAATGTTGATAGTTGTACAAGCCCTCCTATATTTCACCCTACTTGTCTCAAGAAGCCAAACATGGTTTGATGGGAAAGTTAATCCTAAGGGTGCATGAAACAAAAAAACAAGAAAAGAAAAGAAGTAAAACGAAAGTGAAATCCAGCAAGAAAAAGAAAATGGGAAAGAAAACACTACTCCTACTCCTAAGCTAAGCAGAGCATAGGCCAACTCATGTGAAGTTATATTTCCAATGCAGCCACTATCACATTGGTTGACCCATGTAAGTGATGGTGTGACTCACAAGAAAGATATTCAAGCAAACCAATAGACAAGAAAGATAAAGCAATGTAACCAAAATATTCGAAGTTTGAAAGTGTCTACAGAAAAGAAAAGATTGAAATCATATGAAAGGCATCTTGCAGATGTATCATGGTGTTGTGTCACATTGTGTGTGGACAATAAGGATGTACACTCTTTCGAATGTGACAAACAAGAAAACATGAAGAAAGAAGAAAAAAAAAAAATTGCAACAGTTCTTGCTACATATGACTCCTCCAATGCATGAGCGATAGGATCGTGTGATTCGGCTGGAGGATGTGAAAATTGTAAACTAGATTGATTTTTTGAGTGAACAATAGAGTGATGAGGAGCTTGGGGTGATTCAATAGATTCCTGATCAAAAGTGGAACTTAACTCAAGGCTACGAGAACATGACATAGCCATCATCTTGGGTTGAAGTGCCTTGATAGCTTGATGGGTTTCCACTTCATCAGAAGATGGATCATCGAAGACCGGTGGCTTAGAAATATCGACAGTAGGTGAATCAGAATCATGATAAAATGAATGAGTGAAAATATCACGACAGCCAAAATAAAAAATTTCAAGATGGACATCGACATCCTCATGATCTGACAAATCATACAAAGGGGTTGATGAGAAACAAAAAATTTCACCATCTGAATGTCCAAAAATGAAAGATGAGAGATCGGGTAGATTTGGGAAGAAATATTTGTCCTCTTTGCATTAAAATGACTAACTAATGTCGTATGTGTTCTGTGAACGATCAGTATTGGAAACATCTAGGGATAAATTTTCACAAGAAAAATTAGAAATGGCAAAATCGTGGAAGATGTCAAGATAAAGTGGAAGGTGTGGACAGAAGGAGGTCATCCTTCACAGCAACTTCTTCTTTAGATTCCCACCCATAGTCATAAAAAAAGATAGCATGGGTTGGATTCCCAACACCAAATCCGTCCATAACTTGATCCTCATGAGCATCACATGTGGAGTCCGAAAAGAATGAACACAACACACCAGAATAGAGAGGACCAAAGTAACCAGTGGATGGAGGTCGAGTAGATGAGACCACGTGACAACCATGAGACTTGCAGTCCAAAATCTGCACAGAAGTCCAGATAAGGTAGGGTGGGAGGATGTGACATTTCAAAAGGTGGATTCGCAACTACTCCCACCTCATCCTACAGAGACAGATTTGTTTGATGAGAAGAGGATGAAGAGTCGCTTGTGACAACAACCTTGTCCGTCCCAAATTTAGAAGCTCTAACACCAAGGTATGCTGGGAGGGTCTTGAAAGATTCTAACTCTTGTGGAATTTTTGAGATGTGAAGAAGATACTGAAATATTTCAGTGAGACGATTCTAGTCAACTTCATGTTCTGGAAATTCAAAACCAATATGATGGAAGTGTTCATAAAAGAGCGTAACAGATTTGTCAGGTGGTTATCGCAAATTTAAAATTTTGTGATTGGGTGCTTTACAGTCATAACGAAAGAAAGAATGACCTAACTCTTTGATCATGTGATTGAAACAGTGAATAGATGTTGGGGGAAATGTGAGACACCATTGCTTAATGCACCTTTCGATCATGTAAGTGAACAACCCACAAGTAATGTCATCCGAGGGGACTCCATTCCTGTCACAGAAACCCAAAAAGGAAACTTCATGAATTAACAAGGTTTTTCCACCTTTACCATCATATTTAAGTCATGACAAGTCATCTATAACATCCTTTGACACTTCAAAATCATGAGCATGAGAAAAACATGTCAGGGTTGAGATTGGGACGTAAGTCTTGAATGATGTGTAGATATTCAAACCAAAATTTGAGGGCTTAGCTTGTCACCTAGCCCTCCTTCTAGTGACAGAAATTTTGATGGTGCTAGACCCGCCAACATTCAAGGGGATATCCTCAATAAGAAGTCCTAACTAGAGCTCATACCATTTGTAGTAGGATTCTGAGTAGTGGGTGATAATGTAGTGCCTTGACTCACTACAAGGTCACATAGTTTCTTCCGACCAATGTCATCATACTTATCTATATGCGCTACCGCAGTAAGGCACTACACTACCACACAATTCTTAGACTCCTACTCCAAATGGTCTGAGGTCCAGTTGGGACTTCTTACCGAGGAGATCCCCTTGAATGTTAGCGTGTCCATCACCATCAATGGTTGGTTAAGAACCAATTCACCTAACAACATGCATCTAACCTACATACATGAAAACTTGAAAAAGATGATCTAAATCCTAGAGTGCAGAAACAGATTATGCCAAAGATAATGAACTAAAGCCTCGAAAATTGTGAAGGGAAACAATCACATTTTTTTGGTTTGTTGTTTTAGACTCATCAACCACGTCTCCGAAAAGGGAGTTGGTAATTGGACCTGCAACCACAATTTTCTAGAAAATAAAATTTTACTCAAAAAAGGAAGGAAATTCTACTAAGAAAACAACTCATAAATATGATACATGAATAGAGATTATAGCCTCTACATTGGGCCCTAACCCAAGAGGACTCAGCCCTTTGCAACAAACTTAGATTTGAAGTAATACTAGACTTTTCATTAACATAAAATAGAGTTCATATACATCATGCAATGATAGACTTAAGCTCCTAGCTCTTGATAATACTTCCTTTCTCCAAAAATTCGAATCCTAATGAGCCCTTAGGATTGTTTATTTATACAAAGAGGATTGAGGGGAAACCTCCTTGAAAAGAGGATTTCCTCCCTCCAAAAATTCGAAAAACCTGGATCTATTTCCCTTCGATTCTCACATTCACTTGACTTCATTGGCTTCCATTAGACCTCAGGTTGTAGATGATTATAGATGAGTGATTATAGGGATCGCTTCGAGTCAAAGGAGAGTAAATGCAGGGGAAAAGCCTCCTATACTTCCTTTAGATGCCTCCAACGTGCCTCTTCATCATAGATGTACTAAAAATGTGCTCGTGTTCCTACACATTAACCACATTAGGCCACGAAGCATGACAAACATCCTTTGATCTACCTATTAAACACATTATGGAAAAAAATATGTTAATTAATGTGAGAGAAAGAGAAATTATGGGTTGGAGGTTGGAAAAATGGCCTTATAATCTATCTTTTGATGGTACCCATCATCACCTCCCTGTTGAAATTATTTCTCACCCTCTGAGCAACTTACTCACTGATATTTGGTTCATGCATGGCTCGGGTGGCCTCTCTGACATCTTGAGGCATCTCAGATGATCTGCCCTCCTATGGATAGAATCCTGCATTTGCCTCTATGGCTCCCGACTCCCTTTGTTCCTCTGCTTTATCTCTTCTCTCTTGTAGGCCCAATAACATGGGAGAACTAAGTTTTAGCCCTATCCAATTGATTTTCAATCCTTAAATAATTCTTTGGTAGAGTGGGGTCCTTTCCAATATATGCCTCAACCTTTTAGGGGAGTGATATTTCCTATTTTGCAGACACTGGGGCAGAGCATGCCATATTATTTGGCAAGCTTACAAGCTCTCAATATCCAACAACCTAAAGGTATCTTTCAAGTGGAGGATGGCCTGATCTTGTGTTTCCATGTAGAGAGGGGTCAATTGAGGATCAGTAAAGATTATGTTGTGGTTATTGATGACAACCCTGGTGCTTACTAACTCTGCTCTAATGTATAGGGGTCACTTGCTTCTTTGGACATAACCTTCCTTACTTCCTCAGCCCTTATTTCTTCATGGATCATCCAATATGCTAGTGCCATCAGTTGTATATAACCTAATCCTTATTTGGGGTCCCAAAAGTTCATGTACATGAGGATCATGTTGTGCATATAAAATTCATCCAATTTGGCTCTATCCTCAATGCTCACCTACTGGCAGAAGTCAATGAACCTCCTATAATCCTGAAATAGTAGAGAGCCATATTGTGCCAATGTTTTGATTTGGAATTGCAGCCATTTTTCTTTGAGGAAAATGGCATATGATTTGGATGGTTTCCTACACTGGATGGCCTCCATGGAAAAACTTTCCATGGTGGCAAGTTGTGCCTCCTTTTCTTGTAGTTTCTCTCTCAACCTCTTGTTTTCTAACTATAGCTTCTCCTTCATGATTGATTCCTTTAGCCTCAAGTCAGCCAATTCCTTACCCATTTGTTGCACATTTTCCTCCATGAGGCCCACATCCTCTACTTTCTTGGATTTTATAATTTTCATCCACCTGTGAGTTCTTCCCCTCTCTTTAACTCAAACAGGAGGGGAATTGCAAATTTTTTAGGTATAATTCTCCCTCCTTCAATAAATTTGTAATAGGATCCAAGATTAGGCTATGGAGTGGGATCTTGGAGTCCTTGTGTACCTCATCCCTCCTCTTGAGTTGTTCTTTTCCATTCCTATAGCACCTTTTCTTCATCCTATAGCAATTGTGTTCTTTCTAATAGCATTTTTGTTCCTTCCTCTAGCTGCTTTTTGTTTTCTCTTGTAGCATATTTGTTTGTTCCTTCAATTGCTTGGTTGTGACTTCTATAATGGTAGGCCTTGTTATGGGTGTCAGAGGTTTTTTTCCCTTATCTTTAAGGGGCGTGTCTTCCTAAATCTTCCTTTTTCCTCCTCCCAATTGTTCTTCTTGGTGGCTAACTGATTCATCAATTGTGATTGGGACTCTTGAGGGAGGTCAAGGCTTCCCTTGTTTATTATAGTGTGCTTTCTTCTTTTAAAGTATAAGGGGCCTTTTCTGGGTTGCCTTCTCTTGGGTTTGATATGTGCTCTAAGCGCTACCGGAGTAGAATCCACTTCTTGTTCTGTATTCCCCTCTAAGAGCCTTATTTTTTTGCCTCTTCTTTCCTTTCTTCTAAGGTCTAGAGGGCTCTCCAAGGGTCTCTTATGCTACCTTTTGTTCCCCTCCTTGTTCTTTCTCCACTTCTTCAACTTATCCTTCGAGCTCCTCTACCTTCACTCTAGCCTCTTCCTCTTGTTCTTTAGCCTCTCTTTATTCCTCATGCTTACCTCCAACACTGGATTTTGCGGTCTTTTCATGTTGTGTCAGGGTTTGGGCTTATGTCCCAATGGAGGCATCCCTGTCCATGTCCACAAAGTTAATCCAAAAAATAGGGATCCTGAGGTTTTCTAATAAATTCATAAAAATGATCCTTATGAGGGCATTATGGGAAATGTATTGGTGCTTCCCTACCCTCATGGCCTAGCTCATTTCGATCATGGACTAAAGAAGGAAATGTTGAACACTGAGCTTACTTGGAATGGGCAATTCGGTTTGGAATCTTAGCTCATAGATCAATATAAATTGATAGGAATATAAAACACTCAACCTCCCTACACAAGATATATACTTAATGATGTTATAGGACACTTCATCCCAAGGGTAAGGGAGGCTCTCTCTTCTTACTCCATTTTTGTCTTCAACAAGTTTCTCTTCAGGGAGGAAGAAATTTCTCTTGGTTTTGATGGCTTTTGTTTTATCTTCCTTGCCCAATTTGACTCCTAGAGGTATGGTGGTCACTCTACTAATGATATATGCATTCAAATGGATGGAAAGTCCCCTTACAACAATGATGTTACTATCTTCTCCTTGAGAGTGAAGGGCCATGGAAAATTCTTGGGTTATCTCATCATCATACCCTTTCAATTTTTCAAAGAACCCCATCCATTAGTGGCTTAGGAAGATATCTATGACAGGGGGATGTTGTTGGATTCTTTTGGTGTTTGTGGGTTCCCTTCTATTGAAACCTCCCCCCATGGCTCCTACTACTACTTCCTCAAGATATTCCAAATAATTTATTTTTGTGAAGAATTGTGTTGTCAGTAGCCCAGGATCTCATGATAGGGCGAGGATGTTGGTTCCTTTGTTCTTTTCAGAGAGGAAGGAATTATGTTCCAAACTTAAAAATGGGTTACCTCTGTTATCACCTTGCTTTCCTCATGTAAAAAAATAATCTCCTACAAAAGAAATCAATTTTGCATGGGATTGCTACAGGATGCTTATACAGGCAGAATATTGCTTAATGATTCTATGGTGGGTTAGGAGTAAAGATGCCACTTACCCCTGCTTGGATGGTTTCAATATTATTTTGGGGGTTTGGAGGAAGATTCTCATTAATTCATACCCTATTTCACTTCTCAACCCAATCCTATAACACCTCCTTTGCAATCATGTAGCAATTCTGATAATCTTGTAGCAAGTGTGCCCAACCCTATAGCACCTACTCTCTATCCTGTAGCACCTACAAATATACTTTTTAGCTCTCCTCTAGAACCCTAGGGAACCTCTAGTTGTATATAGATCAACCTATGATGTCTTAGTGGGCATTTCTAGTTGTTTTGGGAATGAGCAACTAATGTCGGGTCTATCATTTTATTACATTTTGTGGTAGTGGGATCAGCGTGCATGGTAAGTTGACCCCTACACATATTTTACTTTTTAACCATTGCCTCCACTCCTTGTAGTTATCACCATCCCACCATGAATTTTTCACGCTGCATGGAAGGATGAGTGAAATTAATTTTTACTATTCAAGGGTGGCTAAGTTTACTAGCCACTTGGAGCCCATAAAAACGCATTTCGTGTTCACTAAAAACTTTTCTTTGAACCAATATGCACTTAAATGAAGGGGTGAGGAGTGTCATACTTGATCGTACCTATGATGCTGATTTTTTGTAGATGCATGCAATATGTTGTTGAACTTGTTATTGATGTGATGGTCCCTAGACATGTTATCTTCCATGTTCTTGTTGCATGCACTAGTCCTCATTTGAAAAAAACATTTTAGTGAAATTTTCTGATAGGTGTTTGACTCATGAAATCTTCTTTTGTTATTTAGGTTCTTTTGGTTCTTGATCTACTGCCACTGGAGTGTATTAGTGAACTTGAATTTGTCTCTTAAGGATGGTTTGGCTTCCTTAGATCTCAAGGGTTGCCTCTTGATGCTTAAATATGGGCAAATCTTCATTCTAGAGCTACAAAAGTTCTTTACTTCTGGTTCTATAGGGTTTGTGTAGGTTGCTAAGGGATTGGTTTCTTTTCCGTAGTAGTCATAGAGCCACTTCAAAAACCACAAATACCTTCATGAAATTCACATAGTGACTTGCATAATTCATGGTCAGCTTATGGACATGTATTGGAAACTCTAATGATGGTCGAAGCATGTGTAGAAGGGGTGAAAATAGGGTCTTTTTATGAACAAAGGTGGATTTTTGGAAGGGAAAGTGGTTAAATGGTGTGGGTGAGAGGTGAAGGAGGTGTGGTGAACCTCTCCTGTCATTTCCCAAAGGAAAGCATGAGTTTTGACCCCTTTCCCTAGGATGATCTTAATGATATGGAATTTCAGGTAAATCATGTAGCAATTCAGGACAATCTTGTGGCACTGTAGGATTGAGGCTGAATTGAGTGTAGTCGCATGCTTGATGATGGAGGGGTGTATGGAGATGGGTGGAACGATGGAGGAAATGCAGGGGGGTTGTTTGAGAGATGGAGAAATGGAATGTGAACCACTTTCCTTTGACTATTAGCCCCTTAATTGTGGTTGGAACTCTACAAAACAAAATTGCTAGCAAAACTAGTGTAAGCACTCCCTTACCTCTATGTGCTTCCTCCTTTTGTTTCATTTTTTATTTTTTTCTCTCTTTTTTTCTTTTTTTCCTTTTGAGACATGCAGATTACCTCTATAGAGGTTTTCAATATGTAGGCCTACCCCAAGCACCTTAGAGGAGATTTTCACTTGTGGATGTTTTCATCTTATATTTTTTTTTTGGTTTTGGGCTACCTCATGGAGGTTTTCAACCCTAGAGTTGGCCTTAGATGCATCATGGAGGTTTTCACCTAAGCCCTTTATTGTCTTTCCTTTATTCTTCTTTTTCTAATTAGAGATTGGATGAACTAAGAGTTGTGAGACCACCAATTACATTCAACTCTGTTCTTATTAAACTATTAAAATCCTCTTTTGACAAAGGCATTTTGTATAACTTTAAGTGGTAACCATTAACTAGAAATGGAATTCCTTCCTTGTCAACTGTTCTTAGTTGGACATATCCATTCTCACAACATTTGTCCACTCGATAGGGGCCCAACCACCTTGTCATTTACTTCCCTTTGAAATCCCTGAACCTTGAATCATACAAGAGGGCCCAATCACCCTCTTGAAAATATCTCTCCCTAATTGTTGGGAATGGGTCCCCTAAGGATAGTTTTGGGGCTAAAAGCCCATGTTTTGGGTCAATTTTGTAATAAAGTAGTAAAGTCTCCACATTTTGTGGTCACAGAGCGCAAAGGTGTCAAGAGTCATAAAGGGTTATCTGCCCTTATTTTGTAAAGTGTAAAGTCAGCTGTAAAGATCTACCCATGGTCCGTGGACCATGGGATTGTATAAAAAGGAGCTATGTAAGTAAGCACTAAGTAGTGGTAAGAAGAAAAGTCTTGGAGTCTTGGTAGAGAATTCTAAAGTGTTTCGGGTCTTAGCATAGGTAGAGGCTCTGCAACTGAGTGCACAAAGGCCTAGGGTGGAAGTTCGCAGCTGAGTGCGTGGACCCCTGCAGCTGTGTGCACAGGGTGGATAGATTTTGTAATAATTTGAATATATCAATAAAGAGAAGTATTCTACAAATTTTGTTTATTTATTTCCTGTTACTACATCTGGTTATATTGCGTTTCGGGTTTAATTTACAATGTTTATGTGATGCACGAATATATGTGATTATATTGGTTAATTGAATGCAAGTAAGAATATCAGATTATGCGGCGCTAACTGTGATTGTTTACTAAGATAAGTAAAACAATTAAGATAACGTAGGAATCTATACAATACATTGTCATAGTAGTGCAAAAGTTCCTGGATCACGGGTTAAGGCTACATGAAGGTCAATCGTACACCTTCATAGAGGTACTGAAGGGTGGAACAAAGGGCTATACTGACAAAGCCTTAAGGCTTAGAGACCTGCGTGAAAGTAGGAACAGAGGGTATAAACCGACATCACGACCATATTAGGGTGCAGAAGCTTGGTTCCAGCATCCCCCCATACTTCTTCGGGTGAGACTGTGGTCTATGCTCAACGGGATGATGCTTAAAGGGCCAGTAGTGTAGGGATTTGTTCAGCTAACTAATGTTGAACCTGGGTCAGGCCCCACACAACCAACAAATGGTTTCGTTTTCGGGACCAAAATCTGCATGAGATGTGTGATGTCTATCACTAGAATCTAACTAAGAAAGAGTTCAAAGACTCGTTGGAAAGGAAGATCCATGAATTCGTGACGCAGGAGAATAGAAATCCACGATTGACAAAGGAACAGTGGCTAGACAGGTACCTATATACAGAAATCCACTAGATCTTTTTTTGTTCCTTTCCAGTTGAGTTATATGAGTGGATCGCGAAGCTAGCAGATAGCCAAGGAAGGTGTAGACTTGAAGGTCCTATTTTCTGGACCCTGGAGTTAGTACAAAGACTAGAAGCCTATGAGGATAAGATCACTTGTGTTGTTGATCATTGGCTTGATCGTTTCATAGGAGGATTTGTGACTGAATTTGCGGTCAATACCTCAGTTAGTTACAACGAAGTGGAGTGGTGCTTTTTCAAAGGTCCACGAGGTAACTACTTGAAGTCTTTGAATACCTGTATTAAGATGTTATTGTGCAAAAAATGGGTTATGCAGCTACGTTGATGTTTGGAGCTACGTGAAGTGGAAAGGCTTACAGAAATAGGAAGAAAGGGTCCTGAATATAGCCCACTGATCTCACCATCGTTGGGTGATGAAGAGGGAGTAGCACAAGCTTCTCCGTGAAGTGAAATTCATTTAATAAGATAGGGATTCTCATGACTGCCACCTCCACCCACACCACCTCCAACTTCACCACCATCACCTGCGACTTCATCCATACCACCATCACCTCCACCGCAGTTCAACATGGCAAATTCAGTGAAGTTTTGTTTGTTTAAAGGCTTGGTACATGAGGACCTTGACCAATTTTGGTTTGTTGTGAAAGCTATATGGGAAGCTGAGGGTGTCAAGAATGATCATATGAAGAAGGAAACATTGGTTACTGCTTTGTAGGATCGCATACTAACTTGGTACATCAAGTACTCTAATGATAACCCAAACACTAGAGTGGCAAACATCTAGACCACGCTGAATAGAAAGTTCAGTAGGCCTAAATCTGAGGCACAGTCTATTGTGGGGCTCAAGGGAATCATGATGAAACCAAGTGAGACACCTTGGGAATTGGATCAAAGGTTGAAGTGTAAAATCCGTGAATCTAATATGAACTTAACAAATGGACAACACCTCGAGTGGTTCGTGGCTTCGCTCCTACCACACCTAAGGGTTGCACTATCACAATAGAAGATTACGACTCAGGGAGAGGCCTTGGAGATTGCAATGAGACTCCATGAAACACTGATGCAAGATCTGAATCTGAGGGTTCAACAGATCCATCCAAAGTTGCAAAATATTTTCCTCGAAATGAAAAGTTTGAAGCAGGACAGAACAGTTTGACCAGAGGTGTGCGAAGAGGTATGGTGCCTGAAATGTAAAGGTCAGGGGCATGAGAAAGACCATTGCCTAGTCTTTGTGAACTATATTGTAGGGGGAGGACTAATGCCTTTGAGGCATGAAGTCCAAGCAGGACCAAGCACGGGGCCTGCATTGTGGTGCGCTATATGTCAGGTAGCAGGGAAACATATGACGGATAATTATCATTTGCTACAGAAGTTTTTTACAAACACTGCAACAATTGTTCCGCAACTTCTGCAGGTCGGTAGGGCATGATGATTGCAACTGTAGAAGTTATGAATTTATGATGGACAAAACACCCGCCTATAGGGTTCAGGTAGAAACACAACCCCGTGAACAGAGTGCAGAGATGGCGCAAACAGGCTTTCAGGGGTGCAGACAAGGCCGAGGTGGAGGAGGACCTGGCAAAGGTCGGGGACAACTAATCTGCTACAACTGTGGAGGACTAGGACACTATGACTTTGAATGCACTAACCTAACGCAACTGTCATGTAAATATTGTACTCAGTTTGATCATGAGATAAAAGAATTTACTACGTTGATAGCAAGGATACACAACAAAGGGGTGCTATCACCTCAACCGACTCAGAACCAGTAGATGATGAGGTCTGAGCCTCGAAAATAGGATCCAAATGTGAATATAGTGCTCCGAAGTGGAATTGCAACAAGCGATGATAAGGGAAAATAGCCTGAAGACAACGCATGACTTCACAAAGCTCCAGCGAAGGAGGCTGACTTTGATTTGGAATGCGCACGTGAAACGTTCATGGAAGAAAAGAATAGCTTTGTTGAGGCCTCTACCTAAGGGAGCAAGGATAAGCCTGACTAGGAAATGAACCCTTCTATGCTTACAACCTTTCTAGAGACCTGCATGAAGTTGTTGCGTGATAGTAAGGCTGTGAAGGGGTTACAGGAACTTATAAATAGATGCGCCAGAAACACTCCGGGTGAACCACGTGTGGTGGAGAAGATTGGTAAGCATAAAGCAAGGACATGATGAGAGATGAGACTGATTGCACAAATAGGAGAATATGAAATGGATCAGGTTATTTTGGATTTGGGGTTAGACGTGAACATGTTACCAAAGCAGACTTGGGAGTGGATTGGAAGACCCGCACTGCAGTGGTATTTGATTCAGTTAAGGATGGAAAATCAACAAAAGATCATCCCCATGGGGCGGCTACAAGGAGTGACTGTAGATGTTGAAGGCGCGAGTGCGTTGGTTGACTTTGAAGTGACAGAAATTGTGAATGACAACAACCCCTACCCTGTGCTCCTTGGCATTGATTGGTCTACTGACATGAATGGAGTAATCAACCTAAAGAAGTGAAAGATGATATTTGAAAATAAATCACTCCATGTAATAGTACCCCTAGATCCTATTGAAGGATCGCACTATACTGAACCAGTCTGCGATTATGAAATCGATGACTATTTGGACTGCATATACAAGATAATAGCGCAAGACCAAGATTGGGTGAATCTGACAACAGATGGATGAATTACATGGGATCGTGAGAGTTCCTGTACCTCATACTCTGACGAAGAATTAGAGCGCTGGCAGAATCGGCTACATGAAGTAACCACACTAAGTTGTAACATGATGACCTGGTCGCTGCGTTGTGTATTGTTAGAGGTAAGGAATCTACCCACTTATGATGGCTTGAATGATGTAGATGTGTTTTTGGATTCCTTTGAGAGGGAGGTACCAAAAAAGTAGCGCTTCCAGGCTTTGGACTGGGCACTGCACACTATGCCCGCAAGATGGTGGGGTATGCATAAGGGTAGCTTTGATGACTGGCGCAAGTGCATTTGAATGATGAGAACATGCTTTGGGAAATCGAAGGTACGAATGACAGACAAGTATGATGGGAAGGACGATCCGCACGCACACTTAGCCAAATGGGCTAAGTCTTATGGAACGAAGCCCCAACCTGAATGGATACACTTGTTCTGTCATACCTTGGATGTCATCTCGATGAACTGGTACTTGGAAACAGAGCTTCGCCATGACACAGGTGAATGGGATATTCTGCGCAAATGATTCATAATGACATTTAGCTTTGAATATAGATTTTACTGTATTGACGAAGTGCTAAAAGAAGTTAAAGCAGCAATATTTCGGATACCACAAGATCCTTTGGATCTAATTCAACTCGATTGGACTACTCAGCTGAGCCACGCGTTGGAATGTTGTAACGTGATTGTTGAAGAAGAAGATGAGGATCCACAAAAAATTAATATCCTTGAAACAGAGGGTCACCATGAGGTCGAGGGACCACATATCGAGAATCCTGATATAAGTGCGCCACTGAAAACGAAATAGGTAAATCTTGGTACAGAGGTGGAACCCAAATTCATGAAGATTGGAGATTACTGGGATGACGCGACGGTAGATAAGGCCACCGAATTGCTCCACGAATACCAGGATTTGTTCCCTACAAGTTTATGGAGCTAAAGGGGATAATAGGAGACTTGAGCATTATGAAGATCATGTTAAAGACTGACATGAAGCTGGTTAAGAAAAGACCTTACCGTCTCAATACGAAGTATAAGGAGAAGGTCCATTTAGAACTAGACAAGATGCTCGCAGTAGGCATCATTGAGTCCGTAGAAGAATCTGATTGGGTAAGACCAATGGTGGTACAGGAAAAGAAGAAAAAAGATGAAATAAGGATATGCGTAGATCTCAGGAAGTTGAATGATGCTTGTGTACATGATCATTTCCCAACTCCGTTCAATGATGAGGTATTGGATAATGTAGGTGGCTAGCAAGCGTACTCCTTAACTGATGGGTTCTCTAGGTATTGTCGGATCAAAATCGCGCTAGAGGATAGAAGCAAGATGACATTCATGACTGAATGGGGATGTTTGCGGTACATTGTCCTTTCAGATTGAAGAATGCACCTGCAATTTTTTCGCGCGTATTCATTGTTGCATTCAAAGAATTCATTCATATGTTTTTGGAGGTGTACTTTGATGACTGGACTATGTTTGGGTTGGTGAAAAGCCATGTGGAAAGTTTGCGCCTGATGCTAGATACTTGTTGAAGGTATCAGATTGTGCTCAATCTAAAGAAATGCATGTTTTATGTTCCTTTTGGGACTCTACTGGGCCATGTGGTTTGTAGATAGGGACAGATGGTAGATCCCGCAAAATATTGCAGTGATACCTAACTTGGAGGTGTCGAGGAGTGTGAAACAGTTGCGTGCAACCTTAGGAAATATAGGGTATTATAGGAAGTTTATCAAGGGCTATGCCCAGATCACCGTGCCTATGGAGAAGTTGTTGAAAAATGATGTCATGTTCTGTTGGAACGATGACTGTAAAAAAAGCTTGGATGTATTGAAAGAGAAAATGGTCACTGCGCCAATTTTAGTCTTCCCGGATTAGAAGAAGGAGTTTCATGTACATGTAGACACGTCATGCATAGCACTAGGAGTAGTATTGACATAGGCTGGTAGAGGAGAATTGGACCATCCTATAGCATTCGCAAGCAGGAGGCTATCCAAGGCTGAGAAGAACTATTCCACCACCTAACGCAAAGGGTTAGCCATGGTATATATGCTCCAGAAGTTTAGACACTATTTCTTGGGTGGACATTTTAAGATGTATACGGATCATTCCCTGTTGAAATACCTTATCAATAAGCCTGTGTTGGGGGGAAGAACCTCTCGGTGGTTGTTACTGTTCCAGGAATATGATTTTGAGGTTATTGTGAAGCCTAGATGACTGAACATGGGACCAGACCATCTATCGTGCATCGAAACAGGGGAAGAGCCAACTAATTTGGAGGAGGGATTGCCTGACGCATAGCTATTTGCAATGTGCGTTGTGGATGGTCACTTTGAAGGCATCATACACTTCCTAACGACAGGAAATGCCCCAGAAGGTTACACCGTCCAGTAGAAGAAGGAGTTAGTGGTGTGTGCGACATACGTTTTTTTCATTGTCGGGCATCTATACAAAATGGGGTCTGATGAAGTATTATGATGATATGTACCAGAGTTTGAAAGGAGCAATATCCTCGTAGATGCTCATGGGGGCACCGTGGGAGGTCACTATGTAGGGAGAGCCACCACGCGAAAGATTCTATGTGCAGGGTTGTGGTGGTCAACCCTCCATCAAGATTCAAAAGCTTACTGCAAGGTGTGTGATGTGTGTCAAAGGACTGGCAGGCCATCACGGAGAGATGAGCTACCTCTGAACCCACAGATGACGTTACAAACTTTTAAGAAATGGGCGATAGCTTTTGTGGGACCTATTCAGCGCCAAGTGAAGAAGACGTGAGTGCGGTACATTATCATCGCAACTAAGTATTTGACTCGATGGGTGGAGGCATAGCTTGTGAAGGATTGCATAAGCATGACCACTGCGAAGTTCCTATTTGAGTATGTACTGATGTGATTTGGGTGTCCAAAGATTATGATGAGTGATCGTGGCACGCACTTTTTGAACGAGACGATTAGCGCACTGATGGAGGAATTTCAGGTATATCATGAGAAGAGCATGCCTTATCTCCCACAGGCTAATGGGATGGTGGAAGCATTCAATAAGGTGATGGAGAATGTGCTAACCAAGGTTTGCAACACTCAACGAAGTGATTGGGACCTACGCATACCCGTAGTTCTATGGGCCTATCGGACAACATGAAAAAAGTTGACTGAAAAGACACCCTTTAGGCTGGTATATGGCATTGAAGCAGTGATGCCCATGAAATATATTGTGCCTAGTCTGCGCATAGCGGCACTAATGGGTATGATGGGTCACGGAGCCCTAGAAGAGAGGCTTACACCACTGGTTGAGCTTGAGGAAGAGATATTTCTAGCAAGATTTCACCAACAAGTCCAAAAGCAATGTGAAAATGCATGGCATGATCAGCACATTAAGCTGTGCACCTTTAAGGTAAATGATTTGGTTTTGTTATATGACAGCAAGTTTGATAAATTTCCAGGGAAATTCAGAATGCACTGGTTAGGGGCCTACAATATTACCGACGGTGGAGTAGTTTATTTGGTTAAATTGAATGGAGATCCCTTCCTAGGAAAGGTGAATGGAAATCGATTGAAGCCATACACCAGTTATCCAGCCAGGTGACTATATGAGGGAAGCATAGTCTCAGCGCTCCAGAGAGTTGAAAGGAGGTGTGGGACTATAAAATACACTGCCTAGGTTGGGGAGCTACGCGATTCGAGGATTATGCGAAGTGAGGAAATGTCACAGGGTTCACGATAATGCAAAGGGAGCTCTGTTACCCAGGGAGAAATCACGCAGGTCAACTGGAAAGTTACCGTTAAAGTCACTATTCATGATTTGATGGTAGAAATGTGGCCAAATGGAGTGGGCGACCGACATTTAAGACAAACTTTATGGGTCAGATCCTTGGAAATATTCTGCTAATTCGGCATTAATGAAGCGAATGTCGGGGGAACGGTCATATTTGAATTCAAAATTCCCTATAAACTACAGATGGCTAACTGGTGAAAAACACTTGGCATTTTGAGAATTGAGTTGTTGAGCTCTTAAGCGCACATGAATCGTGAATTCTTTGAAGCTCTAATAGCGAGTTAGGCATTTGAGTAATTACCATAGGTGACACAGGAGTTGTTGACTAGCGTCATGTCGGCACCCGCAGAAGCTATGGAGTCTGAAGTAGTGACAACTGAGGAGGTTGTGCCAGAAGCTATTAGGGAGGCAAAGGAAGTTTCTTCAGAGGTTTCCGAGGTATTAGTTGAAGTTCCAAAATCACCACGGACACCTAGACCGAAGCCAACCCCAACCAAGGAAAGTGCAAAGGACAAAAAGGGCAAGCATCCTACAATACCGGTGCATGCATCACCAAGAAGAAACCCACCAAAGGATAAGCCCACCACATAGGAAAAGGGCAAAGCCATCAACCTAGAGCAGAAGAGGAAGAAATTGAAGACATCCCAATGGATGATGAGGACTTGGGGATAGAAGTGGAGGAATTTGAAGTCCAGGCTGCAAGAGCAAGGTCCCAAAGGACATTGATGAGAGAAAGGTCCCCTTGTAAACCCCTCTGCTGTCGAATGAGATTGTCTTTGAAGGACAAACTTGTGGCGGGTTCCTCCATTAAAACTAGAGGATTGGGACATAGCTGAACAAGAAAAGTTCCTACACTTAGCGACAGAGCAGCTAATGTGTTTCATTATTGACAAGACCACTGGGATTATTGCATTGGAACCGCGAAAGTGGCTAAGGGGAGTAGACAAGGTAGGTCTGCTCAACCTTCTATGGGTGCTTCACTACAATCACACCCTCATTACAGTCTTGGTCATCAAGCAACTGCTATGCTTGGTGCATGATGGGTGTTTATGGTTGGAGGAGCCAATACCCATCATCAATAGATTGATCCATAGGATCACACGGTTTCCCTACACACGAGAAAATACGACCATGATCTTTAGTGGAAAAGGTGGCATGTAGGCCCTTGCGGAGGCCATGAAGGAGAAATTTAAGCTTATGAACAAACTGCGAGGCTATGCCATCTCAAGTATCAGAGACCCGATAGTCAAGGTGGCCATGCAGATTTTGGTGGGAAAGGTTATGAGGAAGTGTCATGCAGATGAAGTGCTGGTGCCAGTCATTACTCTTGCAGCCCAATGTGCTGAAGGAGTCCAGTTCAATTGGGCACACTATCTCTATGATGAGTTCCTTGCTAATTGTCCTGAGGCACAGGAGCTCAACAAGACCTTCCACTACGCATGGCTTTTGCTGTCTATTGGGTTGGTTGCATGGGAGCTGCCAGAAGACAGTCAATTCCCCTTGGTCGCATCGGACTTGCCAGAAGCAGCAAAGTACGCTTCGCTATGGATGACCAAGGATGCTTAACACATCAAAGATAGTAAGATATTCTGGATCTTGATGTAGATGAACATCCTCATGGCTATCAATCACAAACTATGGTTTTTTCCTACTATGTTTTCCAACCTGTAGGGGTATGCGAAGTTCAAGGAAAACTTTCACCATGTGTCGATCAGGGCATAGAACGACCCTGTGTAGACATGGTATGAATTGCCTTAGTTGGAAACAGACGACACCATTGATGCAGTACTTGATCAATGGTCGGTAGAGTGGTGCACTACCTCAGACTTGGCGGTGGGAGTGAGCAAGTCCACTGTACAGCACAAGAAGGAGGAGGCCAAGCTCAAGATGGCACAACTGGCCGCTAAGAGGAAGAAGGAGGCCACTAACAAGCCCCAGGCAGAGCGCGATGCTGCCCAGAAGATAGGTGGAACAGAGTGGGGCTCTGAAAAATGCACGAGGTTGCCTTCGCCCGACACAAAGGAAGAAACGAACGATCAAATAGAGCAGCATGGTGCGGACCTGCAGGCGACATCTGCCTGCATCAAGTGTCCAAGGGAATAAGAGAAAGGAGGGTCGAGGAAGAAATCCAAGGCCACTAAGGCGTCCCTAGACCCAATCACCCTCACAGAGGGAGATTTGTATGACATTGGAGACACGGTGTGGGATGTCACCATGGAGGCACTATAGCAGTTTGAACAGCAGCAACAGCTACTATTGGGAGCCATCCAAATAGGCCTGCAGGAGCTACAGATTCATACATCATAGGCTGGCACGGTGTCCGCTAGCCTCGCTATCAACACTTCAGAAGATGTCGAAATGTTGCATGCGAAGGCCTCTAGTACAATAGTGCTATCAGATGGAGCACTGACCATGGAGAATGAAGCTGACATGCCCACTCGAAGCATCCTCAGGGGAGTGGAGTTGAACTTGGTAGCGCTCCCTGGTGAGGCCCTCGACCTATTGCAGGATGGAGTGATCACGGAGCTGAGGGCCCGCGAACATTGTGCTTTACAGGTGATCAGCGAGAAGAGGATTAATAATGAACAAATGGCCCTATAGCAAGACTCTTCCATCACTACCATAATCGAGGTAACCGACCAAAACAAGTACCAAGTTTAGGTCATGGAGGAGGCATGCCAAATGGTCCCGGAGTTGGCCATTCCTAAGGAAGAATCGGTCGAGGTGTGCGTCCACAAGCTTGCTACATGTGTGCGCGATGCTCGCATAGAGTTGGCTAGGGTTCAACTGGATTTTAACCTACAGATTACAGAATTATAGTTGAAGGCCCAGCCTTCAACTCTGCTAGAAGTAAATAAGAAGCATGCAACCACTATCATAGAGGCGATAGCGGTGGTAGACAGTACAGTAGCAGACTGCACACAACTTTTTGAACAGTCATTCGAGGTTCTATCAAGCCTGTAGGAGGATTCTAATGTACAACGGCTGGAGACAAAAGCCTAAGAACTGTAGTAGTGCTATGACAAAGTAAAAGGTACAACGCAAACCGTCGCCCTCACATAGAGACTAGCGAAGCTGTAGGAGGTCAAGTAGTTGAAAGAACGGGTAGATGTCGCGTAGCATAAGGAGGTAGTGCTAAAGGTGTGCTTGAAGCCCTAGTTGGATGAGGCTTATGTGGTCACGGCCTCTATCGAAGGAAATCTTGCGAATCTGCAAGCAACTCAACAGAAACTCCAGGCCGACAGTTCAGGACCAGCAACCGAGTAGATGGTTGAAGAAGCGAAGTAGGCAGCCGCACAGTGCACTACCGAGGTTGCGGTCATCTAGGTCGAGCTGGGAGGTCTTTGTGTCAAAATCTTCATGCCTGTAGAGTGACTCGAGGGTGATTCACAATGTTTGTGCTGGGGGCCTATTGGGAACAGTTTCCCTTAAGGATAGTTTTGGGGCTAAAAGCCCATGTTTTGGGTCAATTTTGTAATAAAGTAGTAAAGTCTCCGCATTTTGTGGTCGCAAAGCGCGAAGGTGTCAAGAGTCATAAAGGGTTGTCTGCCCTTATTTTGTAAAGTGTAGAGTCAGTTGTAATGGGATTATATAAAAAGGAGCTAAGTAAGTAAGCTCTAAGTAGTGGTAAGAAGACAATTCTTGGAGTCTTGGTAGAGAAGTCTAAAGTGTTTTGGGTCTTAGCATAGGTAGAGGCTCTGTAGCTAAGTGTGTAGAGGCCTAGGGTGGAAGTCCGCAACGGAGTGCGTAGACCCCTGCAGTTGTGTGCGCAAGGTGGATAGAGTCTGTAATAATATGAAGATATCAATAAAGAGAAGTATTCTACAAATTTTGTGTATCTATTTCCTGTTACTGCATCTGGTTATATTGTGTTTCGAGTTTAATTTACAATGTTTATGTGATGCGCGAATATATGTGATTATATTGGTTAACTTAACACAAGTAAGAATATCAGATTACACAGTGCTAACTATGATTTTTTACTAATATAAGAAAAACACTTAAGATAACATAGGAATCTATACAATACGTTGTCATAGCAATGGGAAAGTGCTTGGATCACGGGTTAAGGTTGCGCGAAGGTCAATTGTACACCTTCACGGAGGTACTGAAGGGTGGAACAAAGGACTAGACTAACATAGCCTTAAGGATTAACGACCTATGCAAAAGTAGGAATATAGGGTATAAACCAACATCACGACCATCTCAAGGTGCAAAAACTTGGTTCAAGCATCCCCCCACACTGCTTTGGGTGAGACTTTGGTCCACGCTCTGCGGGCTGATGCCGAAAGGGCCAGTAGTGTAGGGATTTGTTTGGCTAACTAACGTTGAACCTAAGTCAGGCCCCACATAGCCAACACTAATATGTTTATCACGCCATATATTCCTCTATAGTTGGATGACCTCAATGTTTAGGAGAGCCTGCAATATGAACTCATCCAAGCCATTGAGATGAAGAAACCTTTAATGTTGTCTTGTAGTGAGGTCCAAATCCAACTATGTTACCATACTCAAGGTATTGTAATCGAATTCAATGGACAACAAGGCTTTTTTTCACAGACCAACTCAAATGGTGTGAATCCAGTAGTGGTTTTCTAGGTGGTATTGTAGGCCCAAGTGGCGTCTACAAGTCAGTCTACCCAATCCCTTATGCTACTATTGAAAACTTCGGTCAAAATGTTCTCCAAGGCTCTATTTGTGACCTCCACTTTCCCATTTTCCTAAGGATGATAGGAAGTGGATTTCTTGTGCTTGATATGGTGTTGCTTCATGATGTCTTCAATCAAATTTGAGGTGAACTATGCCCCTTTATCAGTGACCAACTCCCTTGGAAAACCAAACTTGTAGAATATGTTCTCCCTCATAAATTCAACCACTAATTTTCTACTTTCTATTTTCTTCAGCCCATTTTTTCAAGTAACCAGTGCACACAATGATGTACCTCTTCTGCCTTGATGGGGGATCAATAGGCCCAATGAAGTCCATGCCCCATTTCTCAAATGGCTCCAGAGTCACTTGAGGTTGTAGGGGCATTTCATCCTTGGGTGTAGGCTTGCCCATCCTTTGGGCACTCATCACATCTTGAAGTGTACCTCTTTTCATATTGATGTAGAGTAGGTCAATAGTAGCCAACTTGTAAAACCTTGAAGGTTGTCCTTCTAGTAGCAAAATGGCCCCCCATAGGGTCCATCATGGTAGGTCGAGAGGATGTTAAAGACCTCTTGCTCTCTTACACATCTCCTCAAAATATGATCTGGCCCTAAGTTGAAGAGGTTTCCCCCAATCCAAGTGAAAGGGGCACTCTTCCTGATGATCTTCCTCTTCTCCTTGGAGGACAGATTAGTAGGGAATCTCCCAACAACCAGTTTTTTGGCTTTATCAGCAAACCGAGATAGCACCGAAATGGAAAATAGGTGTTTCATATGGAAGTTAATCATCTACCATTTTATCATCTATACGTAAGGTTAGTCTTGACAAAAAAATGGAAAACACATTCTCTTTCCTTTCTTTTTCAACAATAATTAAATCAAATTATTGCAATAGTAACAACCACCTAATGATGCTAGCATTGCCATCAGGTTTATTCACTAAACACTTAATGGTTTCATGATCAGTGTGAAAAAAAGTTTGTTTTCTAGTGATATAGTACCTAAACTTACTCAAAGACCACAACCAAGAGTTTTTTCAGTGAGTGTATAGTTGAGTTTAGCCTTAGAAAGGTTCTTACTGAGGAAATATATAGCATAGGTTAGTTTGTCTTTCACTTGTCCTAAGGTTGCTCATACAACTTTATTTGATGCATCTATGTGGATATTGAAAGGAAATTCTGAATTGGGACCACTAAGGATGCGTGCAATGGTCAACTTCTCCTTCATTACTTCAAAGGCCTCTAGACATCTATCTTTCCAACAAAAGTCACAATCTTTAGCCAATAATCCAAACAAGGGTGAAGCCAATTTACTAAAGTCCTTAATGAACCTTCTATAATACCCATTCAATCTAATGAAGATTTTGACATCCCTTAGTTTTAGAGGGGTAGGGACCCTTTTAATGATTGAAGCTTTGTTGGGGTGAACCTATATCCCTCATATATGGAATGGCCGAAGATAGTCCATGCATTCATCAAAATTCACATTTCTTAATGAAATATTCATCTCAAAGCATTTCTTTAATACTTTATGTAGATTAGAAAGACCTTCCTACAAGTTGCATCCATAAGAGCGATGTCATCCATGTATATCTCAACATTTCCATGAACAAGGTCAACAAAGATACTTAGAAATGCCCTTTGGAAGGTATCAGGGGCATTACACAAATGAAATGGAAGAAATCTATAGGCAAAGGTTCCCCAAGGACATGTGAATATGGTATTGTCTTGGTCCTCAAGGATGGCTTATATTTGGTTGTACCCACTAAATCCATCTAGGAAGGAAAATAATCTCTTCCGTACAATTCCATCTAGAACTTGGTCAATGAAAGGCAGAGGGAAATGGTCTTTCTTTGTAGCCTTGTTAAGTTCTCTATAATCAACACAAATCATCCACTTCCCATTCTTCTTGGGGACTATGATAAGAGGGGACACCCACTCACTGTCTGAAATGGGGTATATGAACCCTGCATCCAATAGATTTTTCAATTCTTCTTTTAAAATGTCCTTAAGGGCAAGATTCATCCTCCTCTAGGGTTGGCGCATAGCTTTGCATCCCTCCTTGATGTATATATGATGATCATAAATTGAGGGATGTGCACCTTTCATTTCCGTATAGTCCCATTAGATTAAATTTCAGCCTAAAAGTTCCCATGAAATTTTCATGTAATTTATATTTCATAATATTTAAACCAAACAAAATCCTTTAAATTTAGAAAGAGGTTCATGTAAATATTTTGGAGGGAAAAGAAGAAAACTAGTTTTTAAAATTGCATTTTTTTCTTATCTCCTTATAGGTTTTCTCAACTTTCAAGTGTAGACACTCATTGGATGCAGAATTAAATTCCGCATCCAATGAGTATACATTATGCATACTTTTGAGAAGAGCCACATAGAAAAATTGAAGATACATTAAAAAATCTCATTGAATGCACTTTTTTAATGTAGATTCAATTTTTATCAATGTGGGTCTTCTCTAAAGTATGAATAATGGGTACTCTTTGGATGTGTAATTTGATTATGCATCCAATGGGTGTATACAAATGAAATTTGAGTAAACCAATAAGGGGATCAACCAAAAATACAATTAAAAAATAAATTATTTTTCTTATTTTCTCTCCAAAATTCATAACTCTTATTTTATTATTTTTCTTTACGAGGCCACTTTTATGTTGAAATTTCCTCTAATGCAAGTAAAAGGATTAATATGTTTCCTCAACACAGTGCATAATTGCTCTTCTTGTTCAACTGAGAGACAGGGGTTGATCTTTAAAGTTTTGTATATGATAATTTCCACAATCTTCACATGATCTAGATTAATGTCAATATAGCATAGATTAATCGATAGATTTCCCTCATATTGTTCCAAGAATTCTTCCACTAGTTCATAAATTAGCATGGCACTGGGAGGTTGATTATGTAAAAGATGGTGAATAAGGTCATCTTGATCAAGATACCTACCTCCTACAGTAGTGTCCAGTGTACAGACTGGGTAAAGGGATGTCTAATAAAATTATTCTTCTTCCCTTTCCCCTTTCCACAAGGGTAATTCATGCTCAGTAGAAGGTTGAGCAGGGGGGATATAATACAAGATACTTTGAGAGATTCCCATTCTTGATGGTCATGTTCCCGACCCTGCAACTAATGTATGCATCAACATTGGCCAACCAAGGTCTCCCTAGGATGATAGGGTAACCATTAAATTTTTTTTTGGGTTGGAGGACAAGGAAACCTATGGAATACTCCCATGAGTTGATAGAGATCATCACATCCTCAATAACCCTTTAGGGGATACTATAGACATGTTTGCAAGTTGCAATGTTGTGGTGGTTTTCCTCAAAGCTTCTTGGAGGCTAAGCTTGAGAATGATGTCTTTCATTATGACATTGATTACTATGCCAAGACCAATCAAGGTATTAGGGACCATAATGCTATTAATGTACACATCCACTACTGGGCTACCAGGATCCAAGTACTTTGGGGATATCATCCTCCCAAGCATTAGATCATACAAATTCCCGACAACATTTATAGTCCAGGTATCCCTTCTTCTCCTCCCAGGCCTTTTGAAACATTCTTCCTTGATAAGCTTGGTGTAAATGGGAACATATTTGATGGCCTAGAGAAGGGGTATTTTAACACACAAGTTCTTCAATTCTCTTAGAAGTTCAGCCTCTTCGGGGGTGTGTTATTTAGGTTGGATCAACCTTTTAGGATAAGGAGGTGTGTTGGCTTAGTGGGTCCTGACCCAAGTTCAAAGTTAGTTATGCCAAAAAAATCCCTACACTACTATCCCTTTCAGCATCAATCTACGAAGTGTGAATTGAAGTCTCACCGGAAGTAGTATAAGGGAATGTTGGAACCAAGTTTCCACACCCAGAGATCTGCGCGATGTCGTTTTATGCCCTAAATCTGCCTTGGCGCAGATCGATAAGCCCTTATGGCTTATTGATGGAACTCCCTTTAATCAGCCTCTAAACCTCTGCGAAGTTCTACAACTATCTTTCATAGATGTTGAATAGGTGAGTCAACTACTTACACATGCCAAAGATTACTCTTAACCCGGTAATTACTCAAAACAACATAAGTGTTTGATAACTTCAACATACAACAATATAATCTTCACGTAAATAGTTAACATTAATTTCATTCATATAACAATATAAATCAAGCAAAGTAATACAATATTATTTCATAAACCCCATAGTCCATTACAACATAAAGTTCATTCATTCATAACATAAGTAAATAGATAAACACAGGTATTTTTGCTAAAATATTCCTTATTAATATTCAATTCATCGTATAGACTAAAGACCTCCTTACGCACTCAGCTGTAGGGGTTTGCACACTCAACTGTGAACTCTACTCTAGGCCTCTACGCACACAGCTGCAGAGCCTTCCTTCTACTCTAAGACTTCTACGATCTTCCTTCTACTAACCTCTTACATTCATCTCTATCTTCTATTTCTTTCCTTAGACTCTCTAAGAAATACTTATTTATACAATCCCATGGTCTACGGACCATGGGTAGATCCTCAAAAAGCTGACTCAACTTACCTAAGAAGGGTAAAACCCTTTATGACTCTTTAACTATATACACGCTCCATGACCACAATTTGTGGAGACTTTATATTTTGTACATCAAACTTGGGCTTCTTTCCCCAAAACTTGGGCTTTTGCCCAAAAATTGACCCAACAGACCCTAGCCCAACAGGTCCCCAACACAAAGATCATGACTCGCCCTCAATTCACTCAAATGGCATTGAGATCTTACTACGAAGACCCCCCAGCTCCACTTGTGCAACTACTACCTCAGTCACGCTCCGCGTGGTTGCCTGCTTGATCTGTTCCACCAGTGGCTCTGTGGTTGGTCATGCACTATCTTGCTTGATTTTTTGTTGCGTACTCTGCAAGTTCACTAATTTCTCCTGAATATTGGTGGAGATGATGTAGGCCTCATCCAACCAGGGCCCCAATGTAGCCTTAAGAACGACCTCTTTCTTCTGCACTGATTCCACCTATGTAAGCAGCTACTTTGCCTCCTATATCTTGGCAAGGCGTTGTGTTGTAGCAATAGTGTGCACCATCACCCTCACTTCATCATATTACCACTGAAGCTCACAGACGTTTGTATTCAAGACTTCTAGCATGGGATCCTCCTATAGGGTTTTGACTACCTCCATAACTTGCTCAAGCATTGTGGTGCAGTCCCCCACTGTGGCATCCACTGTCGTGACTCCATCCTTAATAGCATCTTTGCGTTGTTCCCTTACCTCTAGTGGGGTTGAAGGCTACGACTTGAGCTCCAATTCTATTATCTTTAGGTTCAGCTCAAACTGGACTCTAGCCACCACTGCCTTAGCATCGCGCACGCCCATAGCAAGTTTTCTGATTTTTTCTTCCAATGGTGTGTCCTCTGGGATATGCAGTTCTCGCACCATTTTTCATGCTTCTGCCACTGCAGCCATGAGCTAGGCACTCTACGCCTGAATTCTCTCCTTGGCCTGCAACGACTCCTATTTTGCAGTGAACATATTTTTGTTGTTCACTCTATATTCACTTATTAGGCTTAGTGCACGCTACTCCTGAGTTTGAACTCTACTGTCACACCTGCCTATAGCGTGTGAAGGTACTCATTAGGGAGTGTGGCAAGGTTGAGGTTGATGTTCTTCAAAGAACTTATGATGACCTTGTCTTTGACCACCTTCATGCTCAAGGATCCATCTGGGTCGCAACTACCTGGAGATCCAGTGATCAAACCATCTCTGCTGCATGAGGGTCCCCGATGCCAAAGTCATTGATGTAGCATTGATCTACCCTGCACCTACTTGGATCCTACTCATCTGAATCTATAGCTTGTGAAAATCCTTTTGGATGGTACTTACCGCCTATTGGTGCTGTTAGCCTCCTATTGCAATAGGTGTTCATCTTTCATGATTGACAGTTTTTACATGCCAAATATGTCATACTTTGCATCCTATAATGCTCCATATTTTCTAGAAAAAGGCCAAAGAAGAGGCCATGAAACTGTGCCAGTCCAAATGCCACTATTGTAGTCCAATTTTGATAACTTAACCATTTTTGAAGAATGTTCTGTTAAGGGAAGTCCAAATAGCTTAATCTTGGCTTCCCTAGGTTTCAATTTCTTGTTTTAGAATATAGAGAATTGATATCTGTCCAAACAGCTTAATCTTGGCAGATTTGTAGATAGGTAGAGAAACAAAGGAGTCCAATTGCTTAACCTGGGCCCTTGGAAGTAATAAGGATAAATTTAGATAGGAGGGCAGCCAAAAGAAAAATTGTAAAGCAGGGTCTGCAAGTCTAAGTGCACCCAAACCAAAGAGAAGAAAAAATGCTAGGTAAGTAGGCTGGGTAGGTAGTTTTTGAGGTTGCAGAATGTTGATATGTGATCAGTCTTGTGTTTTAAAGTGACATTGTACTTCAGATCACAGCTAGAAGGCAGTTCTTGTTTGGAGGAACTCAAATTGGACATCTCTAACCTCCCTTTCTTCCTTTTCCCCCAAATCACTCACTAATTTCCCTGAAGAGGTCAAGATCCACTTCATTCCCCTTAGTTTCATCATTTTCCATATCATTTGCCTGGTGAAGATCCGCTTCACTCAAAGATTTCCATTCTTCCTCTATGAGTCACTTTTCCCCCTTTGATAGCCTAAGATCAACATACTTAGCGCTTTCTTGTCATTTCCATATTAACTACTGACTCTATTATGTAAATCCCTATCTGTGTTCCCCTTCCCCTACTAAAATTTTGTTAATAGCTCCCCTATGTACTTATCCCCTCCCCCTGGTTGAAACATAACCATAAGTTCATTGGGAATCTCTAAGTTTATCTGAAACTCAACAAGAACCCTCATCTCCACCCTCAAATTATCTCTTCATGCATATTACTCCATCACACAGCATAAATTTCCTTTCATATGTATAAAAACCATCTTATTTTCACCCTCCCAAGGCATAAACCCCTTGTTTTGCCTTAAAACCCTCCTCAAACTGCACAAATCCACCTTTCTAGGCTTTCGGACCCCTTCCGATGCCTTAAAAACCTGTTAAAAACCCCCCAAACTCCACAAACCCAAGGTTTTGGACCCCCGCGGCACTGTATTAAGATTCAAATATTCACTGGCCCCATCCCTAAACCTCCGCCGCCTCATCTTGTCGCCAACCGTTAGATCTAGCACACCGCAGATCAACGGTGGGCGGGTCTTTTCCCCAGCAAAGCCGCTGAGGGTTAACGCCCGGCAGATCGGCGGTTTTCCCGCCGTACTCCCGCCACGCGTCACCCTCTCGGCTGTGGCAGAGCCCCCTCTGCCAATACCACTTTTGCCCAAAAGCGGTGTGCCCAAAACCGAAAACCGCCTACGCCCAGTGATGTCATCCTGCTACGTCATCAACCTGCGTCAGGCCCCCTGCCACCATGTACTGCCACGTCACCTCCTCGACCGTACCGCCATGTCACCCGGTCGTACTGCTGACGTCATCTTCTGATGTCATCCTGCCACATCACCACCGTACTGGGACCCACTGCTGATGTCATGCTGACATCATGCTAACGTCATCACTCAAAAAGGCATGAAAGGCGAAAATCATGCTTAGGAAGCCCGGATTCAAAATCTGAGGTAGTTTTTCATGCGCGATTAGCACCTAGCGCTAATCGCGCATGGCTATGGGAAATGGGTCAAAGTGGAAAGCCCCTCACCGCGCAGCCCCCAGCAAGCCCGAAAGGCGTAGAATGACCTGTTTTTCTTCGCGAAGCATTCAGAAAGGGGCAAACACAGTTTTTAAAGCAACAGAGAGCCGAGCAGCTGCCATGAAGGATCAATGGGACAGTCTAAACCATTTAGAAGATATTAAAGACTCCAGGATCAGCGCCAAAGAGTATTAGGAAGCGGCAAAGAGTATCAATTCAGCAACATCAAATCAGGTGAAAATTAAAAACCTTCATCAAAGTCAGAAAAGCAGTTAAGGCCATTTAAAAGCCTATCTGGTCGGGATTAGTGCACATTAATGCCAGCAAAACAGCAGGAAAACCAAGTTAGAGGTGGAGATAAAGGACAAATCATAGTTATTATAGGAGGACTGCACCGAGCCACCCAGGACACAGACATTACCTCAGTTTTGATACACCTGCCCTCAGCGCAGCTCAAAGATATTTTCATGCATTTATTTCTGGATAAGATTAGGTTAAAGTAATCATTTTCTTTCAGACCTGTTTAGGTCGGCTGTAATAGATTAGTTTTTGGATAATTTTCCCTATATATACCGACCCTCTGTATTGTTTAAAGGGTTGGCTGGTTGATTATCCTCATTAGAGACTCGCACTGGATAACTGAGATGTTTTACTTAATCAAAGATTGCTGAAAAACCTTGGAGGAATGACTGTCTGCTCTGTGTCTAATGGTTAGAAGAATTGAATGCGGAATTCTTGTGCTGCTATATGAATCAATAAGTTTTCCTTACCTCTGTTATTTCGATTTCACATATGCTCAAGTCACAGAACAAAGGATTGGTTTAGAATTTGCTTGGTGGCACTCTATGCTCAGTTTCTGTGGCTTCTTAATGTTTTCCTCTTAAATTAGGCATAAATGTGAATTCTGTTATGGCTCATGTTTGACCTATTTTCATATATGAATGACTGTTATCTAGGAATTCTTAACTGCTCCTAGATAGGGCTCATTTGTCTTTTTTCTGCTAATCTGAATGAGAGATTCTTAATTGCCCCTCATTCCTTAGCCTTTAATCCATCTCTTTTACATTGAATGATTGTTTCATACGCAACTAGCTTGCTCCATATTCCTTCTTGTGACCAAGAAAACGCACCAACAGTCCTACTCCTTGACTCCACGCCCAATGGTTCTAAAACTTTCATGTTGTCCCTGCCTCTTTACTTGAAAGCATCATCCTTCCCACCAAAAAACAAAACAAAACCCCTTGAACTCAATAACTAGCCTAAAAACATTATCAACAAAGCTAAATCCGAAAGAGAGAGCCCTCTCTGATTGCAGGTGGGCTAGAACCTGCAGTCCAAAGATTAGTCTGTGGTTACCTCGGCCATATCCTTTTGATGCTGACAAGAAGGACAACCTGAGTGATAACATAATGGCGACTCCACTAGGGACATCCTCAGTTATTTTCACAAATCAAGTTGGAAAACTCTGGAGGAACAAAAATCAGTGCTGTCTATTCCTTAAAACTACAGATGAAGACTGAATGTCAGCCAGGAAGCCTTTGAAACTATTCTTGCTTTGCGATTACAGGAGTAAATAAATGTTGCTTCAGTCAATCTTCATGCTAGCTTTAAACTACAGATAGCTATCCCCAAAATTTAATTAGTTCATTGCCAATTCTAAAAACATTCGCAGAAAATACCAAACAAATTCAGAATCTGGCTCCCAAAAAGAATTCTCATTATACTAGGTCAAATCCAGACCCTAATCCACCAGATGCTTTTGAAAATCCGAACTTAATCCCAAAAATCCTTAGGAAGCAAAGAGAAGATTTTGCTGATAATAGTCCTCAAGCAGTTCACCCAAGCAGTGTTCCAACCCCTGTCAAAGTTTTATTTTGTTCAACCCCTACTTCCCCTTGTTCATCATCTAATTCCCAAAGCACTCCTTCCACACCTCCATTCACTGCACATACTACCATTACCACTACTGTAGTTCCAATTGTCCCAGTTGTTCCACTCATCCCTATTGTTCCGGTCGTCCCTATAAACATGGCCAATAGATATGCACCCCTGCAATTACCTGCAAACCCTGGGGCTATGCCTCAGGATTATCAAACTAAAATCACATATTTTGATGGAACTGGCACTTCCACAGCCCTTCAGCATACAAAGAGGATGCAAGACTACTTTGAGAACTACGAAATAGATGATGATAGTGTGAGAATGAAAATTTTTGTTCAAAGTTTAACAGGTGATGTAAGAACTTGGTTCAGATCACTTGCTGCCAATTCCATAACTACTCCGGATGAGCTTTACCAATCCTTTACCAACAGATGGGAGAAAAAGAAAGACCCCTTGCACATACTTGCTGAGTAAGAAACAATAAAAAGAGGCCCTCAAGAGTCTGTCCTAGATTACTGTGCAAGATACAATAATGTCTATAATGCAATACCACAGAACCTAAGACCTCCACCTGACCTTGCCTTGTATAAATTCCTTGATGGATTCAACCCAGATATGGCCTACCAGTTAAAACAAAGAGCCCCTCAAACCCTTGCAGACATGCAAAATGTTGTTGTTAGCGTAGAGGCAAACCTAATTGCCAAAAGAAATAGAGCTAGAATGGAGAGAAGAACCACTTTCAAAGAAGAACCCACAGCCTTAGATCAAAAACTTGATGCTATTATCAATGGCATGCAAATGCTGGGAGACAGAGTAGAAAGTGTTGAGAGGAAATCATCATGGGAAGGACAACAGTCCAATACAACGAGCCCAAATTTCAGGAAAACACAGAACACAAATGCTGGTAGGTCTAGTCTGGACCATGATATAAGACCACCTTTTCATGAAAATTATGCGGAAGCATCTACATCTAGTGAACCCCCAGAGGACACTCACATGAACCTGGTGGATTCGAGGGCTGAGCAACAATTTTTCCTAACTCAACAAGACCAAGATGAGCATGACTTTAATCAATTTCAGACTAAGTCTGGTGAGTCTTTTGATTTTAAACAAGGCTATGATACTGCTGTATATGAGGTCCACAAACAATATAAGCTGAGAACTAGGACCATTAACATTCCTGAACCTAACAAACCCAAGGATGGCAAACAACCCAACAAGACTAAAGGCAAGGCTGTCATAATAGAACCAGCTGATATACATGTCCCAAACCCACATCAAGTGACTGTAGAAGACATAACACAAATGCAGCCTTCTATTGACCAGCCTCGGCCACCTTCTTCCTCGAAAGAAAATTTGAACATCATTCTGAAAAGCCTTCCTAAAACAGAAAAACTGAAATCAAACACTTCCCATAACACTGATAAACAAGACAAAGTTGCTGATACTCCAATGGAAAAAGGGAAACTTGCTTCTCACATTACTAAAACCCAATCTGAAAAATCATTTGACTTAGAGGCAGAAATAGGTAAATTGAAGATATCCATCCCCTTATCCGAACTGGCCAAACATGATGTGTATAGGCAACAAATTCAAAGGTCACTTCAAATGCCGGAGGTAAAGGATGATGTGAATGTTCTTGATGATAAACCTGAGCTGCTGTTTGGTCCAGAAGTTAATGGAAAATCAACATATGGATCTGTCTTGCCCTTTTATGTCAGTTTACATATACATGACAAAGTCTTGCACAATGCCATGTTTGACTCAGGTGCCTCACACAACCTTATGCCCAAAGCTGTAATGGAAAAGCTGAAACTTGATGTTACAAGACCCTACAAAGATCTATTCTCCTTTGACTCAAGTCAAGTCAAGTGTTTAGGATTTATCAAAGACCTGTGTGTCTCCTTAGTCCAGTTTCCTAACAAGACAATCCTCATGGATGTGGTGGTTGCTGACATCCCACCAAAGTATGGCATGTTATTGTCAAGATCTTGGGGAGCAATACTGCAAGGATCCCTCCAATTAGATCTCTCTTATGCCACTATATCTATCTTTGGGCAACCAAAGAGACTGTATAGAGAAACACTGATGAAATATGTGGTAACTAGTGAGAGCAAGCCTGAAAATTTTCCCATTTACTCAATCCATTTTGATATGGATTCTTTTATTTTATTTAATGATGAAATAAGTCCTCCCATTGATGACAAGCCATTGTCTTTAGAAATGAACACACACATCAATGAAGAATCGGTTGCCCATACTGATAAAAATGTCAAAACAATCAAGGCAACCAGCTCACAAGAAGAACCTCCCCAAGTAGAAAATTCAAATCTGTCCGCTGCAAGAATGACTGAAACTCTTCACACTAACCACAAGCAAGAAATCATATGGCATTTAGAGTTTGATGACTCTGTCAACAAGTTAGGAGCAGGGGTAGGTGTCTGGATTCACAATACATATAACAATCATGCAGAAGGCCATGCCTACAAACTAAATTTCAAATGCACTAATAACATGGCAGAGTATGAGGCTCTCCTCTTAGGCCTTAAACTGCTCAAAGCTCTAGGAGCTGCAAAAGTATCCATTTTAGGTGACTCTGATTTAATCATACAACAGATGAAAGGAAATTTTGTTACCAATAACAATAGAATGAGGGCCTATAGGACTGCTGCCACTAGTATACTCAACAAATTCACTGAATTCAAGCTTGCCAAGATTTCAAGAGAGCATAACATTCATGCACACAGCCTGGCCATTTTTGCTAGTACATGAAAGCTTCCCTTTGAGCCAAATCATCATTTTACTGCTGAAATAAAACACAGGCCCGCTGTCCCAAATAATGTTAAAGATTGGAAAGTGTTCGATAATGATGCCCAGATTAACAATTTCCTCACTCTTGAGGATGAGTTTTCAAATATTAACATTGACATGGATGCTATGACGGATGAACATCAGCAAACTGATGAAAATCATCAGGATGTAACACCTATAACGGCCAAAAGAATGTTGAACCCAATTGTTTTTGATAATACAAATATAGAAGAGCTGAAACTGATGCATTTGGAGGAAATAGCCAAAACAGAGGCCGAGATTGTTGATCTGAAAGATAACTTACTCCCTGTTGGCCTCACTCTGTTGGAAGACATGTTTGATGCTAATGATGTTCCCAAGAAACCAAAAATGCAACCCATAAATTCTGCTATAGAAGAACATAACATCGGAACAGCAGAGAAGCCCAAAATGATCAAATTATCTAAAAATTTGCCACCTGATCAGAAGCCCAAGTATGTTGATTTGTTCAAAGAATTCCAAGATGTATTTGCTTGGAGTTATGAGGATTTGAAATCCTATGACACCTCAGTAATCCAACACACCATTCCCTTAAACCCAAACCAAAAGCCCTTCAAATAGAAACTGAGGAGAATCAATCCCATGCTTCTCCCTTTGATTGAAAAGGAAGTGAAAAGAATGTTTGAAGCAGGTATCATAGCACCCATCAAATTTTATGAATGGGTATCCAATTTTGTTCCTACAAGAAAAAAGACAGGAGAGATTAGGCTATGCGTAGACCTAAGAAATTTAAACCAAGTCTCCCTAAAAGACCACTACCCATTGCCCAAAATGGATCATATTATGTAGAGAGTAGTGGGATCATCTAGAATTTCTCTGCTAAATGGCTTTTTAGGTTTCAATCAAATATTGGTTCACCCGGATGACCAAGACAAGACAGCCTTTACCACACCGTGGGGAACATTTAAGTATGTGAAGATGCCATTCGGACTTAAAAACGCTGGTGCTACCTTTCAAAGGGCAATGGATATTGCATTTGCCAAAGAAATACAAGATTTCCTAGTTGTATATCTTGATGATCTAACCCCTTTCTCTAAATCTGATCAAGAGCACCTGAAACATTTGAGGCAAATATTCATGACATGCAGGAAATATGGCATTTCCTTGAACCCCAAAAAATCCCTCTTTGGCCTTGAAGAAGGAAAACTCCTTGGCCATATCATATCAAAGGACGGGATTAGAATTGATCCTGAAAGAATCCAAGCCATCCTCCAAATCCCATATCCAAGAAACATAAAAGAGTTGCAAGCATTCCTGGGAAATATCAACTTCCTAAGGAGATTTATTCCAAATCTAGCTGAGTTGATAAGACTGTTAAGCAACATGTTAAAAAAGGATGCCAAGGTAAGATGGTCTCTTGAAAGCAAACAAGCCTTTGAGGGCATAAAATCGGTCTTAACCCAAGCCCCTGTCCTTACAAGTCCACAATTTGATAGGGACTTTATCATATTTTCTTTTGCATCTGGTCACACCATAGCTGCCGTTCTTTGCAAAAGGATGATTAGGGAGCTGAAAAGCCAATTGCATTTTTCAGCCGAGCCTTAAGAGATGCCCCTTTGAAATACCCAATCATGGAGATGCAGGCCTATGCCCTGGTCAAAGCAATCCAAGATTTCTGAGTGTACATTTTATATTCACATGTAATTGCCTATGTCCCAAATGCTATTATAAAAGACATATTAACCCAAGAGGGATTAGAGGGCAAAAGAGGCAAATGGATTGCAAACATCCTTGACTATGACATAGAAATAAAACCAACCAAGCTCATAAAGGGACAAGGTTTAGCCAAACTGATGTCCGAAACACACTTTCAAGCCTTAGACATTAACTAATTGGACAAAGAACAGGAGCTGGAGACTCCACAGATCAGTGAAACCTTTTTGCAATCCCCATGGTACGTTGATATATGCTTTGTTTTGTTAAACCTGTTTGCTCCCCCAGGATTTTCCAGAACTAAGAAAAGATTTTTAAGAATGAAGGCTTCAAAGTTTTGTGTCATAGATGGTGCATTATTTTGGAAAAATAATGAAGGTATATTGCTTAATTGTTTAATCATGAATGAAACTAACAATGTCATGAAAGAATTCCATGCAGGTGACTATGGAGGACATCTATATTGGAAATCCACTGCTAATAAAATTCTAAGGGCTGGCTTCTATTGGCCCTCTCTTTTTGCAGATGTAAAGAAGTTTGCCATTTCATGTCACAAATGCCAAATATTTGAGGGCAAAAGAAATTTGTTGCCCCTGCCCCTTAAACCCATCTCAACTGAAAAGCCTTTTCAACAATGGGGTCTTGACTTCATTGGAGAAATCCATCCCTCTTCCTCAAGCCAGCACAAATGGATTTTAACAGCCACCGACTATTTCACCAAGTGGGTTGAGGCCATCCCATGTAGACAAGCCAATGACACCATCATTATCCAATTCCTTGAGTGCAACATCCTTTCTAGATTTAGCCGCCCTGAGAAGATCATTACTGATAACGCCGCTGCTTTTAAATCCAAAAAAATGATCAATTTTTGCCACAAATTTCACATCACCTTGGGGCATTCCACAGCCTATTACCCCCAAGGTAATGGCTTGGCTGAGTCATCTAATAAGAGCCTGATTAATATCATAAAGAAAGTGCTAGAAGAAAACAAGAAGAACTGGCATAAAAAGCTCACAAATGCCCTATGGGCAGACAGACTTTCAACAAAGAAATCCATTGGGATGAGCCCTTATGAGCTAGTATATGGCATGGAAGCCAGGTTTCCTTCATCTTTGGGCATCCCTACTATCAGATTGTTAAAGGAGATTTAGGCTGAACCAAACAACATTCAACGAAGAATCAACCAAACCATTCATCTTCAGCAAACCAGAGAGCAAGTTTATGACATACCTCAGATTTTGTAAGAAAAGCTCAAAAGAATGTTTGATAAGAGAGCTAAGGCTGAGGATTTCTATATTGGTGACAAACTTCTAAGGTGGGATTCATGGAGAGAAGACAAGGGAAAACATGCAAAATTTGATTTTTTATGGAAAGGGCCATTCGTTATTTCCGTTGTTCAGGGAAATAACACATATTTTCTCAAATCTGTAGAGGGCAACACGGCTGAAGAAGGCCCTGTGAATGGCCGAATGCTGAAACATTACCATGATCCCTTTTAAAGGGATACAATCCAGCTCTGTACATATCTCTTTGTACATTGATATTTGTATATATCAGCGCTTTGTTTTTAGTTTTTGTGTAAGCAATCTGAGTGTTAGAGGAGCAGCAGCAATGTTTGTGAAGACACAGCCAATTTCCAGTATTCCATTCTTTAAAGCTCTGTCTCTGCATTAATCTCGGTAAAACAGCAATAGTAGCACTGTCATATCACAGAAATTCATGGTAAAAGCAAACAGTGGGCAGCTTGCAGTCTTCAGTCAAACAGTATCAATAAGAGAGGAGCATTTTTTAATTTCACATCAGCAACTGTTTCTAGACCAGAGCTAAAGGAAACACATCAGTTTTGATCTCTGTTTTTCAAAGGCACAATGCTCAAGCAATACTGTACATAACATCAAGCACGCAGAAGAAAGCAGGCGATGCTATGTAGTTTACAGTAATTCAGTTGAGGAGGGAGATGTTCATATTCCAAAGTTTCACACTTTAACAGCCAGCATAAAGAAGTTTTTCAATCCACAACAACAATAGAAGATCCAGGCAGTCTGACCTGTTGTTCTTGGCTTTTTCACAAGGAAAATCCATCCCCAAGTGGAGCCACTGTTAGCTTACTGTTGCAACAGGTGTTCATCTTTCATGATTGACAGTTTTTACATGCCAAATATGTCATACTTTGCATCCTGCAATGCTCCATATTTCCAGAAAAAGGCCAAAGAAGAGGCCATCAAACTGTGCCAGTCCAAATGCCACTACTGTAGTCCAATTTTGATAACTTAAACATTTTTTAAGAATGTTCTGTTAAGGGAAGTCCAAACAGCTTAATCTTGGCTTCCCTAGGTTTCAATTTCTTGTTTTAGAATATAGAGAATTGATATCTGTCCAAACAGCTTAATCTTTGTAGATTTGTAGATAGGTAGAGAAACAAAGGAGTCCAATTGCTTAATCTGGGCCCTTGGAAGTAATAAGGATAAATTTAGATAGGAGGGCAGCCAAAAGAAAAATTGTAAAGCAGGGTCTGCAAGTCTAAGTGCACCCAAACCAAAGAGAAGAAAAAATGCTAGGTAAGTAGGCTGGGTAGGTAGTTTTTGAGGTTGCAGAATGTTGATATGTGATCAGTCTTGTGTTTTAAAGTGATATTGTACTTCAGATCACAGCTACAAGGCAGTTCTTGTTTGGAGGAACTCAAACTGGACATCTCTAACCTCCCTTTCTTCATTTTCCCCCAAATCACTCACTAATTTCCCTGAAGAGGTCAAGATCCACTTCATTCCCCTTAGTTTCATCATTTTCCATATCATTTGCCTGGTGAAGATCCGCTTCACTCAAAGATTTCCATTCTTCCTCTATGAGTCACTTTTCCCCCTTTGATAGCCTAAGATCCACATACTTAGCACTTTCTTGTCATTTCCATATTAACTACTGACTCTATTATGTAAATCCCTATCTGTGTTCCCCTTCCCCTACTAAAATTTTGTTAATAGCTCCCCTATGTACTTATCCCCTCCCCCTGGTTGAAACATAACCATAAGTTCATTGGGAATCGCTAAGTTTATCTGAAACTCAGCAAGAACCCTCATCTCCACCCTCAAACTATCTCTTCATGCATATTACTCCATCACACAGCATAAAGCTCCTTTCATATGTATAAAAACCATCTTATTTTCACCCTCCCAAGGCATAAACCCCTTGTTTTGCCTTAAAACCCTCCTCAAACTGTACAAATCCACCTTTCTAGGCTTTTAGACCCCTTTCGATGCCTTAAAAACCTGTTAAAAACCCCCCAAACTCCGCAAACCCAAGGTTTTGGACCCCGGGGCGCTGTATTAAGATTCGAATATTCGCTGGCCCCGTCCCTAAACCTCTGCCGCCTCATCTTTGCCGCCAACCGTTAGATCTAGCGCGCCGCAGACCAATGGTGAGCGGGTCTTTTCCCCAGCGAAGCCGTCGAGGGTTAACACCCGGGAGATCGGTGGTTTTCCCGCCGTACTCCCACCACGCGTCACCCTCTCGGCTGTGGAAGAGCCTCCTCTGCCAATACCACTTTTTCCCAAAGGCGGTGTGCCCAAAACTGAAAACCGCCTCTGCCCAGTGACGTCATCCTGCTACGTCATCAACCAGCATCAGGCGCCCTGCCACCATGTACTGCCATGTCACCTCCTCCGCTGTACCACCACATCACCCGGCCGTACTACTGACGTCATCTATTGACGTCATCCTGCCACGTCACCACCGTACTGGGACCCACTGCTAACGTCATCACTCAAAAAGGTGCAAAAGGCGAAAATCGTGCTTAGGAAGCCCGGATTCAAAATCTGAGGCAGTTTTTCATGCGGGATTAGCACCTAGCGCTAATCGCGCATGGCTATGGGAAATGGGCCAAAGTGGAAAGGCCCTCACCGCGCAGCCCCCAGTAAGCCCGAAAGGCGTAGAATGACCCGTTTTTCTTCGCGAAGCATTCAGAAAGGGGCAAACACAGTTTTTAAAGCAACAGAGGGCCGAGCAGCTGCCATGAAGGATCGATGGGACAGTCTAAACCATTCAAAAGATATTAAAGACTCCAGGATCAGTGCCAAAGAGTATTAGTTCAGCAACATCAAATCAGGTGAAAATTAAAAACCTTCATCAAAGTCAGAAAAGCAGTTAAGGCCATTTAAAAGCCTATCTGGTCAGGATTAGTGCACATTAATGCCAGCAAAACAACAGCAAAACCACGTTAGAGGTGGAGATAAAGGACAAATCACAGTTATTACAGGAGGACTGCACCGAGCCACCCAGGATAGACATTACCTCAGTTTTGATACAGTTTCCCTCAGCGCAGCTCAAAGATATTTTCATGCATTTATTTCTGGATAAGATTAGGTTAAAGTAATCATTTTCTTTCAGACCTGTTTAGGTCGGCTGTAATAGATTAGTTTTTGGATAATTTTCCCTATATATACCGACCCTCTGTATTGTTTAAAGGGTTGGTTGGTTGATAATCCTCATTAGAGACTCGCACTGGATATCTGAGATGTTTTACTTAATCAAATATTGATGAAAAGCCTTGGAGGAATGACTGTCTGCTCTGTGTCTAATGGTTTGAAGAATTGAATGCAGAATTCTTGTGCTGCTATATGAATCAATAAGTTTTCCTTACCTCTGTTATTTCAATTTCACATATGCTCAAGTCACAGAACAAAGGATTGGTTTAGAATTTTCTTGGTGGCACTCTATTCTCAGTTCCTGTGGCTTCTTAACGTTTTCCTCTTGAATTAGGCATAAATGTGAATTCTGTTATGGCTCATGTTTGACCTATTTTCATATATGAATGACTATTATCTAGGAATTCTTAACTACTCCTAGATAGGGCTCATTTGTCTTTTTTCTGCTAATCTGAATGAGAGATTCTTAATTGCCCCTCATTCCTTAGCCTTTAATCCATCTCTTTTACCTTGAATGATTGTTTCATACGCAGCTATCTTGCTCCATATTCCTTCTTGTGACCAAGAAAATGCACCAGCAGTCCTACTCCTTGAATCCACGCCCAATGGTTCTAAAACTTTCATGTTGTCCCTGCCTCTTTACTTGAAAGCATCATCCTTCCCACCAAAAAACAAAACAAAACCCCTTGAACTCAATAACTAGCCTAAAAACATTATCAACAAAGCTAAATCCGAAAGAGAGAGCCCTCTCTGATTGCAGGTGGGCTAGAACCTGCAGTCCAAAGATTGGTCTGTGGTTACCTCGGCCGTATCCTTTTGATGCCATCCAGAAGGACAACCTGAGTGATAATAGGTGCTTATGTTCGAACTGCTTGAATAGTTATGTTGTGGTATCACGCACCTTGTTTCCTATTTCGTCTAGGTCGCCGTCTTTCAAAGTGATCGGATCCACTGATGGCTTTGTCACTTTTGATTTCTTCTGCGACCCTTCCTTTCCTTGTTCCATGTACCTTTTGATCCGAAAGGGAGTGCTTTGCTCCTCCTGACCACCACCGCCCTACTCTGACTGCTCCTCCTCCTCTGTTTGGGGTGAAGGGGACTTACCACTCCGCTTAGAGTCACGCTCTTCTTTTTCAGCCTGCTGCTTCGTGGTGCGCTCTACTTCCACCCAGGCCTTCTCCTTGGCCTCTTTTATACGCTTCTCGGCCAACTGCTGGACCTTTTTCTTGGCTAATTCCTTCTTTTGATTTTCCATGGACTTGCTAGTGCCTACAACCAGATCGGATGGAGAATGCCAATCTGTCAGTCAGCGCTTGATGGTTTCTTGAATGATGTCGTCCATGGCCAAGTAAGGGAGGTCAAACCATTTATGTTGTAGATACTTCCATGCTCTGATGTACACAAGATGGAAATCGGCTTTGAACATTGCATACTCTGAGAGCTATTCAAATACTTTTGGAGACAACCACGTCTTCTAGTTGATGACCATGCGTAGACTGTCCTCCATCAAAACCCAAAACACTTTGGTCTCTGTGACCTGCACAACATCTTTTGTGGCCCAGAGGATGAAAACAGTGCATCCTCCAGCAATCCCTTGTCCACAGGAGGAAGCTGATTGTCCTCCGGTAGATCCCACATGACTAATACGATGGAGAGTAATAATCATGCGTAGTGGAATTTTTTACTCTCATCCTGCACTTCTCGACAGTTTGTGAGGAACTCGCTATAAAGGTAGCACTCCCAATTGAATTACACGCCCTCCACGTGGTGTGTAGCCAAAGAAATCACTGGTGCCAGAACATTGTCCGCATAGCATTTTCTCATAACTTTTCCTGCAAGGATCTGCGTGGAAATATTCATCGTGGGGTTAGTGATAGAGGTGATCGAGTACACGTGTGGCTTCATTACTAGTTTGAAATTCTCCTTCATATTTTCAGTGAGGTCGCACTCGCTCGTCTTTCCGCCAAACTCCTTGGCCGGATTCAACCTTGAGTGTAGCAATGGTGTGACCTGATGGATCAGCATATTAGTGATAGGGATCGGTGTGCTCAGCCACAAGCATCCGTCATGCACTAGGGTCAGCAACTGTTTGATCACTATGAGACTCATGTTGGAGCGGTGGTAGTGGGGCACCCCATAATAGGTTTAGAAACCCTTACTAATTCACTCCGTGAATCCACTCCACAGGCTCCAGTGCAGTGAAACCTAATTCCTTGTAAAAGACCCTCTTCATGTGGTTTTTTGTTGCCACATGGGGGAACCTCTCGTGGTCCGCCAAATCCCAATCCTCCATCTTTAAATGCGAAACTCGTGCCAAGCACGGACCTTCGAATGTAATGCTCTCTAGAAACAGGTGTTTGTGGATCAAGAACTTCTCTGTTCTGGGTCTTTGGTGGATTTTACTTTTACCTTTCACAGAGGGATATAATATAGAAATTTGGATATAGGATGCACCCCCTCGGTGTTTATGTCCTCCACACCCTCTTCAGCCTCCAAATCCCACACTTTCCCCTTATACTCTACGCTTGGTTTTTCTTTCTTCTGGGCCTAGGTAGCAACATGCTTCCTTGGTGACTCGCGCACCGATATGGGCTTCTTCTACTTCTCTTTCTTGGGTTTGGGGACTTCTCTTACTGGTGTAGGCTTCGGCCTAGGCGACCTCGATGCCATAGGCATAGTAACTAGAGCCTCCATGCTCATTACCTCTGGAGCATCTCCCTCAAAGGCGACAACTCCTCCAGTACTAATAGTCTCTCTTAGTCTAGACATCGTGTTGAGAATAAATTGTTGGGTGTCCTTGGGTAACTTATCAAATATAGAACTATCAACCAAATCAGCGAAAACATCAGGATTCTTAAACAATCGACAACTCAACAAAGAAATTCTAAGGATGCAAAGTGTTTTTCGCTGGATGGCCACATGTAATTTATAGGAAAATTAAAATTCAAATTTGACCGTCCCTCCTAAAATCCATCCATAAATGTTGATTTGGCGGTAGATTTCCAAAGATACCACTCTTAAATTTAGTCTTAAATGTTTCCCCTCGCTCCTCTTAACTATCTCCTCACTATCAAATCATGAAGATTTACTATAACCGTCACTTTCTAGCTGTGTTGTGCAGTCACTCCCCCTATAACGCAGTTTCCTTTGTTCTTCTTCTTGGTACTATGACATAATCCTATTTCGCGCAACCCCACTATCATGTAGCTCTACAACCTAGGCAGTGTAGTTTATAGTCCCTCACCCCCTTGCGGCTTCCTAGAGTGCTAATACTGTGCTACTGTCATGTAGTCATTGGGTCAGATCCCCCGTATATGGCTTCAATTAGTTTCCATTTACCCTTCCCAGAAATGGGTCTACATTCAACTTTGTGAGCTGAACTTCTCCACCATCGATAATCTCTTTTATAACATATGGCCCCAGCCAATGCATCTAAAATTTTCATGGAAACTTATCAAACTTACTAACATATAATAAAACCAAATCGTTTGCCTTGAAGGTGCACAGTTTGATGTGCCGATCATGCCAAGATTTTTTGCGTTCCTTCTGAACCTCTTGATGGAATCTAGCCAAAAACCTATCTTCCTGGAGCTCTGTTAGCTACGCGATCCTTTCTTCTAGGGTTCTGCAGTCCACCATTCCTGTGAAAGCCACTATGCATAGACTAGGCATGATATACTCCATAGGCATGACAACTTCCATGCCATATACCAACCTAAAAGGTGTCTCACCAGTAAGATTTTTACAAGTAATTTTGTAAGCCCATAACACTTTTGGTACGCACATGTCCCAATCAGTTTTCTGTGCATTACAAACCTTTGTCAGTGAATTCTCCATTATCTTATTAAAAGCCTCAACCATTCCATTGGCCTGAGGATGCGATGGTGTACTCTTCTGGTGATAAACCTGGAACTCTTCTGTCAGTGCACTGATCGTTTCATTGAGAAAATGCGTACCGCGGTCACTCATCAAAACTGTTGGGCAACCAAACCTTGTCAACACATATTCAAACAATAATTTCACTATTGTTTCCCCTGTACAACCTTTCATAGGCTGTGTCTCCACCCATTTGTTCAAATATTTGGCTGCATTGATGATATACTGCGCACCCGTCTTCTTTCTTGGAGGCTAAATCAGTTCTACAAAATCAATTGCCCACTTCTCAAAAGGCTGCAATGACACTTGCAGATTTAGAGGTAGCTCATTCCTCTGTGATGGCCTACCCATTCTCTAACATGTGTCGCATGCACCACAATATGCTTTAGAGTCTTTATGTAGCGTCAGCCACCACAACCCAGAGCGCAAAATCTTATGTGATGTTGCTTTTCCTGCATAATGCCCTCCTGTAGCTCCTCCATGAGCTTCAATGAGGATACTGTTCCATTCAAAATTGAGCACATAATGTCTAAGTATCTCATCCGATCCCATTTTATACAAATGGCCTGCGATCATGGAGAAGTCTACCACGCGCACCACTAATTCTCTCTTCTGCTGACTAGTGTATCCTTCTCGAGCCGTTCCTGTGGTCAAGAATTGATAATATCTACGAAGTGATTATCCACTATGCGCACAATGAAGAGCTACTCGTCAGGAAGCCCTTCCTCCAAATTGGTAGGCTCCTCTCCTATTTCAATGTGCGATAGATGGTCTGCCCTGCATTCAATCGCCCTGGCTTCATAATTACCTCAAAATCATATTCTTGAAACAACAATAGCCATCTACATATTCCCCCCCCCCCAATAAAATCTTATTTACTAGATACTTTAATGTAGAATGGTCTGTGTACATCTTGAAATGTCCACCTAGAAGGTAATTTCTGAATTTTTGGAGCGTGTATAATGTTGGCTTGGTGGGCCTTGACCCAAGTTCAACGTTAATTAGGCAAGCAAATCCCTACACTACTGGCCCTTTCAGCATCAATCCACAGAGCGTGGATTGAAGTCTCACCCAAAGCAGTCTAGGGGGATGTAGGAACCAAGTTTTCACACTTAGAGAGGGTAGTGATATCATTTTATACCCTAAACCTTCCTTCGTATAGTTCGATAAGACCTAAATTCTTATCAATATACTTCTCTTATTCATCCTCCAAACCTCTGCGAAGGTATACAATCGTCCTTCGAATAACCTAGATAGGTGGATTAGACACTTACGCACCTCTATAATTACTCTTTACTTGTGTTTTTACCCATATTAGCTTAAGTATTGAATAACTTCACATGCATTAAGATGATCTTCGCGTAAACAGATATTCCTACTTGATTTCATATAACAAAGCAAAACATATGGATTCGTGCATCAATACAGAATTAAAACATAAACCCAGTATTCATCATAACATAACCATATGCAGAAGTAAAATAGATCATACATGGATAATTCCAGAATAATTCTCTTTATTTATGCTTCAAATCTTCTTTATAGACTCTAACCACCCTGCGCACACAACTGCAGGCATCTGCGCACCCAGCTACAGACTTCTACCCTAGGCCTCTGCACACATAGCTGCAAAGCCTCTTTCCTATGCAAAGTCTCTTCACTCTTAGCTCTCACATACCCATTACATAAAACATAACAAGACTCAACTGAACTGAACTGACCAAAAAACTACCTTTGACTCCTCTAAGACTTCCCTTTTTATACAATCCCATGGTCCGCGGACCATGGGTGGATCTCTTAATGTTGGCACAAGTTACATAAACTAAGGGAGGAAACCCTTGATGAATCTTTACATATTCGCACTCTGTGGCCAAAGAATGCAGAGACATTACACTTCTTATACAAAACCTTGGGCTTTCTACTCAAAAATGACCCTAGGGAACCCGCTCCCAACAGGCCCCCAACACAAATATGTTGACTTGCCCCCGAGTCACTCTGTTGGCAAGGAGATCTTATTGCGAAGACCCCCCAGATTCACTTGTACCACTGCGACTTCGGCAACATATTGTGTCGCTGCCTGCTTAAACTGTTCCACCAGTTGTTGGCATTATGATTCTGGTTTGGCTCTCTGGTATAGGTGTTGTACTTGATGGCAACTCACTCAAGTGGCAAAACTCTGTTTCAAGCTCTCAAAGTGATGGAAAATAAGAGGTTCACAGGTGCATCGTTCAAAAGGTGCGGACCTACAGGTTTGCCGTCCAGGAAGTGCGGACATACTCGTAGGTTATCCGTTCATAAGGTAAGGTCCCCCAGTTCACTCACTCCAATGCAGAGAAGCGCGCTCACGTGGGGTTTCTTATGTTTGGCCCTTGGTATTTAGCATGTCGTTCATGATCCTATGGTTTTGGCCCGTGTTATAGGATCTAAATTATTTGAACCCCTGTTTGGATCCCTTGTATTGGTTTTCAATGGTTTTGTCCCATGGTTTGAATAAGCGCTTGCCTATAAAAAGGAAAAGAGATCACTTGGCTAGACACTTGTGAAACTTGAATATCTTAAGATCTGAAATTTTGGGTGATTGGTTTTAAAAGCTAAGATCTAAAGGAGAAAACTTAAGGCAAATCTATTGATAAGTCGTGATCTCTCGGGCGCATGATCAGATCTGTGGATCTGACTGTCTGTGGTACATTGAAAGACTATTAATTTGGCCCTAATCAGAGGTTTGCAGGCGATCCACAGCATGAGTGCGAGGGTACGCAGCGCAGGAGAAGGCGTAGTGCAGGGGTATGCAGCGCAGTAGAAGGCGCAGTGCGAGGTATGCATCGCAGGAGAAGGTGCAGTGCGAAGGTACATAGGGAAACAGAAGAACAAGTTGCGGAGGTACGCTGTCAGATGGGCAGTGAAGGTGTGGATCTTAGCAGAGGTACGCAGGGAAGCAGAACGAGTGGTGCGGAGATATGCAGAGCAGTAGACCAACCAGGTGCGGATCTACGTAGTTTAGACACAGAAGAGCTGCGGGTATTCGCAGACCACTATTGGTGAAGTTGCGGACCTATCTTGAAACATTTGTTGGCTGTCTTTTATCTATTGCTGCAGAGTTCTGGGTTTAGATTTCTGGTATTACTTTTCTGTTTACAGCATTTTGAGAAGTTGGGTGATTCATTGGTTTATTAAGGAGATTGGGTGATTTGCATGTACTTGATGATTATTTGATCTTCTTGGATCCAGTGTGAAAATTAATGAAACGTGGTCCTTAAAGAAGTAAAAGAGAAAAGGGGGTTGTAGCTCCCTTCCAGGAGAGACAGGAAAACGAGAGAGAGTTGTAGCTCTCTGCAGGGTGCAGCCTACGTACTGGTAAAGGACTACACCAGTACAAAATCCTTGTAAAATAAGTTTCTAATTGAAAGAAGATAGAGACATATTGCAGCAGGTGGTTTTCACCCACATTGGGTTTCCACCTTATATCTGGTGTTCTTTGGTGTGCCTATCTATTTTTCTTGTTCTTGTTCATTATTATATAACACTGACATACAAATTAATGATCAATATCTAAAGAATAAATTAAAGTATAAATCTGGAAGGTATATTGAAAAGAATTTGATAATACTGATTCACCCCCCCCCTAGTATTATTTCCAATAATTGGTATCAGAGCAGGTTCTTTAGAAGAAGCTTGATCGCTTGAAGAAAGATTTTTCATCATGAGCAACTACGAGAGGGAAGCATCAATCAGGCCACCAATTTTTGATGGGACAAACTTCGTTTATTGGAAGGTAAGAGTTACTGCCTATCTTCAATCTCTTAGTACAGAAGTCTGGGATATCATAGATACAGGGTATACTTTTCCATCAGCAACTCCTACAGATTCGGCTGAGAAGAAGAAATATGAAACAAATGCAAAGGCGGTTAATACTCTATTAGGATGCCTATCTCAATCAAAATTTGTCAAGGTAATGCAGTTTAAATCCGCAAAAGAGATATGGGACAAGATTGTTCTGAGCTATGAAGGAGATGATTAGGTAAAACGAGCAAAACTTCAAACCCTCAGGATTCAGTATGAAAATCTCAGGATGTATAATGATGAAAGTGTGGCTAACTATTTTCTTCATGTAGATGAGATTGTTAATTGTATGAAAAATTTGGGTGAAGAAATAAAAGAGGCTGTTGTGGTTTAAAAAGTTCTAAGATCTTTTTCCCCTAGGTTTGAATCTAAAGTTTCTGCAATAAAAGAAAAAGAGAATCTACAAAGCCTTAAAATGTCACAGCTGCACAGAATTCTAACTGCTTATGAAATGAGGAAAGGAGGTCCATCAGACAAGAGAGAAGCTACCTTCAAGGCTTCAGGTAAAGGAGAGTACTATGAGTCAGGACACGTGTCAGAAGAAGAAGAAGAATCAAATTTTGTCAAAAATCTTCAATGGGGTACTGGTCATTTCCAAGGAAAGTTACCTTTCAAATGCTTTGCTTGTGGAAGAGTTGGTCACTATGCTGCCAAATGTCCTCACAAGGATAAGATTGACAAAGGGAAGGAACCTGTTAGATGGAACAAGAAACAGAATGCAACTAAGAAAAGTTACTACACTCATGAAGACAGTGATGGCCTATCAAATAGTGACGAAGATGAACGAGGTAATGATTATAAACTTTTAATGGCCTTTGAAGATGATGATTACATGGACGCTATAGATGTAGGTGGTTTTTATGAAGAGATTTCTCGACTCAAAATATGTTTGGAAGAAAAATATATGATCATTGATAATCTGCAATTCCAACTTGATGAAAAAGAAAAATCTCTTGAGAAGTTAGAATGTGAAATTGTTGGCCTTAGAAAAGAAATTGAGAAAACAAAGGCTCTTAATCTTAAATTTGTTAAAGGATCTGAAACTTTGGATGAGATTATCAATGTACAGCGTTCTCCACTAATCAAGACAGGTCTGGGTTATAATGGAGAAACATCTCAAGCATCCACCTCAAAGAGTTATCTTGATGCAGCAAGGAGGAATGAGAAAAAGCCCAATGGAGATCACCAAGTAAGGCAGGGACGAATTACTTCAAGAACAAACAAAGACTACCAGGTAAACCAGGGGCAATCCATCTTAAGGGTGAACAAAAGCTACAACCAGCCACAGGTAAAATCTTCTCAATTTGCTTCAAGAATGGATGACAATAGAAATTACAATCATTTGGCTGGTAGATTTGATAATCGCAGAAGTTTCTTCAATGGCCAATGTTTCTCTTTCCATAACTTTGGTCACAAAGCAGCTCAATGTGTTGCTTATAAGACAATCATGACTAGAGAAGCTCAAAAACAAAGAAGTATGACTGGGATTACGAAAAGGACCTATAACAGCTTTTCTGCCCTTGAAAATGAAATTGCATGTTCTATTTGTAATAACTTCGGTCATGAAGGTTCTGAATGCAGGAGCAGGTTTCGGCAGACAAAGGAACAAGCCTCAAGCACCAGAACATGGAGAATAAAGGAAACACAAATAGAAAGATGTGGGATAGCATTTTATGCGGAAGGACAAGAAAATCTATGGTACATCAACAACGGATGTTCGAAGCATATGACAAGTGATAAAGAAAAACTTGAATCATATACTGCTTTAGAAAAGGGAAAGAAATTTTCTTTTGGAAATGATACCCCTGCAGCCATAAAAGGAAAAGGCACTGCTCAGTTGAAAGAAAAGGTCAAAGCTGGAAATGTTTTGTATGTTGATGGCTTGAAGCATAATCTACTAAGTGTCAGTCAGATGTGCGATCAAGGAACAGAGGTAATATTTTGATCAAATGGATGTAGTGTTCATGATCTTGATACAGGAAAAACAGTGATCAAAGGCAGAAGAACTCCAAATAATCTATACATATTTGAAGAAGGACAACAACAATGCTATTTGAGTAAAGATGATGAACATTGGTTATGGCACTGGAGGTTGGGGCATCTAAGCTTTTCACAAATAAGGAAAGCATGCAAATACCAGGCAGTTCATGGTCTTCCAGATATCAAAATTCCAGACAACACCATATGCAAATCATGTCAGTTTGGTAAGCAAACCAGAACTAACTTCCTTGAGAAGGAAGGATCAGCCAGCAGGCCTCTTGAACTAGTCCATATAGATGTATGTGGTCCATTTAGGACAAGGTCACCTCGAGGAGAAGAATACTTTATATTATTCATTGACGACTTCTCCAGGATGGTTTGGTTGGGACTTATGAAACACAAGGACGAAGCATTCGAAAAATTCAAATCTTTCAAAGCCTTGGCTGAAAATGAATCAGATCAAAAAATTAAGTGCCTCAGGTCTGACAGAGGTGGGGAGTTTACCTCAAATGAATTTTTCGATTTCTGTGAAGAACATGGAATAAGGAGGGAATTCTCTATAGCTAGGACTCCTTAGCAAAATGGAGTGGTGGAAAGGATGAACAGAACGGTCCAACAAATGGCTCGTGCTATGCTTGATGAGTCTGGGACTCCTGCAACCTTCTCGGGTTAAGCTGCTTTTTCTGCGGTTGTTATTCTCAACAAAACAAATGTCCGAGTGAACAACACTCAAACTCCTCATGAGCTCTGGTATGGTGAGACTCCTTCGGTAAAGCATTTCAAAATTTTTGGAAGCAAATGCTATATTAAGAATAATGATGAACAGCTTGGAAAACTTGAACCTAGAGTAGATGAAGGCATTCTACTTGGTTATTCTCCCCACAGCAAAGCATATAAGTGTTACAATAAAAGACTTGGAAGAATTTTTGACAGCATTGATGTAGTGGTTGATGAAAAAGGATACATTCCTAGGCAAGTGAATTATGAAAATATCGAAGAGGATGAAGACTACTCTCCAAATTAGATTGATAATGAAGAAGAACCTCAAGGGGCACCAGACGAACAGATAAGGATAGAAGAGAAGACTCCATCCAGGTACGTTCAGAAGAATCATCCAGAATCTCAGATTTTGGGGCAGAAAGAGGCAAGTGTACAAACAAGAAGAACAATTGCAGAAGCCTCAAGCTATTTGGCATTACTCTCCTCCACTGAACCACAAAATGTAAGAGAGGCATGCAAAGATGAATGCTGGGTCAAGGCGATGGACGAAAAACTTGAGCATATCGAAAAGAACAACACTTGGGAGTTGGTTCCTAGACCAAAAGATAAGAATATCATAGGGACAAAATGGATCTTCAAAAATAAGTTGAATGAAAATGGGGAAGTAATTAGAAATAAGGCCAGAATTGTTTGTAAAGGGTATGCTCAACAAGAAGGAATAGACTTTGAAGAAACTTTTGCTCCCGTTGCTAGACTTGAGGTCATCCGAATGTTCCTTGCTCTCTCAAGCTTTTAGAAGTTCAAAGTATTTCAAATGGACGTAAAATCAGCCTTTCTGAATGGAGACTTAGAAGAAGAAGTGTACATTGAGCAACCAGATGGGTTCATCCTTGGGAATGATCCAAATCTTGTATGCAGACTAAAAAAGGCTCTCTATGGTCTTAAACAGGCTCCAAGGGCTTGGTACTACCATTTGGACAAATATCTTCATCAACAAGGTTTTTTAAAGGGATCAGCAGATAGCAATCTTTATATAAAAATTGAAAATGACAAATTGCTAATACTTGTTGTGTATGTAGATGATATTATCTTTGGTAGCAATGAAGAAGCTATGAGTCAAAGCTTTGCCTTGGTGATGCAAAGAGAATTCGAAATGTCTTTGCTTGGAGAACTGACATATTTTCTTGGATTGCAAATCCAACAAAATGAAGGCGGGATCTTCTTGTCTCAAACCAAGTATCTCAAGCAGATTTTGAAGAAATATGGCATGGAAGATGCAAAACCAGTATGTACCCCCATGGTCACATGATGTAGCCTCAGTGCAAATGATGAATCAACAGCAGTGCATCAACCAACCTACAGATCTATGATTGGAAGTCTACTTTATTTGACAGGTACCCGACCAAACATCATGCATGCAATGGGAATAGTTGGAAGATTTCAGGCAAATCCAAAGGAAACTCATCTTCAAGCAGTGAAGAGAATTTTCAAGTACCTTCAAGGAACTCAAAACTATGGCTTATGGTATCCTAGAGATACAGATCTCACACTTCATGCTTATACAGATGCAGATTGGGCTGGAAGCGTGGATGATAGGAAGAGCACAAGTGGTGGTGCATTCTTTATGGGTTCTAGATTAGTATCTTGGTTCAGCAAGAAACAAAGTTTGATTGCTTTATCTACAGCTAAAGCAGAATATGTGGCTGCTGCATCTTGTTGCACTCAACTCCTTTGGATGATGCAGACCTTGCAAGATTTTTAGATCACTTGTACTCCACCTATCTCCATCTTATGTGATAATACAAGTGCAATCAGCATTTCAAAGAACCCAGTCATGCATTCAAAGACCAAGCACATACCAATCAAGTATCACTTTCTCCAGGAACAAGTGCTTGAACAAAAGGTCAAGTTGGAGTATGTTCCTTCTAAGGAACAAGTTGCTGATATACTCACCAAACCATTGCCCAGGGAGACCTTTGAATACATCAGGCAAAAGCTGGGGGTTGTTGAAGCATCATCCTGTTGTTGAATCTCATCTGTTTCAAAGATTGTTGGTTGTACACAAGTTTCATATGGGGTATACGCGTACATTTGCTGGGTTGCGGATTGGTCGAAGATCGAATGGCACAAGTTCAGGGGGAGCATATATTCTTCTAATAATGCATTGTTGGCATTATGGTAGAAGATCTTGGAGGAAGTATAGAAGGAGAACATGTATGTTGATCTGAATATTGCCACAATATGTCTCTATCTCTTTCATGGTCATGTATGGTGTATGGTGGATTATGGTTCTTCTTGAAGAAATTTTTGTTTGCAGATCTGATCTTTAGTCAGGGGGAGCATGATCAGCAAAGCAAAGGCCTAAGCATGTTCTCAGGGGGAGCATAACCCTTTGCCCTTGATGTCAAAGGGGGAGAATGACGTTGAGGATCTTGAGGTTGCCATCAAGTCCAAAGGGGGAGATTGTTGGCATTATGATTCTAGTTTGGCTCTCTAGTATAGGTGTTTTACTTGATGGCAACTCACTCAAGTGGCAAAACTCTGTTTCAGGCTCTCAAAATGATGGAAAATAAGAGGTTCACAGGTGCATTGTTCAAAAGGTGCGGACCCGCAGGTTCGCCGTCCAGGAAGTGCGGACATACCCGCAGGTTATCTGTTCATAAGGTGTGGTCCCCCAGTTCACTCACTCCAATGCAGAGAAGCGCGCTCACGTGGGGTTTCTTATGTTTGGCCCTTGGTATTTAGCCCGTCGTTCATGATCCTATGGTTTTGGCCCATGGTATAGGATCTAAATTATTTGAACCCCTGTTTGGATCCCTTGTATTGGTTTTTGATGGTTTTGTCCCATGGTTTGAATAAGGGCTTGCCTATAAAAAGGAAAAGAGATCACTTGGCTAGACACTTGTGAAACTTGAATATCTTAAGATCTGAAATTTTGGGTGATTGGTTTTAAAAGCTAAGATCTAAAGGAGAAAACTTAAGGCAAATCTATTGATAAGTCATGATCTCTCAGGCGCATGATCAGATCTGTGGATCTGACTGTCTGTGGCACATTGAAAGACTGTTAATTTGGCCCTAATCAGAGGTTCGCAGGCGATCCACGGCGTCAGTGCGGGGGTACGCAGTGTAGGAGAAGGCACAGTGCGGGGGTACGCAGCGCAGCAGAAGGCGCAGTGCGAGGTACGCAGCATAGGAGAAGGTGCAGTGCGGAGGTACGCAAGGAAATAGAAGAACAAGTTGCGGAGGTACGCTATCAGACGGGCAGTGAAGGTGCAGATCTTAGCAGAGGTACACAGGGAAGCAGAACGAGTGATGCGGAGATACGCAGAGCAGTAGACCGACCAGGTGCGGGTCTGCGCAGTTTAGAAACAAAAGAGCTGCGAGTATTCACAGGCCACTATTGGTGAAGTTGCGGACCTATCTTGAAACATTTGTTGGCTGTCTTTTATCTATTGTTGTAGAGTTCTGGGTTTAGATTTCTGGTATTACTTTTCTGTTTACAGCATTTTGAGAAGTTGGGTGATTCATTGGTTGATTAAGGAGATTGGGTGATTTGCATGTACTTGATGATTATTTGATCTTCTTGGATCCAGTGTGAAAATTAATGAAATGTGGTCCTTAAAGAAGTAAAAGAGCAAAGGGGGTTGCAGCTCCCTTCCAGGAGAGATTGGAAAGCGAGAGAGAGTTGTAGCTCTCTGCAGGTTGCAGCCCGTGTACTGGTAAAGGACTGCACCAGTACAAAATCCTTGTAAAAGAAGTTTCTAATTGAAAGAAGATAGAGACATATTGCAGCAGGTGGTTTTCACCCACATTGGGTTTCCACCTTATATCTGGTGTTCTTTGGTGTACCTATCTATTTTTCTTGTTCTTGTTCATTATTATATGACAATGACATACAAATTAATGATCAATATCTGAAGAATAAATTAAAGCATAAATCTGGAAGGTATATTGAAAAGAATTTGATAATACTGATTCACCCCCCCCTCTCAGTATTATTTCCAACACCAGCTGCTCTATTGATGGTCCTATGTTATCTACCCTAATTTGCTACTATGTTGTCTCCAGGTTCGCAAAATTTCCTTCAATGGTGGCCATGAGAACATAGGCTTCATCTAGCCAAGGCCCCAGTCTGGCCTTTAGTACTTCCTCCCTGAGCTATGTTGCATCCACCTGTTCCTCAGTGCCTTTTATTCCTGCAGCTTTGACAATCTCTATGTGATGGTGACAGTGCATGCCGTCGCTCTGACCTCATCATACCTCTGCAGTAATTCCCTCGCCTCAGTTTCTAATCTGTGCAAGTTGGGATCTTCTTGCAGGTTGGTAACTTCTTCGAGTGACTGTTCAAAGAGCACAATGAAATCCATCACTGCAGCATCGATTGTTGCAACTGCATCTTTGATAGTTTCCTAACACTTCTCTCTGACTTTTGGTGGAGTCAAATGCTGGGCCCTCAACTCAAGCTCCATGATCTTAAGGTTTAGCTCAAACTAAATCTTATCTATATCTATCCTGGCATCGTGCACACCTGCAGTGAGCTTTCGAATTCTAGCATCGACCAACGCATCCTGTGGATGTGCAGTTCTGGAATGGTTCTACATGCTTTAGCTACCACTGTTGTGGTGTTCTCGTTCTTATCCTGAATCTTCTTAAGGATATCAATCGCGGATGTCTTCTTCACAAACATCTGGGCATTATTCACTTTCTGTTCGCTGATCACATTTAGCGCGTGCTATTCTCAGGCTCAAAGTTCTGGGATCACACCGTCTTGCAAGGTGTGAAGGGCTTCACTTGGAAGCACAGCCAAGTTCAACCCAACCCTTTTTAGAGCGATGACGGTGGCCCTGTCATCTTTTGCTTCTGTAGTCAATGCTCCATCTGGTAGGGCAATGGCCCGGGGGTCCATAGAGAGAACCATCTTCACTACTTCTAAGGTTCCCGATGCCAAACTAGTCGATGCCACGCTGCCTCGCCCTACACCAGTCTGAGAAGCCTGTCTCTGTAGCTCACACAGACTTGTCTGAATGGCGACCAGGGCTTGTTTCTGTTGCTGCTCAAACTGTTGCAACAATTCCACAGTCACATCCCTTACTATGTCCCTGATGTCATTCAAATCACCTTCCATCAAAGTGATGGGGTCGAGTGATGATTTACTAGCCTTGGACTTCTTCTGTGGTCCTTCTTTTTCCAACTCCCTAGTGTGCTTACCCTGGAATGGAGTAATCTCCCAGTCTGCACCACCCTATCCTGATTGCTGCTCATCGTCCTCCATCTGTGGTGAAGGAGACTTCTAAATTCTATAAAAGTCACACTCTTCCTCTTCTTCCTTCTCCTCTCCCTGCTCCTTAGCAGTGCGCTCTGCTTTAGCTTTGTCCTCAGCCTCCTTTTTCCTCCTGTTGGCCAACTGCTGCATCTTCTTTTGGGCCTCTTCCTTCTTCTGTTTTCCTTTGGATTTGCTAGCTCCCACATATAAATTTGAGGTTGTGCGCCACTCTAATAGCCAACAATTGAGGACCACTGCGATTGCACGAGGTATGAAAGATCATACCATTTCTTCTCAGTGTCCTTCCATGCCCGCATGGAGACATAATGGAACTCCGCCTTGAACTCCACATATTCTACCAACTGCTCAAAGATAGTTGGTGATAATGTGGCTTGCGGTTTATCACGGTGCGGATTCTTGATTCCATCAGTACCCAAAATATCATACTATCCTTGACCCTTTCGGGGTCCTTTGTAGCCTAAAATGAAGCGCAATTAGCTACTTCTGGCAGATCTGATGCGATAGAAGGAAACTGACTGTCCTCCAGTAATTCCCACGCGACCAGTATGATTGATAGCAAAATCCATGCATAATGGAAGGTCTTACTCTGGTCTTGTGCTTCTCTGTAGTTTGTGAGGAACTCACTGCAGAGGTAGTGTGCCTAGTTGAATTGTACACCCTTCGTGCAATGGGCTGCTAATGACACAACTGGTGTCGGCACTTCATCTGCGCAACACTTCCTCATTATTTTCCCAGCCAGGATCTAGGTGGCTACCTTAACCGCGGGGTTGGTTATGCTGGAAATTGAGTAGCCACGCGGCTTCTTGGCAAGCTTGAACTTGTCCTTCATTCTTTCGGCGAGGTCACGCTCGCCCGTCTTTCCACCAAATTCTTTGGCTAGATTTAGCACCGAGTGTGGTTGCAATGTGATCCTATGGATTTGCATATCTATGATTGGTACTGGTTCGCCTAACCATAGGCACCCATTGTGTACCAAGAATAAAAATTGTTCTATCACTATCAAAGTTATGGGTGTGGGGTTGTAATGCGACACCCATAGCAGGTTCAACAGACGGGCCTTATCCACCCCTTTTATCCACTGTCTCAGCTCTAGCGCAGTCACACCAGAGTTTTAATGAAGACGCGGTGCATAAATGTATTAGTCACCAAGTGGGGTAACTGTTGAGTATCCGCCAGGTCGCAATCCTCATGTTTTAAATGGGGGATGCACGACAGGCGCGGTCCTTTGAACGTGATCTTGTCTGGTAGCAATGGTGTGTAGAGTAAAAATTTACGCTCATCTAGGTCCTTCGGGACATTCACCTTGCCTCCGAGTGGAGGAATGTATTCTAGTAGCTTTGGATAGGGTATACACCCTCAATGTCAATGTCTTCTACACCCATATCAATTTCTTCTATGTCCTCGTCAGGTTCAAGATCTACGACCTTTCCCTTCTCCTGCACGGTGGGCTTCTCTTTCTTTTGGTATTTCTTAGGCTGCACACCGCTTGTGTCGATTTCTGCTTATCCTTCTTTGTCTTAGGACCCTCTCTGGTCGACGTAGGCCTTAGCTTGGGCAGCCTCAGTGATTTTGGCACTTCGGCGGGCACCTCCACACTCACAATCTCTGGGGAATCTCCCTTAGATGCCATTGATCCTCCAACACTTGCAGTTTCTACGGGCACCGGCATGAGGCTAGTAAGGAGCTCCTGGGTTGCTTTAGGAAATTTGTCAAATACTGAACTCACTACCAAAGCCTCGAAACTCTCAAGGTTCGTACATGCCTGATAGCTCAACACCTCAATTCTCAAAATGCAAAGTGTTTTTCATTGGGAGGCCATCTGTAATTTATATGAAAATTCAAATTTGAATACGACCATTCCCCCCAAAATCCACTCATAAATGCTAGATTGGCAGTGGGATTTCAAATGTCTAGCTCTTAAATTTTGACTTAAATTTCGCCCCCACCTACTCCACTTAGCCGTTTTCCCACTGTCAACTCATGAACAATGACCATAATGGTCACTTTTTGGCTGCCATGCGTGGTCTCTCCTCCTATAGCACAACTCCCTTTGCACTTCTGTTGATATTGTGATGTTTCTCCTTTCTGCACAATTCCCTAGTCGCACAGCTCTACAACCTAGGCAGTGTAGTTTATAGTCTCGTGCCTCTTTTTAGCTTCCTGGTGTGCTATGATTGTGCTTCCATGATATAGTCATCTAGCCGAATCCCCGGTGTATGGCTTCAATCAACTGCCATTTACCTTCCCTCAAAATGGCTCTCCATTCAACTTCACCTGATGAACTACTCCACCATCGGTAATCTCCTTGATGACATAGGGTTCCAGCCAATGCATCCGAAATTTTCCTAGAAATTTATCAAAATTGTTGTCATATAATAACACTAAATCATTTACCTTGAAGGTTCATAGTTTGATGTGTCGATCACGCAATGCCTTTTCGCACTCCTTTTGAACTTGCTGATGGAATCTAGCCAAAAATATATCCTCTTCTAACTTTGTCAACTGTGCGAGCCTTTCTTCCAGGGCTCCATGATCTGCCATTCCTGTAAATGCCGCTATGCATAGACTAGGTACATTGTACTCCATTGACATCACAGCTTCTATGCCATAAACCAACTTGAAAGGTGTTTGTCTTGTCAGCCTTTTTCAAGTTGTCCTTTAAGCCCATATCACCGTGGGTACGCACACATCCCAGTCATTTCTTTGTACATTGAAAACCTTCATCAGTGCATTCTCCAATATCTTATTGAATGCTTCAATTATTCTATTAATCTGCAAGTGATAGGGCATACTATTTTTGTGATAGACTTCGAATTCCTCCATCAATGTGCTAATCATCTCATTAAGGAAATGCGTACCACAATCGCTCATCAAAATCTTCGAGAAACCAAACCTAGTCAGTACATACTCAAAGATGAACCTTTCTGTTATTCCCCCAGTATAGTCCTTCACAGGCTACATCTCCACCCATTTTGTCAAATACTCCATCGCAGTGATGATGTACTGCGCACCTGTCTTCTTTCGTAGAGGTTGAATTGGTCCCACAAAATCAACTGCCCACTTTCAAATGGCTATAATGACAGTTGCGGAGTCAAAGGTAGCTCATCCCTTCGCATGGCTTGCCCATTCTCTGACATGCATCACATGCCTTACCATAATCCTTGGAATCCTTATGAAGCATCGACCACCACAACCCAGCACATAAAATATTTTTCATTGTTGCTTTGCCTGCATAATGTCCTCCCGCAGCTCCTCCATGAGCTTCAGCAAGAATGTTGCTTCGTTCAAAATTAGGCACATAATGTCATGATATTTCATCCAACCCCATTTTAGATAAGTGTCCTGCAATGACAGAAAATTCTGTCGCATGCACCACCAACTTCTTTTGTTGACTAGTATACCCCTCCGGACCTATCCACATCGTCAGGAAGTGTATGATATCTACAAAGTGATGGTCCGCAACATGCACTGCAAAGAGTTTCACATCAGGAAGTTCTTCCTCCAAATTAGTAGGCTCCTCTCCTGTTTCAATGTGCGACAGATGATCTGGTCTGGAATTCAATTGTCCTAGCTTCATAATAGCTTCGAAATCATATTCCTGAAACAACAACAACCATCTGCATATCTTCCCCCCCAACACAGGCTTGTTCACCAAGTACTTCAATGTAGAATGGTTTGTATACATCTTAAAGTGTCAGCCTTGTAAGTAGTGTATAAACTTCTGGAGCACGTATACCGTGGCCAAACGTTTGCGTTCTGTCATTGAATAATTCTTCTCAGCTTTAGACAACTTTCCACTCGAAAATTTATAGGGTGATCCAACTCTCCCTCACCAACCTATGTCAGTACTTCCCCGAGTACAGTACATGATGCATTGATATGCACATGAAATTCCTTCTTCCAATATGAGAAGACTAGGATCGACACAGTGACCATCTTCTCCTTTAACACATCTAAGCTTTGCTGATATTCTTCATTCCAACAGACTGTAGCATCCTTCTTTAGCAAATTCTCCATTGGTTTGGTAATCTGGGCATATCTCTTAATGAATTTTCTATAGTATCCCGTATGCTCCTCTTGGTGCTTCTAAATTAATTATAACTGCTATCTTAGCTGGGTCAACCATTAATCCTTGTCTACACACCACATGGCCCAACAATATTTCGAAGGGAACACAGAACAAACATTTCTTCAAATTGAGTGTGATCTGATACCTCTGGCATCTATCCAGCATCAATCATAGGTTGGCTACATGGAATTTCACCAACCAAAACACCATCCAATCATCAAAGTATACCTCCAGAAACTTGTGAATGAAGTCCTTAAACACCGCGATGACCACGTGCGAAAAGATCATCAGAGTGTTTTTTGACCCAAAAGGCATTATGGTATACTAGAAGCATCCCCACTCCGTGGTGAAGGTCATCTTACTTCTATCCATCGGCACAATCTTGATCTGATGGTACCCTGAGAACCCATCCGTGATGAATATGCATCCTATCCTCCTACATTATCGAGCACTTCATCAGTGAACAAAGTTGGAAAGGGATCAAGTACACAGATGTCATTCAACGTCCTGAGATCTATGCATATCCTTATTTCATCCTTCTTCTTCTTTTCCTAAATTACTATTGGACTCACCCAATCAAACTCTTCTACTAGTTCAATAATACCCGCCACCAACATTTTATCCAACTCTAAGTGGACCCTTTCTTTATACTTCGGATTAAGGTGGTAAGGCCTCTGCTTGATCAGCTTCGCATCCAGTTTCAACGTAATTTTCATAACTCTCAGGTCCCCTATTATCCCCTTTAGGTTTGAGAACATCGTAGGGAACAAGTCCTAGTATTCACAGAACAATTCAGTGACCTTATCTACTATTGCATCATCCCAGTAGTTCCCAATCTTTGAAAACTTCGATTCCTCCTCTGTTCCAATGTTTACTTGTCTTGTTTTTAGTGGCGTGGTGATATTTGGATTTTCAATTTGCGGTCCTTCAACTTCATGGTGACCTTTAGTCTCTGGGATATTAATGTTCCTTGCGTCCTTGTCCTCTTCTTTGACAGTCACATTGTAACACTCCAGCACATGGCTCAGTTGGGTGGTCCAATCCAATTGAATTAAGTCCAAGGGATCCTATGGTACTCTGAAGATTGCTGCCTTAACTTCCTGCAATGCTTCATTAATACTTTCAAACCCATCCTCAAAGCTAAATGTCATCAAGAATCCCTGTTGCAAAATGTCCCATTCTTCAGTGCCATGGTGGAGATCTGTTTCCAAGTACCAGTTCATCGGTATTACATCCAAAGTATGACAAAAAAGATGCACCCATTCAAGCTGGGCTCCGCTCCATAAACCTAGTCCATTTGGGTGGGTGATCGCGCGGGTTAGTCCTTCCATCATATTTCTCTCTTAGCCGTACTTGTGGGTAACCAAACCGTAATCTCATCATCTTTCTATACACATGCCAATCATCAAAATTGTCTTTGTGCATACCCCACCATTTCACAGGCACAATGCGTAACACCCACTCCAATGCCTAGAAGCGATGCTTCTCTAGCACTTCCCTTTCGAATGCATCCAAAAAGTTATCAACATTAGTTAAACCATCATATTAAGGTAGATTCCTTACCTCTGACAATAAAAAAAGCAATAAATTGGTCATCATATTAAGTGCAACATAGATACTTCATGCAGTTGATTCTGCTAGTGCTCCAACTTCTCATCTGAATCTGATGTGCAGGAACTTTCGCAATCCCAAGCAATGCATCCATCTACTATTGGATTCACCGAATCCTGATCTCATGTTGTTATCTTAGAAAATCTCCAAATCATCATTGCTTTCATAATCGCGGACCGGTTCAGTATAGCACGGTTCTTCTGTAAGGTCTAGGGGCACTACTATGCGGAGATATTTCTTCTCAAATATCATCTTTTGCTTCTTCAATTTTATTACCCCATTCATGTCAGTTGCCCAATCGATCCCAAGGAGCGTAGGGTAGGGATTGTTGTCTTCCACAATCTTTATCACTTCAAAATCAACGAATGCACTCGCGCCCTCAATATCAACTGTCACTCCCTGTAATCTTCCCAGGGGGATGATTTTCTACTGATTTCCTATTCTTAACTAAATTGGAGACCAATGTAGCACAGGTCCCCCCATCCTATCCCATGTCTGTTTAGGCAAAACGTTCATGTCTGACCCCAGATCTAGAATACCTTGATCCATCTCATATTCTCCTATCTGTGTAGTGAGCCTCATCTCATGCCCCATTCTCGCCTTATGCTTACCAGTCTTCCTGACTACGTGCACTTATTTATTAGCTCCTACAGTCCTTTCACATCCTTTCTATTGCGGAGTAGCTTCATATAGGTCTCCAAGAAAGTAGTAAGCATGGAAGGGTCCATCTCTTCAGCTGGCTTATTCTGAGTTCCTGAAGTAGAGGCCTCACTGAAGATTTTCTTTGCTTCCATAAACATTTCCCTTGCACGTTCTAGATCAAATTTAGTTTCCTTTTCTAGCACTTTGTATACCCATTCACCTTCTTCAGGCTACTTCCCCTTATCTTTTCCAGTCGTCATTCCACTCCGTAGTACAATATTTACCTTTGGATCCTCCTCGCAAGGCTCAACCCTCATCATCTACAAGTTTTGATCCAGCTATGGAGGTTGCACCCCATTTTGCATATCTTAGCTAATAATACAGGGAAATCCTCTATCGCATGGTGTTGGCTGTGTGGGGCCTGACCCAGGTTCAACGTTAGTTAGCTAAACAAATCCCTACACTACTGGCACTTTCGGCATCAGCGCACAGAGCGTGGACTGAAGTCTCACCCGAAGCAGTATGGGGGGATGCTGGAACCAAGTTTCCACACCCTGAGATGGTCGTGATGTCGGTTTATTCCTCCTATTCCTACTTTCACGTGGGTCATTAAGTTCTAGGGCTTCATCTATCTAGCCCTTTATTCTTCCCTTCAGTACCTCCGCGAAGGAGTACGATTGACCTTCGCGCAACCCTAACCTATGAGCCAGGTACTTTCGCGTTGCTAGAGCAGCGTATCGTATAGATTCCCAAATTACCTTAAGTGTCTTATTTATCTTATTAAGCAATCAAAGTTAGCACCACGTAAACATATATTCTTACTTGAGTTTTATTAACCAATGTAATTACATACATTCACACATCACATAAGCATTGTAAATGAAATTCATACACAATATGACAAGATGCATTAACAGGAAACAAAGACACAGAATTTGTAGAATGCTTCTCTTTATTGATATCTTCAGATGATTACAGACTCTATCTGCCCTACACACATAGCTGTAGGGGTCCGCGCACTCAGCTGTAGACTTGTACCCTAGGCCTCTACGCACTCAGTTTCAGAGCCTCTACTTATGCTATGACTTAAAACTTATACTTCTAAAGACTTCCTCCTTATTGCTCAAGACTTATTACTTCTCTAAAAAATAATTAGAGCTTACTTACTTAGCTCTTTTTATACAATTCGTAGATCTTTACAGCTGACTTTAAACTTTACAAAATAAGGGAGGACAACCCTTTATGAATCATGACACCTTTGCGCTCCACGACCACAAAATGCAGAGACTTTACAACTTTATTAGAAAATTTGACCCAAAACATGGGCTTTTAGCCCCAAAACTTTCCTTGGGGGATCTGTTCCCAACACATGGTCAAAATTAGTACAACATCAGCATGACAAACATGTTGGGTTCAGACAGTCTTGCATGTAGTGTATCGGTCCTCCACAGTTGTAACAAATTACCTGTCCCCGACCTCTACCAGGTCCAACTCCACCTCAGCCTCATCCGTGCCCCTAATATTCACCTCGTGCTCTCCCAAAACCTTGGTTTGGAGGTCAGGTTTCTACCTTCACCCTATATGCATGCATTCTATCCATCATTATCTCATAACTATGGAAATTACACTCGTCATGACCCATCGATTGATAAAAGTTGCAGAAGAGTTGTTGCGGTGTTTGTACAAATTTATGCAGCAAATGGCAATTGTCTGTCGCATGTTTTTCAACTACCTGATAGATAGAACACCATAGTGCGGGCCTTGTACTTGGTCCTGCTAGAGCTTCTAGCCTTAAAGGAATTGGTCCCCCTTCTGCAACATAATTCACTAAGACTGGACAATGATCTTTCTCATGCCCCTGATTTTTGCACTTCAGGCACCATACTTCTTCAACCGAGTTGTTCTATCTTTCTTCAGACTCTAAAATTCTAAGCAGAAGTTCTGCAACTGCACGTGAATCTGTTGAAACCCAAATTAGCATCTTGCATTGGTGTCTCGTGCAATCTCATTGCAACATCCAGTGCTTCTGTCTAGGTTCCAATCTTTTGCTTTGATAAAGCAACCCTTAGATGAGGCAAGAGTGAAGCCACAAACCATTCATGGTGCTGCCCATCCATAAGATTCATATTGCCTTTATGGTTTGTGCACTTCAACACCTAATCCAAATCCCAAGGTTTCTTGCCAAGCTTCATCATTATCTCCTTAAATCCCACAATTGGTTGAGCTTCAGATTTGGGCCTGCTGAATTCCTTATTTAGTGTAGTCTGAATATCTGCTAATGTAGACATCGGATTATCAGTGCAGTACTTAATGTACCATGTTAGCACACGTTCCTGCAAAGTAGTAACTAATGTTGCTTTCTTCATCTGATCATTTGTAATACCTTGAGCTTCCCATACAGCCTTCGCGACGTACTAAAATTGGTCTGGGTCCTAAGTTCCCGACCCCTTGAACACTAGCAATTTTATTGAATTTGCCATATTGGATGGTGGCGGAGGTGGTGGTTGTGTGGGGGAAGGTGTATGCGGTGGAGGTGAAGATGGAGGTGGTGTGGGTGGATGGGGTATTCATGGGAACCCTTATCTTATCAGTTGAACAATGCTCTGCAGAGAAGCCTGTGTTGCTTCCTAATCATCACTCAGAGGAGGTCCAATCAGCAGGCTATATTCAAGGCCTGGTTTTCCTCTATTCCTGAATCTCTTTCCACTTCGCATAGCTCCAATGTTGGCTTGTTGGGGCCTAACCCAGGTTCAGAGTTAATTAGCCAAACAAATCCCTATACTATTGGCCCTTTCGGCAACAGTCTGCGGAGCGTGGACTGAGGTCTCACCTGAAGCAGTATGGGGGGGTTGCTGGAACTAGGTTTCCGCACCCTTGAAATCTTTGAGGGTTTGATCCGGTCCAACTGTTAGTCCCTTCGTGCAGGTTACTTCACGTACTTCCCTGTCCCTCGTGCCCTGATATACTTGTCTTCACGTAGCCCTAACAAGGGGCTATGGGGCTTCCACACTGCTGGAGCAGAGCTCTGCACTATTTCCTTATGTCACACCTGAAATCTTACTTATCTTCTTGCACCAGTTAGTTATCTTCGCATAATTGGATGCCTTATGTTATATTTATTTATACAACACATTCATATGAGTTCACACAACAAATAAACAGTAAACTTGCAATCCATACCCAATAATACATAAAACAACAAGAGATACATAGATATAAGGTATAACTTCTCTTTTATTAACTCTTCCCACGGTTACAGGCTCAATCTACCCTGTGAACTTAGCTACAGGGGTCCGCGCACTCAGCTGTAGAATACTAGGCCTCTGTGCACTCAGTTGCAGAGCCTTCTCCTACTCTACGACCCAAAGACACACTTTACACTTAGACTCATCATGCTTCTATTCTATTCACTTCTTTGCTATTTTCTACACTCAGAGCCTCACTCTATTTATACAGTCCCATGGTCTACGGACCATGGGTAGATCTTTCAAGCTAACATTACATTACAAAAAAAGGGCAGACAACCTTGTGACTCTATTATGACTTCACACTCTGTGCCCACAAAACACGGAGTCTTTACAATGGACTTGGTCAAAACTTGGGCTTTAAGCCACAAAACATGCCTTAGGGGGGATTCCATGCCCAATAGGCCCCCAAAAAAAACATCGTGACTCACCCTCAAGTCACTCTGTCGGTGTGGAGATCTTCATGTGGAGTCCTTCCAACTCTGCTCGAACCACTACAAGGTCGGTAGCACACTAAGCAGCTGCGTGTTGAATCTCCTGTACCTGTTGTTCCGAGAACACAGTGTCAAAACTGCTTCCCTGCATCTATTCCTACATCCCATGTCTCTTTGTATAGTCTCGCACCTTCATTTGGTTACATGGAGTGCGAAGACTGTGCTTCTACCAGCTAGTCAGATAGCTGGGCCACTCGTGTAGGGCTTCAATCGACTCCCATTCACTTTTCCTAGGAAAGGTTCTCCATTTAGCTTTACCAGTTGTACCGTGCCTCCGTTTGTGACACACTTAGCAACGTATGGTCCTAGCCAATGCATTTTTAACTTTCCCGGAAATTTATCAAACCTACTATCATACAATAACACTAAATCATTTACCTTGGAGGTGCGTAACTTAATGTGGCGATCGTGCCAGGCCTTTTCACGCTACTTTTGTACCTGCTGATTAAAGCCAACCAGGAATCATTCCTCTTCCAGTTCGACCAACTGCATGAGCCTCCCTTCCAGGGCTCCACGGTCTATCATACTTGTGAGCACTGCGATGCGTAGACTAGGCACAATATACTCCATTAGCATGACAGCTTCCACACCATAGACCAACCGGAAAGGTATCTGTCTCATCAGTTTCTTGCATGTTGTCTTATAAGCCCATAATACTACAGGAATTTGAAGATCCGAATCACTCCGCTCCACGTTGCAGACTTTGGTCAGCACATTCTCCAGTATCTTGTTGAATGCTTCTACTATCCCATTGGCTTGGGGTGATACGGTGTGCTTTTCTGATGATACACTTGAAACTTTTCTGTCAGCACGCTGATTGTTTCATTCAGGAAATGTGTACCACAATTTCTCATCAAGATCTTTGGACATCCAAATCGAGTTAATACGTGTTCGAACAAAAACTTCGCAGCCATGGTGGCTGTGAAATCTTTGACTGGCTCTGCTTCTACCCAATGATTCAGGTACTCTGTCGTGGTAATAATGTATCTCGTGCCCATCTTTCCTTGAGGTTTGGTAGGTCCTACAAAGTCGATTTCCCACTTTTCAGAGGGTTGTAGCATCGTTTGCAGATTCAAAGGCATCTCGTCCCTGCATAATGGTTTACCTTTTCTTTGACATATATCACATGCCTTACAATGTGCTTTTGTCCTGATGAAGGGTTGGCCACCACAACCCTATGCGGAGAATATTTTGTGCGGTCGCTCATCCTGTATAGTATCCTCCTACATCACCCCCATGTGCTTCCATGAGGGTCTGACTTCGTTCGAATTCAAGTACATACCTTCGCAATATCTCGTCATTGCCCATCTTATATAGGTGCCCCGCGATGACAGAAAAATCTGCCGCGTGCACCACCATTTCCTTCTTTTGCTGGAAAAAGTATTCTTTCGATGTAGTTCCCATCGTCAAAAAGTGGATTATATCTTCAAAGTGTTCATCTGTTACACGCACAACAAAGAGCTATGTGTCAGGTAATCCTTCCTCCAAACAAGTAGGATCCTCTCCCTTCTCAATGCATGGCAAGTGATCTGGTCCCGCATTCAGGCGTCCAGGCTTCACAATGACCTCAAATTCATATTCTTGGAACAATAAGAGCCACCTGCATATGCGCCTCCCCAACACAGGCTTATTGGCCAAGTATTTTAGCATGGAATGGTTTGTATACATCTTGAAGTGTCCTCCTAGAAAATAGTTTTGATATTTTTGGAGTGCGTACACCATAGCCAATCCCTCGCATTCAGTTGTAGAATAGTTCTTTTTTTCTTTAGATAACCTGCGACTCATGAACGCAATAGGGTGATCTAAGCCCTCTCCATCCTCCTATGTTATTACCGCTCCTAGCACTATGCACGATGCATCAACATGGACATGAAACTCCACATCCTATTTTGGGAAGACCAGGATTGGTGCAGAGGCAAATTTCTCTTTTAGTACATCCAGTCCCTTCATGCAATCATCATTCTAGCAGAATGTGACATCCTTTTTCAACAACTTCTCCATTGGTGCAGTGATCTGGGCATAGCTTTTGATGAACTTCCTATAATACCCGTATGTCTCGGGGTAGCATGCAGTTGTTTGACACTTCATGGTGCTTCCAATTTAGAATCACTACAATCTTCGCGGGGTCTACCATCAGTCCCTGTTTGCAAAACACGTGTCCCAACAGGTTCCCAAAGGGAATGAGGAATGTGCACTTCTTGAGGTTCAGCGTGATTTGGTGATGTCAGTAGGTATCCAGCATCAAGCATAAGCTCGCTACATGGTGCTTAACCAATCTAAATATAGTCCAATCATCTAGATAATATTCCAGGACTTGTGGATATATTCTTTGAATGCTGCAACAACTATGCGCGAAAAGAGGGTCAGTTCATTATTCAACCCAAATGGAATAATGGTGTATTGAAAGCAGAAGGTGGTCTTGCTCTTATCTTCTGGTGCGATTTTGATTTGGTGGTACCCCAAGAACTCATCAGTAAAAGAATATGCTTCTTGCCAGCTGAAATTTCCAGTACTTCATCTGTAAACGGAGTTGGGAATGGGTCATGCACACATGCGTCATTCAATTTTCTGAGGTCCATGCATATTCTTATCTCGCCCTTCTGCTTATTTTCCTGCACTACCATAGGGCTTACCCAACCGGATTCTTCCACCGACTCAATGATTCCAACCACAAGCATCTTGTCTAGTTCTATGCAGACCTTCTCCTTGTACTTTGGATTCAAGCGGTAAGGCCTTTGCTTGATTGGCTTTGCACCAGGTTTTAATGTGATCTTCATCATTCCTAAATCTTCGATGATTCCTTTTAAGTCCGTGATCTTGGTGGGGAACAGATCTTGGTACTCGCGGAGTAACTCAGCGACTTTATCTACCATCGCGTCATCCCAGTAATTGACGAGTGTTGTGTACTTAGGTTCAGCTTCCGTACCAATGTTCACCTGCCTTGTCTTTACCGGTGCGATTATGTTAGGTTCTACAATTAATGGCCCTTGAACCTCACGATAACCTTTAGTTTCTAGAATGTTAACTTTTTGTAGATCCTCATTGTCTTCTTCAGTATTTACGTTGTAACACTCTAGCGCGCAGCTCAGCTGGGTCACCCATTCAGGCTGAATCACTTCCATTGGCTCTTGGGGTATTTTAAAGATAGTTGTTTTTACCACTTGTAGCGCATCATCAATAGTATCCCACCAACGATCCTCAAACGTGAAGGTTAACAAGAACCCTTCGCGCAAGATATCCCATTCACTCGTCCCATGGCAGAGCTCCGTCTCTATATACCAATTCATGGGTATAACATCTAGAGTATGACAGAAGAGATGCACCCACTCAGGTTGCGGATCTTCCCCATTGGCCTTTGTCCATTTGGCGAGGTGCGTGCATGGATCATCCCATCTATCATACTTGTCTTTTAACCGCATCTAAGGCTTTCCAAACTGCATGCTTATCATTCTCCTGTATTCGCGCAAGTCCCCGAAGCTTCCTTGGTGTATACCCCACCACCTCGCGGGCGTAGTACGTAGTACCCATTTCAAATCTTCAAAACATTGTTGTTTTGGCACCTCTCTTTCAAATCTATCTAGGAAGTCATCAACCTCACTTAACCCATCATGCGTAGGTAGATTCCTTACCTTCGTTGACATGCATCGCAGAGATTTCATCATCATGTTATAGTTCAACGTGGTTACCTCGTGTAATCGGTTTTGCCATTGTTCTATCTCCTTGTCGGAATCCGAGGTGTAGGAGTTTTCACACTCCCATGAGATTCATCCATCTGCGGTTTGATTTACCCAGTCTTGCTCTCACATGGTTATCTTGTAGATGTAGTCCAAGTCATCATCACTTTCATAGTTGCGCACTGGCTCTGTGTAGCGCGATCCTTCTGCAGGATCCAAAGGTACAACTATGTGTAGAGACTTTTTCTCAAAAATCATCTTGCGCTTCTTCAGATTTATCACCCCATTCACATCAGTGGCCCAATCTATTCCTAATAGCGCCAGGTAGGGATTTTTGTCATCAAAAATCTCTATCACTTTGAAATATGCTAGCGCGCTCACTCCTTCAATATCAATTGTGATCCCATGTAATCTTCCCATAGGTAGGATCTTTTCTTGGTTCACCATTCGTAGCTGGATAGGGGACCATTGTAGCATAGGCCTTCCCATGCACTCCCATGTCTGCTTCGACAGAACGTTTGCGTCTGATCCTAGGTCCAAAATCACTTGGTCCATCTCATATTCACCAATTTGTGCAGTCAATCTCATCTCCCTTCCGTCCTCGTCGTGTGCTTTCCGAGCTTCTGGACTATGCGCGGTTCTCCTGGCACGGTCCCAGCACATCTATTTATGATTTCCTGCAGTCCCTTTACAGCCTTGCTATCACACAATAGCTTCATACATGTTTCCAAGAATGTCCTGAGCATCGATGGTTCCATTTCCGGCTCCGGTTTGTCTTTGCTTCCTGAAGTGGAGGCATCAATGAAGCTCTTCCTGGCTTCCATGAAGGTTTCCTTAACGCGCTCCAAATCAAACTCTGGTTCTTTCGTTGGAGCCTTGTGAACTCAAGTACTTTCTTTAGGTTTCTTTCCTTTTTCATCCCCTATCGTAATTCCACTTTGGAGCACAATATTCACATTAGGATCTTCCTCGTGCAGCTTAGACCTCATCATTTACAGGTTCTGAGTCGGGGGATGTTGGAGTGCTCCTTTATCACGCAACCTCGCTATTAGTGCGGGACAATCCTCCATCTCATGATTAAACAATGTACAATACAAGCATGATGGACGCATCAGATTCATAAAATCGCGGGCATAATTTCTTGGCCCTCCACAATTGTAACATATCAGCTGTCTGTGACCTCTTCTAGGTCCTCCTCCACCTCAGCCTCATCCGCACCCCTAAAATCTGCTTCATGCCATCCTTGCGTTCTGGTCAAGGGGTCGCGTTTTGGCCTAAACTCTGTAGGTGGGAGTCCTATCCATCATTAGTTCATAACTTCTACAAGTGCGCTCATCATGTCCCACTGATCTACAAAAATTACAGAACAACTGTTATGAATTATGCATGCACTTTTGCAATAAATGGCAGTTATCTGTAGCATGCTTTCCTCCTATTTGACAAATTGCACACCACAATGCAGGCACTGCACTGGGTCTTGCTTGTGCCTCTGGTCTCAATGGCATTGGTCCTCCTCCCACGAGGTAATTTACGAACACCGGGCAGTGGTCCTTGTCATGTCCCTGACGCTTGCACTTTACGCACCATATCTCGTCACGCACTTCTGGGCGAGCTGTCCTGTCTTGTTTCAGACTCTACATCTCAAGGCACAAGTTTTTCAACTATGCATGAATCTGTTGAACTCCTAGGTTGGGATCCTTTATTTGGGTCTCATTCAGTCTCATCGAGATCTCCAAGGCCTCGGCTTGAGTTGCTAGCATTTGCTATGACAACGTGTTCCTTAGATGTAGTGTTAATGATGCTACAAACCATTCGCGGTGTTGTCCATCTATCAACATCATGTTAGCTTCGTGAATTGTGCACTTCAATCTCTGCTCCAACTCCCAAGGGGTCTCGCCTAGTAGCATTGTGATTTCCTTGAAGCCAATGACCGACTATGCCTCTGACTTCGGCCTTCTAATTCTTTGTTTAGCGCAGTTTGGATATCCGCGATCCCCGCATTCAGATTGTCATTGGAATGCTTAATGTACCAGGTCAACGCATGATCATGCAGAGCACTAACCAATGTTGCTTTCTTTATATTATCATCCGTAACTCCCTGTGCTTCCCAAACAGCTTTTATCACGAACCAAAACTAGTCCATATCTTCATTCCCTACTCCTTTGAACACTGGAAACTTTATCGTGCTTGCCATATTGACTCACGGTGGTGGCGGAGATGGTATGGGCAAAGATGGGGGTGAAGATGGTGAAACTGGTGGTGGTGTGGGTGGGGGTGGTATGCGTGGAATCCTCTGCCTTATCAAATTAATCGAACTTCTTGGTGAGACCTTCACAAGCTCTTCCCCGTCCCCTCATGGAGGTGAAATCAAGGGGCTAGTTTCTAGTTTTGCACTACCCTCATTTCTGTAAATTCTCCCACTTCGCGTAGCCCCAAACATCAATTTATTCACATAACCCACTTTTCACACAGTAGCATTTTAATCCAAGTGTTCAAAGACTTAACATACTTACCTTGCGTCCTTTGAGGAAGTGTCGCTCTACCTCGCTATAGCTGACTGAAGTATCTACCGCAAACTCAATGATGAATCCTCCTATAATTTGATCAAGCCAATGATCAACAATGTGTGCAATCTTATCCTCCAATGCTTCTAATCTACGCACCAATTTTGGGGTCCACACTATAGGTCTGTCAAGCTTTCACCTTCCTTGGCTTTTTGCTAGCTTCGTGATCCACTCATATAGCTCAGTAAGGAAAGATGTTAAGAAAATTTTGTGGATCTTTGGGTATAAGTAGCAATCTAACCACTCTTCTTTTGATAGTCACGGATTCTTATTCTCCTATGCCGCAAACTCATGAATCTTCTTATCTAACCAATCTTCAATTCCTTTCTTTGATGGATTCTAGTGATATGACATCAGACATCTCTATGCAGATCCCGGTCCCAGCAATGGAACCATTTGTTGGCTTGTTGGGGCCTGACCCAGGTTCGGAGTTAATTAGCCAAACAAATACCTGTACTACTAGCCCTTTTGGCAACAATACGTGAAGCGCAGACTGACGTCTCACCCGAAGTAGTATGGGGGGGTGCTGGAACCAGGTTTATGCACCCTTGAGATGTCTGATTGTTTGATCCGGTCCGATTGTTAGTCCCTTCATGTAGGTTACTTCGCGTACTTTCCTGTCCCTCGTGCCTTGATATACTTGTCTTCATGCAGCCCTAGCCAGTGGCTATGGGGCTTCCACGCTATTGGAGTAGAGCTAGGCACTATTTCCCTACGTCACACCAAAGATCTTACTTATCTTCTTGCACCAATTAGTTATCTTCATGTAACTAGATGCCTTATGTTATATTTATTTATACAGCACATTCATATGAGTTCATGCAACAAATAAATAGTAAACTTGCAATTCATACCCAATAATACATAAAACAGGAAAAGATACACAAAAATAAGGTATAACTCCTATTTTATTAACTCTTCCCACATTTACAGACTTAATATGCCCTACGCACTTAGCTAGAGGGGTGCACACACTTAGCTGTAGACTACTAGGCCTCTACACACTCAACTGCAGAGTCTTCTCCTACTCTACGACCCAAAGACACACTTTAAACTTCGACTCAATCCCTTAGACTCATCATGATTCTATTCTATTCAATTCTTCCCTATTTTCTACACTTAGAGCCTTTCTCTATTTATACAATCCCATGGTACGCAAACCATGGGTAGATCTTTCAAGCCGACATTACATTACAAAAACAAGGGCGAACAACCCTGTGACTCTATTATGAATTCACACTCCGTGCCCACAAATCGCAGAGTCTCTACAATGGACTTGGTCAAAACTTGGGCTTTAAGCCCCAGAACATGCCTTAGGCAGGATTCCACACCAAACATCCAAACATCAAGGTAGCTGCATAACCTGCTTTTCACATAAGAGCATCTTAATACTAGTGTTTAAAGACCTTAAATAATTACCTCACGGTCCTTTGAAGAAGCGGTGCTCTACTTCGCTGTAACTGACTGAAGTATCAACGTGAAATTTGTCACGAACCCTCCTATGACACAATCGAGCCAATGATCGATAGCATGTACGATCTTTTCTTTAGAGATTTCCAATCTCCACACTAACTCTGGGGTCCAAAATATCAGACCATCAAGTCTCCACCTTCCTTGGCCATCTGTCAATTTCACGATCCACTCATATAATTCGACCAGGAAGGAATAGAAGAAGATTTCATGTATCTTTATGTATATATATCTGTCCAACCATTGTTCTTTCATCAATTGCAGATTCCTGTTCTCTTGCACCGCGAATTCATGGATCTTTCTATCCAACCAATCTTCAATCTCCTTCTTAGTTGGATTCCAGTGATGCGACATTGCACATCTCTTTATGTAGATCTTGGAAACGAAACCATTTGTTGGCTTGATGGGCCCTGGCCTAGGTTCAACGTTAATTATCCAAGCAAACCCCTACACTATTGGCTCTTTTGGCACCAATCCACAGAGCGCGAACTGAAGTCTCACCCAAAGCAGTATGGGGGGATGTAGGAACCAATTTCCCACACCCAGATATGGTAGTGATGTCCTTTTATACCCTAAACCTTCCTTTGCGTAGGTTGATAAGCCTTTAGGGCTTATCGATATACTTCTATTATTCGTCCTCCAAACCTCTGTGAATGTCTACAATCATCCTTCGCGTACCCTAGATAGGTGGATCAAACACTTATGCGCCTCTATATTTACTCTTTACTTGTGTTTTTACCTAGATTAGCTTAAGTATTGAATAACTTCACATGTGTTAAGATGATCTTCGCGTAAATAAATATTCTTACTTGCGTTCATATAACAAAGCAAAACATATGGATTCGCGCATCAATACAACATTAAAACATAAATCCAGTATTCATCATAACATAACCATATGCAGAAGTAAAACATATCATACATGCATAATTCCAAAATAATTCTCTTTATTTATTCTTTATATCATCTTTACAGACTCTAACTGCCCTGCACACACAGCTGTAGGGGTCCACACACTAAGCTGCGGACTTCTACCATAGGCCTCTGTGCACATAGCTCCAAAGCCTCTTTCCTATGCTAAGACTCTTCTCTCTTAGCTCTCACAAACCCATTACATAAAACATAACAAGACTCAACTGAACTGAACTGACCAAAAAACTACCTTAGAGTCCTCTAAGACTTCCCTTTTTATACAATCCCATGGTCCGCGGACCATGGGTGGATCTCTTAAAGCCGACACAAGTTACATAAACTAAGCGTGGAAATCCTTGATGACTCTTCACATCTTCGTGCTCCGCGGCCACAAAATGCATATAATTTACACTTCTTATACAAAAACTTGGGCTTCCTGCCCCAAAACTTGGGCTTTTAACCCCAAAAATGACCCTAGGGGACCTGCTCCCAACATATACCATAGCCAACCCTTCGTGCTTTGTCATCGAATAGATCTTTTCTACTTTTGAGAATTTCCTGCTTACAAATGCTATAGGTTGATCCAACTCTCCTTCACCAGCCTGTGTCAGCACTACTCCTAGTGCAATACATGAAGCATCCACATGCACATGAAATTCCTTCTTCCAATCCAGGAAGACTAGGATCGACGCAATGACCAGTTTCTCCTTCAATACATATACACTCTACTGACTTTCTTCATCCCAACAGAATGTAGCATCCTTCTTCAGTACCTTTTCCATAGGCGAGGTAATCTGAGCGTAACTTTTGATGAACTTCTGATAGTACCCAGTATAGCCCAGTGCTGCGCACAATAGTTTAACACTTCTTTGCACCTCCAAATTAATTACGACAATGATCTTAGTAGGGTCCACCATTAATCTTTGTTTGCACACCACATGACCTAGAACGATTCCGAAAGGGACACAGAACAAGCATTTCTTTAGGTTTAGTGCAATTGATACCTTCAGCGTGTATCCAACATCAAGCGCAAACTGGCTACATGGCACTTTACAAGCCCAAACACTATCCAATTATCGAAATATACTTCCAAGAATTTTTGAATGAATTATTTGAACGTCACTATGACTACACATGAGAATATCATTGGCGCATTCTTAAGACCAAAAGACATCAATGTCCACTGGAAACATCCCCATTCTGTTGCAAAGGTGGTCTTTTTTTTTTTTTTACAAGAACGGTTATGTGATTTTATTAACTGGTTGGCTAACAGCCTCAAATTCGGTTACAAGAGGAAGAACAAAATTCTGCATGACTATCCAACAGAAGGAAGAGTTCTCCTACTCTTTTTAGCTTCCTTTTTTTACAATTGAAATAGTGAGCTTTGGCTGCTAATTTCCCAAGCTGAAAGATACAAACAAATTGTTGTAATAAAAGGAAATAAAACATGGCTCTTTAAAGGATTGGGTCCCAATAGATTTCCTTGTTTCTGAGAATTGTGTCGGCGTCTAAGAGTACAGCCGTGTTTGCCTCAATATCCGCTTCTTTGTTGTTGATTCTTAAAATATGAAAGTAATTCAATTTTAGAGACTTGGTCATGCTTTTGATCCTTGCAATAATCCTTGCAAGTTGCAGATCAGCTGGCTTGGAATTGTTCACCACTGTACTTATGATAACCTGGGAGTCTCGAAAGACGTTTACCTCCTGAAATCCTAGCTCTTTAAGGAGTTTAGCACCATGAAAGAGTGCCATCACCTCAGCTTGTATACTTGAGGAATGGCCTAATCCCCAAGCGAATCTGTGTGGTGGAGAACCTTCTGGATTAATGATGAGCCCTCCTACGCCAGCAATTTCTGGGTTCCTTTTTGCTGCCCCATCGAAAAAGAGAGAGGGAAGAGGTTGATTGGACAGCTAGTGTTGGAAGTCTTCTTCATTTTTCCTGATTTTCCATTCTTTGATGGCTGGAGGGGAGCTGCTCAATTTTTGGAATTTGAAGTTGAGTGTAGATCCTAAATCTATGTCCTGCTGATTTAGATTTAGATTGTCCCATTTGTCTTCCAGCCACTCTGCTAGTTGGCTTTTCACTAAGTTGACAACTAATCTGTAGTCCTGTTCCTTGCTCTGAAAAATTCTTCTGTTTCTTTCCAACCAAACTTGCCAACTGATAAATTTAGGAAGGGCACTCCACGCTGCTCTGATTGTTTTGTTTTTTGGGGGTGAACCTAGGTATCTGATCATCCAACCTATAAACAGATCCAAAATCGAGGTGGGGAAATCGAACTTGTAGTTCCAATCCTCAAGAAGATCCTGCCAAATGGAGGTTGCATACTTGCACTTGATAATGAGGTGGAGAGCGGTTTCTAAGTTATCTTTATACATCATGCATCTAGAGGGGCCATGGATGCCTCTTTTCTGGAGCCTATCTTCTGTGAGGATTTTTTGATGGCAGAGGAGCCAACAGAAGTGATCAATTTTTGGAATTGAAGTGATTTTCCAAATACCAACCCAGGGGGCAGGATTGGAGGGCACATGGGGACGTTCCAGACACTTGATATACCCATGAGATACCATGTATTCTGCATGCATTGAGCCCCATCTTCTCACGTCCTACCTGCGCGCATGAGTGGGAGCCAACCCATGCAAATTCGAGTAGAGCGTGCCCAGCTCAGAAGTTAGCGCGAGAGGAATAGGAAGCCACTTCCAACCCACCCAGGCATCGTCTTTCCAAGTTGACACATCCTAGAGAGTGTTAATATTGTGCTCAAATGTCCAACGCATCATTTCAGACGTGCCTCTCAGCTCAGCCAGTGGAGGTCTGCCCAGGATGTTGTCCGTCCACTATTGAATTCGTTTGCTATTGCCTGGGATCCAATATGCATGTTTTCTTATCAGTGGGACTATTCTGTTAATGAATAAACTAAGAGGATTTCTGAGACCATTTTTTGGCTGTTCTAGGCATCTGAGCCTCGTGCCTCTAAAATATTTTCTCCACAAAGCTACCTGAACCCAACCTGGTTTAGGTGCAATGATTTTCCATATTATTTTGGCTCCCATGGCTAGATTTTGAGCTCTGAGGTCTTTGAAATTTAATCCTCCCTCATAGATAGGTTTGGTGACTATTTCCCAATTGACTAGGGAAATCCTCTTCTCATTATTCTTGCCTCCTTTCTAGAAGAAGTGTCTGATTAACTCCTCCATCTTTTTGATGATTCCCATAGGTGCTAGGAGGACTGAGAATTTGAATAGTGGAAAACTGCTCAGCACTGCTTTAATGAGGACTGATTTTCTGGCGATATTGAGCCAAGAAGCTCCCCAAGCTTGCATTTTGGTTTTGAATTTGTCTAACTGAGGGTGCCAGTCCTTGCTCAGGGCCCTCTTGTGGAAAATTGGCAGCCCAAGATACTTAAATGAAGACCAGGAGATAGAGGCTACGAATCCTAGGCATCTAGCTATTGCATTTGCTATTGAAATATAGGTATTCCAACAGTAAATGTTAAATTTTCCCTTGTTTAAGATGTTGCCTGAAACCTTATTGTAATAATCCAGAACTTCTTTGAATTGTAGAGCTGAGCGAAGAGAAGCAACCCCAGCAATATTGTATCATCCGCAAAGAGGGCATGATTGATATTTTTTTCCCCTCTTGCAATGCATAGGCCAGCGATTTCATGCTCTTGTTGCTTTTTATCTAAGTTGAAACTAAGGATAGAGGCCTAAGGACGAATATGAGGGGTGAGAGGGGACATCCCTGCCTTAGTCCTCTGGAGGCTTTGAAAAACTCCGCCGCCCTACCATTCACTAGGGGGGCTATCCAAGGTTCTGAAATGCATGCTCTGACCCAATTGATGAAATTTTGTCCGAACCCCAGTTTATGAAGCACATCAAACAAAAATTTATGCCTAACACGAACAAATGCATTTGCAAGATTTAATTTAATAGCCATACCTTTTTCCTTTCGATGAAGGCTAAAGTGGATTGCCTCTTGAACCAGCACGAAGTTATCTACCAACTGTCTGCCCTGGACGAATCCTCCTTGACTGTCAGGGATGATTTTGGGTAGAATTATTTTCAACCTATTAGCTATCACTTTGGTTATGACTTTGTACCCAATATTGCATAAGGAAATTGGGCGGAATCTGCTGAAAGAGTTTTCTCCTTTCTCTTTGGGAATGAGGGCAAGAAAGGTTGAATTTGTACCTCCTCCAATCTTCTGACAGTATTGGGACTTTTGAATCATTTTGAGGAACTCCTTCTCAATGATCTACCAACATTTTTGAAGAAATCTGGCCGTGAAACCTTCGGGTCCTGGGGCTTTGTCAGGCTCCATAGCGAAAAGGGCCTCCTTGACTTCCTTGTGGGTGATTTGGCTCTCAAGTATCTGGTTCATTTTGGTGGTGATGAGGTTAGGGACAACATCTAACAGACTGTCATTATACTCAGCTGAAAGCTCCTCCCTGTACAACTTCCCAAAGTGCTCAGAGGCTGCCTTTTTTATGCATGTAAAATCCTTCAAGATGTTGTTTTCTTCTTTAATTTCCGTGATGGAGTTTCTCCCTTTCCTGGCTTGGGCTTGTTTATGGAAATATGAGGAGTTTCTATTGCCTAATTTAAACCAAAGACTTTTGGAATTGAGCCTCCAATATTCCTCTTCTACTAGGCAGGCCTTGTGGAAGCTTTGCTGGAGCCCGACCTCCTTTTCCAACTCTTCTTTTGTGATTTACGTTGCTTCAAGATGTAGGTGCTAGTTTTCTAGCTCGATTTGGATTTTTTTCCTTTGCACAGCAGGGTTGGGTTGGGTCTTAGCCCAATTTTTTAACATGGCTTTGACTCTTCTGAGTTTTTCCTCCCACACAAAGAAGACAGATCCCTTAACTGGATATTTCCAACAATCTCTGACCCTATCCATAAAATATGCCTTTTTAACCCATAGAGAATTGAACCTAAATGGAATAGGCCCTAGGTCTTTGGGGGTCAGCAGTTCCAAGCTAATAGGCTTGTGGTCTGATATGTTGCTATGAAGGATGCACGATCTAGCCTCTAATCCAAGGAGCAGGAAGGAACTTTGCACTAGAAATCTGTCCAGTCTTGCGGCTATGTGTCCTAGACCGACCCTCTTGTTTGACCACGTGAACTTGCCAATAGATGGTCTGATGTCAATCAGATCCCAGTCTTGCATGAGATCTTCCATTGCTTCCCTTGCCGGATCTCTGACAATACTACCTCCTCTTTTTTTTTATGAGAGAAGAGTGAGGTTGAGGTCTTCGGCTATGATTATGTTCTCCAAATTTTCTAGATTTGCCAAATTTTTTATGGCATCCCACCATAGTTTTTTTTCACCTGCATTGTTAGGAGCATATACATTGACCAGACTAAAAATTTCTTTGGATTCTAAGTGCTGCAATTTTAACAAAATCCAATGAGTGTTCAGGGACTTAGAGACAAGGGAAAACTTATTTGGATTCCAGAGTGACCCAAGTCCTCCTGAAGCTCCACGGGCAAAGGTTGCATGCACTCTGTCTATTTTCCAAAACTTTTTGCTTGCTTGGAGGAAGGCTAGATCCTCCAGTTTAGTCTCCTGCATGAGAAGAATGTTCAGGCCCTCCAATATTACTAGACTTTTCATTGCTTCTTCCTTTGCTTTGGAGCCCATTCCCCTACAGTTCCAAGAGACTATATTCATCATTTATTTTTGCTGTGGTGAGCTCCTTTGGAGCTTTGGGTTTGGATCTTCTTCATTTTCGGGGTTTTTGGTAGGAGTTTCTTTGGCATTGGCTGGCTGCCCTGGAGCTTGTCTTTATATGTTTCTTGATCCCTTTTCTCCTTTGTTGACATTCGGCCTCTTGTAGATCTTCTGGTGGTAGACTGCGAGTCCCCTATCTCCCCTTCTTCCTCTGATTCCTCGGACTCTTGGGTTTCCTCCTCCTCTTCTGATATCTTCCCTTTGGATCTCTCTGGTCCGTTGTTAGATTTAGGTGGAGTGACTTCTTTTGGAGTTTCTGTCTCCTGGGTATTCATTATTTCGGATCCGAGGATCTCAAATTTGTTCCCTTGGCTCTCCATGGGAGGATGTTGTGCCGGGCCTGTTTGGGGGGCTCTGGCGTTAGTATTGGTAGTCTTCCTGAAAGAAGGTTTGGGTCTTTTTTCCTAATTCCATCCTTCTTCCTTTCCCTTTTCCTCTACCCCTTTGGACGGGCAGTCTCTAGCGAAGTGTCCATAGACTTGGCACTTCCGGCATTTGAACGACAGCTATTCATAGTCCAGCTTCTGGACATGCGTCCAAGGACCTACCCTTATTTTGATGGCTTCTGGTAGTCCGACCTCCAGATCCACCTCCACACAAATTCTGGCATAGTCATACTGATCCTTGTTGTTGGCCCTATCTATGAATTTCCCAAGAGTGTTTCCTATGTGTTTTAGAGAGTCCCAGTTGCAACAGTGGACTGGGAGATTGGGAAGCCTTACCCAAACCGAGATCATGGAGGGCACATCCACCGCCGGATCGAAATTTGGCATCCATTTATTCAGGTACAGTCCTTGAGGCCCCATGAAGTAGGGGTCGTTTCTGAAGATGAGGTCCTTGTCTTCTTTTTTTGAAAATTCAAATAGGAAGTAACCTCTTCTGAGGAAGTAGGATGTTACCTTGTTCTTAATCAGCGAAGCCCAATTTCTAGCAACCCAGTTCTCTGTTGATTTCGGAGAGGGCCAAAGACCTATAAACTAACCAACCAGAGCATGATCTACCAGAGATAAAGCTACTTGAATCGGACCTTCAGGGGGGAGAGCGATCTCGGGGATGTCTTCAAGTCTTTTCACAAATTTGGCGGCTTCCACAGCTTTCTTCTTAGGCAGAGAGGCCAGTAAGGATTTGAAGGCCTTAGTAGTGGAAGATGGAGAAGGGGAGGAGGGCCCCTGGGAGGGATCTGGCTCCTCCATTGCGAGCAGTAGGATAAAACCCTAGCCGACCGCAGCCAGAGGCTAGAGCTTTCGACCAAACCCTAGCCGACCGCAGTCTCAAGGCAGAGCCCTCGGCGGACCCGCCCGCAGTGATCGAAGGGAGCAGGAGCGGGTAGGCGCGCAGAGATCAAGATCCGCAGGGTGTGGATCTTGCGAGTTGCAGGGCCGAGCCAGCGCACGTAGCTCAGAGCTCAAAGAGTTTCTCCATGTGCAGAAAATCCGGTTAACAATTGCAAAGGTGGTCTTACTCCTATCTTCTGGTGTGATCTTAATCTGATGGTATCTAGAGAACCTGTCAGTGAATGAATAGGCCTCCTGTCCTCCAACATTATCCAGTACTTCATCTATGAACGGAGTTGGAAAAGGATCATGAATGCAAGCATCATTAAGCTTCCTGAGATCTATGCAAATCCTTATTTCATCCTTCTGCTTCTTTTCTTGAACTACCATTGGACTCACCCAATCAGATTCCTCCACCGGTTCAATAATACCTATTGCAAGCATTTTTTCCAACTTTAAGTGGACCCTTTCCTTGTATTTGGGATTAAGGTGATATGACCTTTTCTTAACGGGCTTCACGTCTGGTTTCAAAGTTATTTTCATCACTCCCAAATCGCCTATGATGCCTTTTAAGTCTGAAAATTTGGTAGGAAATATGTTCTAATATTCACGGAGAAAATCAATGACTTTATCTACTATAACATCATCCCAATAATCTCCAATTTTTGCAAACTTCAGCTCCACCTTCGTCCAATGTTTACTTGCCTAGTTTTTAGTGGCATGGTGATATCTGGATTCTATATCTGTGGTCCTTCAACTTCGCAGTGTCCTTCTGCCTCTGGAATGTTAATATTCCTTGGATCCTCATCATCTCCTTCAGTAGTCACATTATAGAATTCCAGTGCATGACACAGGTGGGTGCTCCAATCTGGTTGAATCAATTCTAAAGGATCTTATGGTATCTTGAAGATTGTTGCCTTAACCTCCTGCAATGCTTTGTTAATGATGCTTTCAAACCCATCCTCAAAGTTCAATGTCATAAAAAATCCCTATCTTAAGATGTCCCACTCTGTGATAACATGGAAGAGCTCTATTTCCAGTTACCAATTAATAGGAATGATGTCCAAAGTTTTACAGAAAATATGCACCCACTCTAGCTTCAGCTTCGTTCCATAAACCTTAGTCCATTTTGCTAAATGATCGAGTGGATCATTTCTTCCATCATATTTTTCTGTTAGCCGAACTTTCGGCTGACAAAACCACAATCTCAACATTCATCTATACTTGCGCCATTCTTCAAAGCTGTCTTTATGCGTACCCCACCACCGTGCATGCGTAGCATGTATCACCAAATCCAGCGCTTGGAAGCGATGCTTCTCAGGTACTTCTCTTTCAAATCAAACCATCATAATAAGTTAAATTTCTTACCTTCGATGACACACAGCACAACGATTTAGTCATCATATTATAGCGCAGCATAGATACTTCGTGCAATGTATTCTACCAATGTTCCAATTCTTCATCTGAATTTGAGGTACAAGGGCTTTCGTGGTCCAATGCAATTCATCCATCGGCTATCGGATTAACCCAATATTGATCTCGTGTTTTTATCTTATAGATCTGATCCAAATCATCGTCGCATTCCTCATAATCGTGTACCGATTCAGTATATCATGGTCCTTCTGCAGGGTCCAATGGAACTACAACGTGGAGAAATTTTCTTTCAAACGACATAGTCTGCTTCTTCAAATTGATTACTCTGTTCATGTCGATAGCCCAATCAATTCCCAAGAATGCAGGGTATGGATTTTTGTCATCAACAATATTTATTACTTCGAAATCGGCCAACTCGCTCGCACCTTCTATATCTATGGTCACTCCCTGCAATCTCCCCATAAGGATAATATTATGTTGATTTTATATCCTTAATTGAATCGGAGACCATTACAGCATAGGTCTCCCCATTCTTTCCGACGTCTGTTTAGGTAGAACATTCGCATTCGACCCTAGATCCAAAATAACTTGGTCCATCTCATACTCTCCTATTTGCACAGTAAGCCTCATCTCGCGCCCTATTCTTGTCTTGTGTTTTCCTATCTTTCTGACTGTGCGGTGTCCTTCAGGAGCACCTTGCTTACCAGCACACTTATGTATCAGTTCTTGAAGCCCTTTCGTAGCCTTGCTATAGCACATTAGATTCATACAAGTCTCCAAGAAGATAGTAAGCATGGAAGGGTCAACCTCTTCAGATAGCTTGTCCCGACTTCCTAAGGTAGAGGCCTTAGCAAAGCTTTTGTTGGCTTCCATTAACATTTCCTTTGCGTGCTCCAGGTGAAACCCAACTTCTTTTTCTAGAGCCTTGCAGACCCATTCATTTTCTTCAGGTTGTTTCCCTTTATCATCACCAGTCATCATTCCGCTTTGCAGCACAATATTTACATTGGGATCCTCTTTGCAGGGCTCGGCTCTCATCATCAGTAAATTCTGGGTAGGCTTCTAAGGTTGCGCCTTCTTCTCCTGCATCTTATCTATTAGTACAGGGAATTCTTCTATCGCGTGGTCAAACATAGTACAGTATCAGAATGATGGGAATGTCTGGCTCATACACTCCTACGCGTAGTTTCCTGGCACTCCGAAATTATAGAAAATAACTTTTCCTCGACCTCTACCAAGTCTTCCTCCTCCTCGGCCTCATCCATGCCCCTAATATCCTATGCGTGCTCCCCTAGCACCTTGATCCGGAGGCCGAGTTTCTGTTTGCATTCGATACGTGGATGTTCTTTCCATCATCAATGCATAGCTATGATAGTTATGCTCACCATGGCCCAGTAATTTATAGAAATTGCAGAATAACTGTTGCGGCGTCTATACAATTTTTTGTAGCAAGTGAAAATCATCTATTACTTGTTTTCAGCTACCTGAAAGATAGTGCACCATAGCATGGGTCCTGTACTTAGTCTCGCGGTAGCCTCCTACCCAAGGGGCATTGGCCCTCCCCCTGTAATATAACTCACGAAAAAAAGGCAGTGATCTTTATCATGCCCTTAGCTTTTAGATTTTAGACACCAAACTTCTTCGTGCACCTCCGGCCGAGCAAATTTTTTCCTTCTTCAAGCACTGCAACTCCAAGCAGAGTTTTTGCAACTCCACATGAATCTACTGAATTCCAAAAGTAGCATGCTCGATAGGTTTCTCATGTAATCTCATCGCGATCTTCAATGCTTCCGCCTAAGTCCCTATCTTTTGTTGTGATAAAGCAATCCTTAGGTGGGGCAGGAGCGAGGCTACAAACCATTCATGGTGTTGACTATCTGTGATATTCATGTTAGCCTCGTGCATCTAGCACTTTAGTCTCTAATCCATCTCCCAGGGTGTTTCACTAGGCGTCATCATTATTTCCTTGAATCCAATGACTGATTATGATTCAGAGTTGGTCCTACTGAATTCCTTATTTAGAGCAGTCTCAGTGTCCTCTAACGATGCCAATTGGTTATCGGTGTAATACCTAATGTACCATGTCAACGCGCAATCTTGTAGAGTAGTAACCAACTCTATCTTCTTTATATGATCATCTGTAATATTCTTTGCCATTAATACAGCCTTCACAATGAACCAAAACTAATCCGGCTCCTCACTTCCCAAGCCCTTGAAAACAGGAAATTGTATGGCATTCGACGTATTGAACGGTGGTGGAGGTGGTGGTGGCATGGGTGAAGGTGTATGCTGTGGAGGTGCAGGTGGAGGTGGTGTGGGTAGTGTTAGCCTCCTATTGCAATAGGTTTCATATTTCATGATTGACTGTTTTACATGCCAAATATGTCATCTTGTCATGCTGCAAGGTTCCATATTTCCAAGAAGTTCCATTTTGAAGAATTATACCATTTTTGAAGAGCTTTACAGATAAGGGAAAGCCAAACTGCTTAATCTTGGCTTCCCTAGGTTTAAATTGCTTGTTTTAGAAGATAGAGAATGAATTTCTGTCCAAACAGCTTAAGTTTGGCAGATCAGTAGCTAGGTAGAGAAATGAAGGAGCCCAACTGCTTAATCTGGGCCCTTGGAAGAGATAAGGGTTGATTTTAGATAGGAGGGCAGTTAAAAGAAAAGAAGACAATCAGGGTCTGCAAGTCTAAGTGCACCCATGCAAAAAGAAGAAAAAATGCTAGGTAAGTAGGCTGGGTAAGTAGTTTTGTGGTTGCAGAATCAAGCTATGTGATCCATTTCATGTTTTCAAGTGTTATATCTATTCAGATCACAATTATGAGGCAGTTTTCATTTGGAGGAGCTCAAGCGAGGCATGTCTAACTCCCCCTTCTTCTTACTCCCCAAATCATTCACTAACCTCCCCCAAAGAGGTCAAGATCTGCTTGATATCTCTTATAGTTTCATCATTTGTCATATCATTGGACTAAGTAAAGGTTTGCTTTGATTAGGAGTACTCTTATTCACTCTATAAGTCATTTTTCCCTTTTAAGTGGCCTAAGATTTCTAAACTTAGCACTTTCTTGTCATTTTCATATTAAATTCTAATATTATTATGTAAATCCCTTTCTATTTCTCCTTTTCCCTTACTAAAAAGCACTAAATAGCTCCCCTATGTATATATCCCCTCCCTCTGGTTGAAAGATAACCTTGACTATGCTTGGGAATTGCTAAGTTTGCCTGAAACTTAGCCAGAACCCTTGGTTGCCTCTCAAACCATCTTCTAAATGCATTAGGACTCATTCCTATTTATAAAATTCCCCTCCAAATGTATAAAATCCATCTTTGGCCGTGTTTTACCTTTCCCAAGGCATAACCCTTTTTTTTGGCCATAAACCCTTCTCAAAGCACATAAAATCCCTCTCAAGTGCCTTTGAACTCCCTCAAAGCGTGAAATTCCTCTTTTAGGTTATCAGACCCCTTCCGAGGCCTCAAAAACCCATATAACCCACAAACCCAAAAGTTTGACCCCCCTCGCAGCATTGCATAAATATTCGAATATTCAGGCGGGCCCCCGCACATAAACCTGCCGTCAGCTCCACGCTCCGTTAGCCCTCCGATCCGCCCTCCCAGATCCAACGGCCCTCGACGATTTCGGAGCTGCCCCGTCACTCGACAGTTAGCATCCGATAGCACAGCGGTTTTGCCATCGTACAGAAGGACACGTGTCCGCCTCTTATTGTATCGGAGCTCCTCTGACAATTACCGCTCTCGTACAGAAGGCGGTCCGATAAAACCACAAACCGCCTTCTGTCTCTCCGCCCCTGACATCAGCACCGCGTCAACCTGCCACCGCATCTGTCAGCGTCCTTACCCCGCCACCGTGTCTTGTGCCACGTCACCCTGTCGTACTGCCACATCACCCTGCCACGTCACCCTGCCGTACCGGGACCCACCGCTGAAGTCATGCTGACGTCATCACCGAAAAAGGCATGAAGCACGAAAATTGCAGCAATTGATGCCCGGAATGAGAAACTGAGGCAGTTTTTGATGCGCGATTAGCGCTTAGCACTATTCGCGCATCGCTAAGAAAAAAATGATCAAAATGGAGGGCTTCTCATGACTCAGGTACCTACAAAACCCAAAAATTTGTAATTTGACAAGATTTCTTCATATATGTTCATATTCAATCGGCCAGCGCTAACAGCATTCCAGAGGCCACGAAAAGCATTTGCAGTAGCGATTTTTGCCTTGAAAGTGCAGAAAAGGGGTGATTTGACAGTTCCAAGCACATCAAGGGAGAGAAACTGGCCCGATTCAACTGTAAAAGAGTATCATAGGAAAGATAAAGCCCAGATTAAATTAAAGAGTATCAGTGAAGCGACAAAGAGTATCAGATCGACAATACCAAAGCAGGTGAACATTAAAGGCCCCCAAGAAAAGTCAAAGAAAGCGGTGAAGCCATTTAAGGCTCTCAAATCACAGTTAATGCACATCAAAACCACTCAAGAGCAGGGGATCAAAGCCTAAAGAACAGTTATGGCTAAATGAATAGCATAGAGCCATAAGGACAGATATTAACTCATTTTGATGCAACTGCCTCCAGCTCAGCTCAAATAAATATCTTCTTGCATTAATTTCAGGACAAGATTAGGTTAAAAAACTCATTTCCCTCAGACCTGTTTAAGGTCTGCTGTAATAGATATTTTTGGATATTTTTCTCTATATAAACCACCCTAATTCATTGTTTAAAGGGTTGGTTGGTTGATAATCCTCATTCTGGACTTGCGCTGTATTGTTTGAGAAGATCTGTAATCAAAGACTGCTGGAATGCTTTGGATGAAGAACTGACTGTTGTGTTATTTAATGGCCAAAGAGTGACTGTGGAATTCCTGTGCTACTACATGGCTCAATAAGTGTTTTCCTATCTATGTTTACAGTTTACATATGTTTATGCACCATTGTGTTACCATCTAAATAGCAAGAAAAAAAAATAGCTTAGGTTTTGCTTGACTGCACCCTGTGCTCAGTTCTTGTTATTTCTATATATTTTCTTCAGAAATGGTTATGAATATGCATACTTAAATGATCATGTTTACCCTGTTTCTTTCACATATGACTGTTATTTAGGAATTCTTGACTGCTCCTAGAGAAACTGTCATTCACATTCCCTCTCTGTTAGCTAATGAAAGATTCTTAGTTGCCTTTCATCTTTGACCTTCATTCCATCTTTATTCCAGCCTGATATTGTTCTATGTGTAGTTATCCTGCTCTGTACTCCTCTTGTGACCAAGAAAACACAACAGCAAGCCCTAATCCATGACTCCATGCCCAATGGTTTGAACTTCTCACTCTATGCATCCCAACTTTGCTTGAAAACGTCATCCTTCCCACCAAAATCAAAACAAAACCATGTACACCATAACTAGCCTAAAATCAACTCAAAACAAAGTTAAATATTAAAGAGAGAGCCCTCTCTGACTGCAGGTAGGCTAGGACCTATAGCCCAAAGATTGGTTTGTGGTTACCTCGGTTGTATCCCTTAAGGAGCCAAGGGACAACCTGAGTGATAACATCATTGGCAACTCCACTGGGGACTTATTCAGAAAATTCCAAAAAACAAGTTAGAAGCTGGCTCCCAAAAAGAAAACACATAATACTAGGTCAAATCTAGACCCAAATCCACCAGCTGTTTTTGAAAATCCCAATTTAATCTCTAGAAACCTTAGCAAACAAAAACAAGAAGATTTTGCTGATTCTAGTCCTGAAACAGTTCAGCCAAGCTGTTTTCCAACCCCTGTTAAATTTTTTTTTCATTCAACCCCTACTTCCCCTTGTTCATCATCCACCTCTCCAAGCACCTTTTCCACACCTCCATTCACTGTACATACTACCACTACCACCACTATTATTACAGCTCTTCCAACTATTCCAGTCGTTCCACTTATCCCTGTAAATATGGCTAACAGATATGCACCCTTACAGTTACCTGCAAATCCAGGGGCTATGCCTCAGGATTATCAAACCAAAATCACATACTTTGAAGGTACTGGTTTTGGCATAGCCCTGCAACATACCAAGAAAATGCAGGACTATTTTGAGAGTTATGAAATAGATGATGATAGTGTAAGAATGAAGATTTTTGTCCAAAGTTTAACAGGAGATGTAAGGCCCTGGTTTAGAGCACTTGCTGCAAATTCCATAGCTGACCCAGAGGCCCTTTACCAAACATTTCTTAACAGATGGGAGAAGAAGAAGGACCCTCTGCACATATTATCCGAGTATGACACTATCAAAAGAGGCCCTCAAGAAGTTGTCTTAGACTATTGTGTCAGGTTTAATAATGTTTATAACGCTATTCCACAAAACCTCAGACCTCCACCTGATCTTGCTTTATACAAATTCCCTGATGGATTTGATTCAGACATGGCTTATCAGTTAAGGGAAAGAGCCCCTCAAACCTTAGCAGACATGCAAAATGTAACTGTTAGTGTGGAGGCAAATCTGATTGCCAAGCGAAATAGAGCAAGAGCTGAGAGAAGAACCACTTTCAAAGATGAACCTTCAGCCTTTGAGCAAAAATTGGACACAATCATCAAAGGTATGGATAGTTTTGAAAATAGAATGGGAACTATTGAAAGAAAAGCCTCATGGGAAGGACAACAAAACAATCCTATCAGAAATCCAAACTTTAGAAAAAATCAGAACCCAAACGTTGGAAGGGCAAGTCCTGACTAGGATATAAGACCTCCTTTTCATGAAAACTATGCTGAAGCATCCACATCTAGTGAGCAGATAGAGGACACTCACATAAACTTGATGGGTTTGAAAAGTGAACAACAAGTATTTCTAACCCAAGAAGACCAAGATGACCATGATATAAATCAATTTCAGACCAAGTCTGGAGAGTCATTTGACTTCAAACAAGGCTATGATTCAGTTGTCTACGAAGTCCATAAACAATACAAATTGAGAACAAGAACCATTGATGTGTCTGATCCCATCAAGCCAAAGGATGCCAAGCAAGCTAAGAAAGTAAAAGACAAGGCCGCTATCATAGAACCTGCTGATAAAACAGACCCAAAATTAAAAGAAGTGACCATAGAGGATGTATCTGACATGCAGCCCTCTAATAACCAACCTTTTGTATCCTTTCCCTCAAAAGACAATGTAAATAGCACTCCTCAAAGCCTTCCCAAAACAGAACAATCTCAAGAAATCACTGATAACCAAGAGAATATCACTGAAGATACAATTGAAAAGGGAAAATATGCCAGTCACAAACACAGTCAGAAAAACCTTTTGATTTAGAAGCAGAAATTGGCAAATTAAAGATATCTATTCCTCTCTCTGAGCTTGCCAAACATGATGTGTACAGATAGCAAATCAAAAGATCACTGCAAATGCCAGAGAACAGGGATGATGTTAATGTCTTAGATAATCAACCTGAATTACTTTTTGGTCCTGAAGTCAATGGTAAATCAGGACATGGAGCTGTAAATCAGGTGCTTCACACAATCTAATGCCCAAAGCTGTAATGGAGAAGCTAAACCTTGATGTCACTAGACCCTACAAAGACTTATTCTCATTTGATTCTAGTCAAGTCAAGTGTTTAGGCTTAATCAAAGACCTTTGTGTGTCTTTAGTCCAATTTCCCAACAAAACGATCTTAATGGACGTGGTGGTTGCTGACATTCCACCAAAGTATGGCATGCTCTTATCAAGATCTTGGGGAGCAAAACTCCAAGGATCTCTCCAACTAGACCTCTCCTATGCCACTATTTCAGTCTTTGGGCAACCAAAGAGACTGTATAGAGAAACACTGATGAAGTATGTGGTAAGTAGTGAGGAAAAACCCCAAAACTTTCCCATTTACTCAATCCATTCTGATATGGATTCCTTTATATTGTTCAATGATGATAGCTGCCCTCCCACTGATGAGAAGCCTTTGCCTTTAGAACAAGAAACATGCATCAATCAAGAGTCGGTTGCCCATACCTGTGAAACTGTTAAAACAATTAGTGCAACCAGCATACAAGAAGAACCACATGAAGCACAAAACCTAGGTCCGCCCAATCCTAAAATGACTGAAACTCTTAATACTAACCACAAGCAAGAAATCACATGGTATTTAGAGTTTGATGGTTTTGTTAATAATCTAGGAGCAGGGGAAGGAATATGGATTCACAATACACATAATAGCCATGCAGAGGGTCATGCTTAGAGACTAAACTTTAAATGTACCAATAACATGGCAGAGTATGAGGCTCTCCTTTTAGGCCTTAAACTGCTCAAATCTCTAGGAGCTGCAAAAGTGTCCATTCTAGGTGACTCCGATTTGATCATTCAGCAAATGAAAGGTAACTTTGTTACTAATGACAATAGGCTAAGAGCTTATAGGTCTGCTGCCACAGAAATTTCCTTCACCGAATCCAAGCTTGCTAAGATTTCTAGAAGCCATAACATGCATGCTCATAGTCTAGCTACTTTTGCTAGCACTTGCAAGCCGCCCTTTAAGCCCAATTACCACTTTACTACTGAGATAAAGCACAGGCCTGCTGTACCTAACAATATCAAAGATTGGCAAGTGTTTGAGGATGATGCTCAAATCAACAATTTTCTTACCTTACAACAAGAATTCTCAAGCTCAAACATTGATGAAGATGCCATGGATGACCCACAACAGCAAATGAGCCAAAATGAGCAAACTATAACAGCTGAAGCAGCAAATCAAATGCTGCACCCAACCATTTTTGATGAGAAAAGCATGTAAGAACTGAAGCAAATGCATTTAGATGAAATAGCTGAAGCAGAGGCTGAAGTCATTGATTTAAAGGACAACTTTTTACCTGCTGGCCTCACTCAATTAGAAGACATATTTGATTCAAATGATGTCCCCAAAAAGCCAAAGATGTAGCCCTTAAACGCTGTTGTGCAAGACTGTAATATTGGGACAGCAGAGAAACCCAAAATGATTAAACTGTCCAAGTCTTTGCCTCCCGATCAAAAACCAAAATATGTTGATTTATTTAAAGAGTTTCAAGATGTATTTGCCTAGAGTTATGAGGACCTTAAGTCCTATGACACCTCTGTTATTCAACATACCATTCCCTTAAAGCCAAATCAAAATCCCTTCAAACAGAAACTAAGGAGAATCAATCCTGTGCTTCTCCCTTTGATTAAGAAAGAAGTGAAAAGAATGTTTGAGGCTGGTATCATAGCACCCATTAGATTTTCAGAATGGGTATCCAATCTTGTTCCCACAAGGAAGAAAACAGGGGAGATTAAACTATGTGTGGACTTAAGAAATCTGAACCAAGTCTCCCTTAAAGATCACTACCCACTGCCAAAAATGGACCACATTCTACAGAGAGTAGTGGGGTCTTCAAGAATTTCTTTGCTAGATGGATTTTCAGGTTTTAATCAAATACTTGTTCACCCGTATGACCAAGACAAGACAGCCTTTACAACACTGTGGGGAACATTTAAGTATGTGAAGATGCCTTTCGGACTAAAGAATGCAGGTGCTACCTTTCAAAGGGCCATGGACATTGCATTTGCCAAAGAAATCCATGATTTCCTAGTAGTTTACCTTGATGACCTTACTCCTTTCTCAAAATCTGATCAACAGCACCTAAAACATTTGAGACAAGTGTTCCTAACATGTAGGAAATATGGCATTTCCTTGAACCCCAAGAAGTCTTTATTTGGCCTTGAAGAAGGCAAATTATTAGGCCATATCATTTCAAAAGATGGGATTAGAACTGATCCTGAAAGAATTCAAGCCATCCTTCAAATCCCTTATCCAAGAAACATCAAAGAGTTGCAAGCATTCCTAGGAAAGATCAATTTCCTAAGGAGATTTATCCCAAACTTGGCCGAGCTGATACGAATGCTAAATAAAATGTTAAAGAAGGATTCCAAGGTAAAATGGACTTTAGAGGCCAAGCAAGCCTTTGAGGGCACAAAATCTGCATTAACCCAAGCCCCAGTCCTCACAAGTCCTCAATTTGATAAGGATTTCATCATTTTTTCATTCGCATCTAAACACACCATCGTTGTTGTCCTTTTGCAGAAAGATGATCAGGGAAATGAAAAGCCAATTGAATTTTTCAGCTGAGCCCTTAGAGATGCACCCTTGAAGTACCAAATCATGGAGAAGCAAGCATATGCCCTTGTTAAAGCAATCAAAGATTTCAGAATTTACATTTTATATTCACATGTGATTGCTTATGTACCAAATGCTGTTGTAAAAGACATATTAACTCAAGAGGGCATAGAAGGCAAAAGAGGCAAATGGATTGCCAATATCCTTGAGTATGACATTGAGATAAAACCCACCAAGCTGATAAAGGGACAAGGTTTAGCCAAACTGATGTCCGAAACCAATTTCCAAGCCTTAGACATTAATCAACTGGACAATGAACAGGAGCTGGCGACTCCACAGATCAGTCAAGCTTTTTTGCAATCCCCATGGTATGCTGATATATGTTTTATATTGTTAAACCTGTGTGCTCCTCCAGGGTTGTCCAAAACCAAAAAGAGATTTTTAAAGATGAAAGCATCAAAGTTTTGTGTCTTAGATAGTGCCCTGTTTTGGAAAAATCATGAAGGAATATTGCTGAATTGTCTAACTATGAATGAAACTGACAGTGTCATGAAAGAATTCCATGCAGGGGACTATGGAGGGCACTTATATTGGAAGTCCACTACTGATAAGATACTAAGGGCTGGTTTCTATTGGCCCTATTTGTTTGTTGATGTGAGAAAGTTTGTTGTTTCATGCCACAAATGCCAAATCTTTGAAGGCAAAAGAAAGCTTCTGCCCTTGCCCCTTAAACCCATTTCAACCGAGAAGCCTTTTCAACAATGGGGTCTTGACTTCATTGGAGAAATCCATCCATCCTCTTCTGGCCAGCATAAGTGGATTCTAACAGCCACAAATTACTTTACCAAGTGGATTGAAGCCATCCCATGTAGGCAAGCCAATGACTCCACCATCATCCAATTCCTTGAAACCAACATTTTGTCCAGATTTGGCTGTCCTGAGAAGATCATTACAGATAACGTTGTTGCCTTCAAATCCAAGAAAATGATCAGTTTTTTCCACAAATTCCACATTACCTTAGGTCACTCCACAACCTATTACCCTCAAGGTAATGGCTTGGCCGAATCATCCAACAAGAGTCTGATTAACATCATTAAGAAAGTCTTGGATGAGAAAAAGAAGAACTGGCACAAAAAGCTTGTAAACGCCCTATGGGCAAATAGATTGTCAACCAAGAGATCCATTTGGATGAGCCCATATGAGTTAGTCTATGGCATGGAGGCCAAGTTCCCCTCTTCTTTGGGAATCCATGTTATCAAATTGCTGCAAGAGATCCAGGCAGAGCCAAATGATATCCAAAGAAGAATAAACCAAACCATCCATTTGCAGCAAACAAGAGAGCAAGTGTATGACAGAGCTCAGATTTTATAAGAAAAGCTCAAGAAAATGTTTGACAAAAGAACCAAGGCTGAAGATTTCTGCATAGGCAACAAAGTCTTAAGAGGGGATTCAAGAAGAGAGGACAAAGGAAATCATGGCAAGTTTGATTTCCTATGGAAAGGCCCCTTTATTATTTCTGCTGTTCAAGGCAACAACACATATTTTCTGAAGAGTTTGGATGGCATCACAGCTGAAGAAGGCCCTGTCAATGGCCGAATGCTAAAGCACTATCATGATCCCTTATGTTGAATGCAACACAGCTCTATATACTATCTGTACATTAATAATTGTATTTTCAGCACTTTTTCTTATAGCAGACCAATAAGAGGGAACAAAGCAGCAAATTTTGAATGAAAGATCAAAGAAAGTTCTATTTCAGATCTATGTTTTTGAAACAATTCCAAAGAAGTGCTCAAGCAGATTGCAATATGTTTACAAGCACCCAAAAGGCAAGAAGCAGAGCTGTAATTTTTCTGCAATTCAGCTCAAAAGGATACTCCATATCAGCTTATGAGAATTCAGTCAAAGGCATTGACAAGAAGGAGAATTTCAGTTTACAACAACAATTGAAGATCAAGGCATTCTGACCTGTTGTTCTTGGCTTTTCATCCTGAAAAACCATCCCCAAGTGGAGCCACTGTTAGCCTCCTATTGCAATAGGTTTCATATTTCATGATTGATTGTTTTACATGCCAAATATGTCATCTTATCATCCTGCAAGGTTCCATATTTCCAAGAAGTTCCATTTTGAAGAATTATACCATTTTTGAAGAGCTTTACAGATAAGGGAAAGCCAAATTGTTTAATCTTGGCTTCCCTAGGTTTAAATTGCTTGTTTTAGAAGATAGAGAATGAATGTCTGTCCAAACAGCTTAAGCTTGGCAGATCAGTAGCTAGGTAGAGAAATGAAGGAGCCCAACTGCTTAATCTGGGCCCTTGGAAGAGATAAGGGTTGATTTTAGATAGGAGGGCAGTTAAAAGAAAAGAAGACAATCAGGGTCTGCAAGTCTAAGTGCACCCATGCAAAAAGAAGAAAAAATGCTAGGTAAGTAGGCTGGGTAAGTAGTTTTGTGGTTGTAGAATCAAGCTATGTGATCCATTTCATGTTTTCAAGTGTTATATCTATTCAGATCACAATTATGAGGCAGTTTTTCATTTGGAGGAGCTCAAGCGAGGCATGTCTAACTCCCCCTTCTTCTTACTCCCCAAATCATTCACTAACCTCCCCCAAAGAGGTCAAGATCTGCTTGATATCTCTTATAGTTTCATCATTTGTCATATCATTGGCCTAAGTAAAGGTTTGCTTTGCTTAGGAGTACTCTTATTCACTCTATAAGTCATTTTTCCCTTTTAAGTGGCCTAAGATTTCTAAACATAATGCTTTCTTGTCATTTTCATATTAACTTCTAATATTATTATGTAAATCCCTATCTATTTCCCCTTTCCCCTTACTAAAAAGCACTAAATAGCTCCCCTATGTACATATCCCCTCCCTCTGGTTGAAAGATAACCTTGACTATGCTTGGGAATTGCTAAGTTTGCCTGAAACTTAGCCAGAACCCTCGGTTGCCTCTCAAACCATCTTCTAAATGCATTAGGACTCATTCCTATGCATAAAATTCCCCTCCAAATGTATAAAATCCATCTTTGGCCGTGTTTTACCTTTCCCAAGGCATAAACCCCTTTTTTTGGCCATAAACCCTTCTCAAAGCACATAAAATCCCTCTCAAGTGCCTTTGGACTCCTCCAAAGTGTGAAATTCCTCTTTTAGGTTATCGGACCCCTTTCGAGGCCTCAAAAACCCATATAACCCACAAACCCAAAGTTTTGACCCCCCCGCAACATTGCATAAATATTCGAATATTTGGGCGGGCCCCCGCACATAAACCTGCCGTCAGCTCCGCACTTCGTCAGCCCTCCGATCCGCCCTCCCAGATCCAATGGCCCTCGGCGATTTCAGAGCTACCCCGTCACTCGACAGTTAGAGTTAAATAGCACGACGGTTTTGCTGTCGTACAGAAGGACACGTGTCCGCCTCTTATTGTATTGGAGCTACTCTAGCAATTACCGCTCTCATACAGAAGGCGGTCTGATAAAACCACATACCGCCTTCTGTCTCTCAGCCCCTGACATCAGCACCACGTCAACCTGCCACTTGCATCTGTCAGCGTCCCTACTCTGCCACCGTGTCTTGTGCCATGTCACCCTGCCGTACTACCACGTCACCCTGCCGTACCGGGACCCACTGCTAACGTCATCACCGAAAAAGGCGCGAAGCGCCACGCATCGCTAAGAAAAAATGATCAAAATGGAGGGCTTCTCATGACTTGGCTACCTGCAAAACCCAAAAATTCGCAATTTGACAAGATTTCTTCATATATGTTCATATTCAATTGGCTAGCGCCGATAGCATTCCAGAGGCCACGAAAAGCATTTGCAGCAGTGATTTTTGCCTTGAAAGGGCAAAAAAGGGGCGATTTGACAGTTCCAAGCACATCAAGGGAGAGAAAGTGGCCCGATTCAACTGTAAAAGAGTATCAGAGGAAAGATAAAGCCCAGATTAAATTAAAGAGTATCAGTGAAGTGGCAAAGAGTATCAGATCGGCAATACAAAAGCAGGTGAACATTAAAGGCCCCCAAGCAAAGTCAAAGAAAGCGGTGAAGCCATTTAAGGCTCTCAAATCACAGTTAATGCACGTCAAAACCACTCAAGAGCAGGGGATCAAAGCCCAAAGCACAGTTATGGCTAAATGAACAGCACAGAGCCATAAGGATAGATATTAACTCCTTTTGATGTAGCTGCCTCCAGCTCAGCTCAAACAAATATCTTCTTGCATTAATTTCAGGACAAGATTAGGTTAAAAAACTCATTTCCCTCAGACCTGTTTAAGGTCTGCTGTAATAGATATTTTTGGATATTTTTCTCTATATAAACCACCCTAATTCATTGTTTAAAGGGTTGGTTGGTTGATAATCCTCATTCTAGACTTGCGCTGTATTGTTTGAGAAGCTCTGTAATCAAAGACTACTGGAATGCTTTGGATGAAGAACTGACTGTTGTGTTATTTAATGGCCAAAGAGTGACTGTGGAATTCCTGTGCTACTACATGGCTCAATAAGTGTTTTCCTATCTCTGTTTACAGTTTACATACGTTTATGCACCATTGTGTTACCATCTAAATAGCAAGAAAAAAGAATAGCTTAGGTTTTGCTTGACTGCACCCTGTGTTTAGTTCTTGTTATTTCTATATGTTTTCTTCAGAAATGGTTATGAATATGCATAATTAAATGATCATGTTTACCCTGTTTCTTTCACATATGACTGTTATTTAGGAATTCTTGACTGCTCCTAGAGAAACTTTCATTCACCTTCCCTCTCTGTTAGCTAATGAAAGATTCTTAGTTTCCTTTCATCTCTGACCTTCATTCCATCTTTATTCCAGCCTGATATTGTTCTATGTGTAGCTATCCTGCTCTGTACTCCTCTTGTGACCAAGAAAACGCAACAGCAAGCCCTAATCCATGACTCCATGCCCAATGGTTTGAACTTCTCACTCTATGCATCCCAACTTTGCTTGAAAACGTCATCCTTCCCACCAAAATCAAAACAAAACCCGTGTACACTATAACTAGCCTAAAATCAACTCAAAACAAAGTTAAATATTAAAGAGAGAGCCCTCTCTGACTGCAGGTAGGCTAGGACCTGCAGCCCAAAGATTGGTTTGTGGTTACCTCGGCCGTATCCCTTAAGGAGCCAAGGGACAACTTGAGTGAGAATAGGTAGATGAGGTATTCGTGGAAAACCCTACTTTATCAACTGTACAACACTCCGCGGTGAGGCCTGTACATCTCCCTCATCGTCACTCAAAGGAGGTTCTATCAATGGGCTGTATTCAGGACCTACTCTCTCCTAATTTCTAAAGAATCATCCACTTCTAATAGATCCAAAAATCAAGGCAGTGGAATAACCCACTTTGCACACAAGAGCATTTCAATCCAAGTATTCAAAGATTTCAAATACTTACCTTGCGGTCCTTTGAAAATGCGTCGCTCTGCTTCACAGTAGCTAACTGATGTATCGATCACAAATTATGTCACAAATCCTCCTATGACTTGATCAAGCCAGTGATCAACAACGTTCACGATCTTGTCTTTAGAATATTCCAACCTCCGTGCACTAGCTTTGGGGTCCACACTATTGGACCATCAAGCCTCCACCTTCCTTGGCCATCTGCCAATTTAGCGATCCACTTGTACAATTCAATCAGGAAGGTGCAAAAGAAAATTTGGTGTATTTCTGTGTATAGATATCTGTCCAATCACTATTCTTTTGTTAGGGTTGATTTCTATTCTCTTGCACCATGAATTCGTGGATCTTTCTATCCAACCACTTCTCAATTTGTTTCTTTGTCGAATTCCAGTGATGTCACATCACACATCTCTTTATGCAGATCCTGGTCCTGGTAATGGAACCATTTGTTGGCTTAGTGGGCCCTGACCCAGGTTCAGAGTTAGTTGCACCAAACAAATCCCTATACTACTCACCCTTACGGCATCAATCCACGGAGCGTGGATTGAAGTCTCACCCGAAGCAGTATGGGGGGATGCTAGAACCAAGTTTCCATAGCTAGAGATCAACGTGATGTCGTTTTATGCCCTAAATATGCCTTCACACAAATCGATAAGCCCTTATGGCTTATCGATGGAACTCCCTTTAATCAAACTCTAGACCACCGCAAAGGTCTATGGCTATCTTTTGTGGACCCTGAATAGGTGAGTCAACTACTTATGTGCGTCAAATATTATTCCTAACCCAGTAATTACTCAGAACGGCTTAAATTTTTGGTAACTTCAACATACAACAAGATAATCTTCGCATAAATAGTTAGCATTAATTGCATTCATATAATAATATAAATCAAGCAAAGTCGTGCATCAATACAATATTATTTCATAAACCAATCATCCATTACAACATAAAGTGCATTCATTAATAACATAAGTAAAGAGATAAACACGGGTATTTCTGCAACAATCTTCTTTATTCATATTCAGTTTAGCTTACATACTCAAGACCTCCCTCCGCACTCAGCTGCAAGGGTTTGCACACTCAACTATGAACTCTACTCTAGGCCTCTACACACACAGCTACAGAGCCTTCCTTCTACTTTAAGACTTCTATGATCTTCCTTCTACTGACCTCTTACATCAATCTTCATCTTATATTTCTTTCCTTAGACTCTCTAAGACACACTTATTTATACAATCCCATGGTCCGCAGACCATGGGTAGATCGTCAAAAAGGCGACTCAACTTACATAAGAAGGGTAAAACCCTTTATGACTCTTTAACTATCTACATGCTCCACAACCACAATTTATGGAGACTTTATATTTTGTACATCAAAACTTGGGCTTTTTGCCCCAAAAGTGACCCAAGGGACCCTATCCCAATAAGGTGCATTGGCCTGAGGGGTACTATCTTCCTTATCTTCTTCAGTATATTTAGGTGGATAAGGTGGGTGAGCATATGGAAGTACCTTCCCAAACCAAAGTTTGATCTCTTGGATTTCCACAACATAAGCAGGAGATGACATCTCCCCACTATAAACCTAATGTGCTTTCTTATTGTTTGAGTTCAGATTGGGTTGGGTAGGAATTTGAGGTTGCTTAGGTGGGTTGTGGGGAGGTATCTATGGTTGAGGTTGAGTAAGAGGAATTAGGGTAGGAGGTTGGATTTCCTGATGCCTCCATCCTTGTGAAGATTTTCCCCACTGAGGAGGTTGAGATTGATATGGCTAGAAGGGTGGGTTGACCAGATGAAGGGGATACTAAGCATCATAGGACCAATGGAGAGGGAATAGACCAATACAGATGATTTGGAGGGTACCAAGGTTGGAAAGGTGCATTTTGGTTTGAATTATAAGAAGGATATTATGAACCTGAAATGCCTTGTTGATAAGGTCAGGGACCTTGGGGCCTTATCTAATTGATGAAACATAGATGCTATGGCCCATTCTCAGCCCATTAGTACACAACCTTTACACCTGAAAGAGAGGTGGATTTTTCTATTACATGGTTCTCCTCACAAAAAGAGCATACTCTATGGTGTTCAATGGACACACGTTTATGGGATTCCTCTTAGTGCATCGAAGGCAAAAGATGGCTAGTGCCCTTTCTACTTCCTCTTGCTTCCTTTTGAACTGCATTGTATCCATCTACCAGGAAAATATATGAAACAATATGATCTTAAATTATTTCAACATACTCCCTATCTCATGTTTGATAGTTGCTGCAGAAGGAGAAGAGATGACCAAGCCTTGACTAGACGTACTTTTTTTTCTAGCAACCCTAGAATGATTCTTGAATATTGTCTTGATGTCATCATAGGTCAGCTGGTAAATATCTCCCTCAGACAACATATTGAGGGTCTCCATTCCATCCTCTCTAATCCCTCAGAGAATTCAAAGCTTGAGTGATTCAAGATTAAGGGTACAGTTAGCCCTCCGATAATTGAGTTGAAACCTTTCCTTATAGTCTTATAAGGACTCATCTCGCCCTAGGATCATTCTAAATATTTCTTCTTTTGTTTCCTTAGACATATAGTCCCTATACTTCTCATTAAAGTATTGCTACATTTGTGCCCAGGTGGTGATACCACCTCCAAGTATATGCAAAAACCAATGCAAGGTTGCATCCATAAGGGGTGGAGTGAAACAACTTCAACTTTTGTTCATCAGAGGCATAGTCATAGGTCATGAAAACTACACTAAACTCAAACATAAATGTGTCAAGGTCCTCAGAGGCTAATCCATGGAAATGTGGAAGGGAATTAGGGCTTATATTCTTCATCGTGGCCTTCCCATTGGTCTCTCGGATATGAAAGAACTCATTTTTCTTGTTTTAAGCCATCTTTTGGGTAGGTGATATGGGCTCTTCCTCCCTTATGGGTTCCTCAAAAATTTCAGATTGCTCACCTAGATTATTTTCCAACTCCCCTATAGTAAGAGAGGGAAGCTCACAGTCATCAAAGAAAACATATGGTTTACTACTTGATGGGGTGGTGGTTTTTGGTAGAAAGTTCCCTTGATTATCCCTACTCTTACGAGGCATGAAAGAACTAGTTTTGTTTTTTAGTATTTGCTTCCTTTTTTGTCTTTTTCAAATCAATAATTCTAGTGCAAGACAAATGATGGAAAAAAAAGAAGGTAACCTCTAAGTAGAAACAAAACTTATTTTGACACCTCCCTGGCAATGATGCCAAAAAGTGATGAGCTTGAGTATCACAACAATATTTTTCAGAATCCCAAGGCTACCAACTTTAATTATCAACCCAAGGTTCATACAAACTTAAGAGGTGACAGTGTTATACGCTCAGTATGTCAAGTTCTACTCATGCACCTTCACGCAATGTACCAGACCAAGGCATCCTTAGACCACTCTTCTATCTATCTCAAGGAAGCGAATTACATGAGAAATAAAGTTCTACCCTAACTACAGAATGAGAACAATCACCCTACTTGTAAAAATGGAGAACTCCATTCATTAAATGTAAATTCTAACCCTACTTGTAGAAATGTAATAGATATGCTAATTGTGGGAATGAAAAGTACTTGTTTATTTACAGAATGTGAAACTTGTTCTACTTGCAAAAAAGAAAATCATTAGTCTAATTGTAGAATAAAATGTTGCTTTGAAAAAAAAATAATCATATGCAAGAACAATGCATTTGTAATTGAAATCCTAAGAGCATGAATTTAAGAAATAGGTCTAATATACTTTCCATGGGAAAATCACCCTCATAATCACTGTGTCAAAGGGAATTGTCTAGAGTAACATAACTCATATGCATTTCATGAGAAAATCATCATTATCATTCTATTTAGAAATATGATATCTAATCCTAATTGCATAATTATGCTTGTAGTGAGAAGAATGCAGGTTCAAAGTGGCCTTGGGTATTCCTCAATCATGGATTCAGAACCTAGGGGTCATTATTCAAGCCTAAGGGAAAAAAAACCAATATTTTGGAGAAAATCTTGTCAAGTTTAGGGACTACTATAGGATTTTTATATCATGCTACAAGGTTTTTATAAGATGCTATAGGATTGCCTTGTTTTGTTACAGGATTGATCTTGTGGGGATCGCGAGGGTGAAAAAGGTGGTTTGAAGGTGGGAAATGGAAGATAAGGGTATATGAGGGTTGTGTGAGGCATTTTCCAAGACTAGTGCTTCTCGAAGGCCCATCTTTCACAAAAACAAATGCACACAATGTCCCTTAAATAAACCAAAAATATGGTCTCCGTGGAAAATTTTTGAGGGCAGTGTGGGATGACAAGGGGTTGATGAAGACATGGAAAATTAGGGTGAGTGTGCCAACCCTATAAGCCACTAGTAGAACCTACAAACCAATAACAACCCCTTATTTTATACTCAAAATGATAATCAAATTGCAACAAAATAACCTCACTAAGAAAGGATGAGTTTAATTTTACGAAATTGAACAAAGAAGGACCTTATCTAGTTAAGAAACAATTCCTATCACAACATGCATCTAACCTACATACATGAAAAATTAGAAAATATGATTTTAGTTCCTAGATTGTAGAAACAGAGTATGCAAGAGATAATGAACTAAAGCCTAGCAAATTGCAAAAGGAATCAGTCACATATTTTTGGCTTGTTGCTATAGACTCCTCAACCACATTTCCCATAAGGGAGGTGGTGATCAGGCCTGCAACCACAATTTTATAGAAAATAAACTTTTACTCAAACAATGAAGGAAATGTTGTACTAAAATAATGCATAAACATGATACATAAATAGGGACTTTAGCCTCTTGGTTGGGCTCTAACCTAAGGGGACTCAGTGCTCTGCAAAAAAATTAGAATTGAAAAAACAATAGACTTTTCATTAACATAAAATAGTCCAGCTCAATTACATCATGCAATGACAAGATCAAGCTCCTATCTCTTGAGAGATGTTGGCTTAGTGGGTCCTAACCCAGGTTCAAAGTTAAATTTTCCAAACAAATCCCTACACTACTTACCCTTTCGGCATCAATCCACAGAGTGTGGACTCAAGTCTCACCCGAAGTAGTATGGGCAGATGCTGGAACCAAGTCTCTACACCTAGAGATGGTTATGATGTCATTTTATGCCCTAAACCTTCACTCGCATAGATCGATAAGCCCTTGAGGTTTATTGATATAACCCCCTCTTACCAGTTTCTAGGCCTTTGTGAAGGTCTACAACTGTCTTTCGCAAACCCTAAACAGGTGAATCAACCACTTACACACCTCTGTAATTACTCCTAATTTTGTTATTACCCAGATCGGCTTAAGTTTCTGATATCTTTAGCATGCATTAAGATATTCTTCATGTAAACAGATGTTATTACTTTCATTCATATAACAATGTAAACCATGCATAATCGCGCATTACTACAATATTAAATCATAAACACAATATTCATCATAACATAAACACATTCATTCATAATAGAAGTAATTGGGTAAAACACAAATATTTCTAGAATAATCTCTTTATTGATGCTTTAGATTTTCTTACAGACTCAAGACTACCCTGCGCACTCAACTGTAGGGGTCTACGCACTCAACTGCGAACTCTACTCTAGGCCTCTGCGCACACAGCTACAGAGCCTCTCTTCTACTCTAAGACTCTTTTCTCTTCACTTCTAATGACCCATTACATCCACTATGAGCTTAACTAAACTTCCTTAGACTCTTCTAAGACTCTCCTTCTTATAAAAGCTGACACAACTTACATAAAAGAATGGAAAATCCCTTTATAACACTTACTATCTACGCATTGCGTGACCATAACTTGCAGAGACTTTACACTTTACATCACAAAAACTTAGTCTTTCTTCCCAAAAACTTGGGCTTTTGCCCCAAAATTGACCGCAGGGGACCCTGTCCACACAGGTTCCCAACACTAATATCGTGACTCACCCCCGAGTCACTCTGCTAACACGGAGACCTCCCAATTCAACTTGTGCCATTGCTACCTTAACTACACTCTGCGTGGCTACCTGCTTGAGATTCTCAACCAACTACTTGGTCATTGTTCCTGCACTATCTTCTTTTACCTTATGTTGTGTCCTCTGTAGGCCTCCTAGCTTCTCTTCAATGGCGGCAGAGATAACATATGCCTCGTCCAACCAAGGCCCCAATCTAGCCTTGAGGACCACCTCTTTTCATTGTGTTGCCTCCACCTATTTGAGCAACTGCTTTGCTTATGCAGCTTATCCAGTCGTTGTGAGATAGCGATGGTGCGTGTCGTCACTGTTTCTTCATCATACTGCTGCTGTAATTCCCGGGCCTCTGTGTTCAACCTCTATAGGTTAGGATCCTCCTACAAAGTCGTAACGGCCTCCATCGACTGTTCAAAGAGTGAGGTGTAATCCGCCACTGCGACATCCAGTATCGCTACTACATCCTTTACAGTTGCCTTGCTCTATTCTCTGACCTGTGGTGGAGTTGAAGATTGTGACTTCATCTCAAGCTCTGTGATTCTAAGGTTCATTTCAAACTAAACCTTGGTCATCTTTGTCCTTCCATCACGCACACCTGCAACCAACCTCCCAATCCTGGCCTCCACTGGCACTTCTTCTGGGATATGCAGCTCTAGAATGGTTATGCATGCTTCAGCCACCACTGCTGCGGTGTGCTCATTCTTCTCCTGAACCTTCTTCCAGGCTTCTAGCGTGGCTTTCTTCTCAATGAATATCTATCTTTTGTTGACTTTCTGGTCGCTGATCATGATCAACGCGTGTTGCTCTCGAGCCTTAAGATCTTCAATCACACTTGCTTATAGTGTGTAAAGAAATTCACTGGGGATTGTAGCCAAGTTGAGGCTAACATTCCTCAACACGCTAACAATAGCCTTGTTAGCTTCTTCCTCTATGCTTAGAGCTCCATCTGGCAGCGTCACTGCCCAGAGATCTAAGGATCGAACCAACTCTGCTACTTGAGTGGTCCCCATTGCCAAACTAGTTGATGTCGTGCCACTCTAGCCTGCACCTGCCTGCAGTCTAGGTTTTTGGATCTACAGTTCACGCAGACCTATTTGTATAATGACCATCGCTTGCTTCTGCTACTTCTCAAACTGCTGCAATAGTTTCGCTGTCGTATGTCTTACCTTGTCACCAATATTGTCCAAGTCACCCTCCGTCAAGGTGACTGGATCGAGCGATGATTTTGAGGCCTTGGTATTCTTTCGCTACCCCTCCTTTTCCTATTCCCTATGTCACTTTACGGGAAAAGGAGTGCTCTCCAGATCTCTGCCTCCCTCTTCTGACTGTTCATCTTCCTCCATTTGGGGGAAAGTAGACTTTTGACTTCTGTCAAATCCATGCTCTTCTTGCTCTGCTTGTTCCTTTGTGGCGTGATCTACTTCTGCGCGGTCTTCTCCTCAATCTCCTTCTTCCTCTTTTCTGCCAACTACTACACCTTCAACACACTTCCTTTTTCTGCTCTTTCATGGACTTGGTAGTCCCGGTGGCCAAATCCAATGGTGAGTACCATTCAACTGGCCATCACTTGAGGATCTATGAAATGGCATCATCCATAGCCAAATAGGGGAGATCATATCATTTCTGATCCAGATCCTTCAGCACCCAGATGTAAATTTGGTGGAGGTCCGCTTTGAACTTCATATACCCAGATAACTACTCAAAAATAGTTGGTGACAATCATCGCTTGTGGTTGATGGTTGCATGAATGCTTGCCTCCATTAGCACCCAAAAGATTTTTCTTTCATGAACCTATGAAACGTCCTTTTGTGGCCCATAGCAAAGCAAACTTCACTGGTTCTAGTAAATCTATCTGAATTGGAGGAAACTGGTTGTCCTCTGGCAACTCCCATAGGACCAGCACAATTGATAAGAGTAGCCATGAATAATGAAATGTCTTTCTTTGGTCCTGTACCTCCCTATAGTTCACGAGGAACTCACTACACATGTAGCACACCTAATTGAACTGTACACCCTCCATGCACTAAGCCACTAATGAGACCACTGGTGTCGGAACCTTATCCGAGTTACACTTCCTCATCACTTTTCCAGCCAAAATTTGGGTGGCCACTTTCACTGCAAGGTCAGTGATACTAGAGAGGGAATACCCATGCACTTTCTTGACAAGTTTGAACTTGTCCTTCATCTTCTCAGTGAGGTTGTGCTCACCCTTCTTGCTGCGAAATGCCTTTGTTGGATTCAGTCTAGAGTGAGGGAGTATTGTGATCCTATCGATCAACATATCAGTGATTGGTATCAATTCACTCAACCACAAGCACCTGCCATGCACAAGGCACAACAACTGCTTGATGACCATCAAGTTTATGGGTGCGCGGAAGTAGTGCACCACCCATAGGAGGCTCAATAATCCTGCCTTGTTTACCCCCTAGATCCATTCCATCAGCTCCAACACGGTGATACCAGACTCCTTGTAGAACACGCGCTTCATGAATGTATCGATAGCCAGGTGGGGAAATTGCTCAACGTCTCCCAAATTCCAATCTTCAAGCTTCATATGTGCGATGCATGCCAAGCGCGGACCTTCAAATGTTATGTTTTTTAATAGTAGAGGGTTGTTCAGGAGGAACTGTCCCTCATCTAAGTCCTTTGGGACCTTCACCTTGCCCTGGCATAGAGGGATGTACTCCGGCAGCTTCGAAATGGGGTCTATCCCCTCAACATTTATGTCTTCCATGCTCTCGTCGGCCTCCAGGTATACCACTTTGCCTTTCTCCTGTGGGGTGGGCTTTTCTTTCCACTGCGCCTTTGTAGCTACTTGTTTCCTCGGTGACTCACACATCGGAAAAATTTTCTTTTGTTTATCCTTCTTTAGCTTAGGAGCCTCTCTTGGCGGTATAGGCATCGGCCTAGGCGACCTCGGAGCCTTAGGAACTACTGCAGGAACCTCCATACTCACGACTTCATCGGCAGCTCCCTCAGAGGTGACAGTGCCCCCAATACTAGAGGTCTTAGCTGGTGCAGACATGAAGTTGTTAATGAGGTTCTGGGTTTCCTCAGGTAACTTATCAAACACAAAACTAGCAATAAATTCCTCAAAGAGCTCATAGTTCATGCGCAATAGATATAACAACACATAAATTCTCAAAAAGCAAAGTGTTTCTCACTGGATGGCCATATGTAATTTATAGGCAATTTCAAATTCAAATTTGACTGTTCCCCCCAAAATCCATCCATAAATGCGAGATTGGTGGCATATTTCCAAATATTTCACACTTGATTTCAGCCTTAAATGCCTTAAATTCCAATCACCCGCTCCTCTTAATCGTCTTCTGGCAGTCAAATCATGAACAGTGATAGTAACGGTCACTTTATGGCTATGATGTGTGGTCTCTCGTCTTGTAGCGCAGCTCCCTTCACATGTCTACTAACACTGTGGCACCCTTCTATTCTGCATATACCCCTCATCACAATTCTACAACCAGGGTAGTGTAGTTTACAGTCTCGCACCTCCTTGCGGCTGCCTGGAGCACTAAGACTGTGCTACCGTCATATAGTCACCTAGCCGAATCCTTGGTGTATGGCTTCAATCAGATGCCATTAACCTTTCTGGGAAATTGATCTCCATTCAATTTTACAAGCTGAACTACTCCACCATCAGTAATCTCCTTGATCACATATGGTCCTAGCCAATGCATTTGAAATTTTCCTGGAAATTTATCAAACTTGCTGCCATATAATAAAATTAAATTGTTTACCTTGAAGGTGCACAGTTTGATGTGCCGATCGTGCCATGCCTTTTCGCACTCCTTCTAAACTTGTTGATGGAATCTAGCATAGAATCTATCTTCCTCCAGCTCTATCAGCTGCGCAAGCCTCTCTTCTAAGGCTCTGCAATCTGCCATCCCTGTGAACGCCGCTATGCATAGACTAGATACAATGTATTCCATCAGCATCACTACTTCTACGCCATAGACCAACCTGAAAGGTGTCTGTCTAGTCAACTTCTTACAAGTAGTTCTATAGGCCCTTAACACCACTCGTACATGCATGTCCCAATAATTCCTTTGCACATTACAAACCTTTGTTATCACATTCTCTAATATCTTATTAAATGCTTCCACCATCCCATTAGCCTGAGGATGATATGGCATGCTTTTTTGATGATACACTTGGAATTCTTCCGTTAACACACTGATGATTTCATTAAGGAAGTGTGTATTATGATCACTCACTAAAATCTTTAGGCAAACGAACCTACTCAGCACATATTCAAACAGGAGCTTCATTGTTGTTGCCCCTATACAATTCTTTACAGGCTATGCCTCCACCCATCTAGTCAAATACTCAGTCACAGTGATGATATACTGCACACCTGTCTTCTTTCTTGGAGCCTAAATCAGCCATACAAAATCAATCGCCCATTTCTCAAATGGCTACAATGACACTTGCAGATTCAATGGTAGCTCATCCCTTTGCTATGGCCTGCCTGTCCTCTGACATGCATTGCATGCCCTACAATATGCTTTGGAATCCTTATGCAATGTTGGCCACCACAACCTAGTGTGTAAAATCTTATGCACTGTTGCTTTTCCTACATAATGACCTCCGACATCCCATCCATGAGCTTCAGCTAGGATACTGCTTCATTCAAAATAAATCACATAACGTTGCATTATCTCTTCTGATCCCATTTCATACAAATGACCTGCAATCACAGATAATTCAGCCATGCACACCACTAATTCCTTATTTTGTTGACTAGTGTATCCCTCTGGAGCCATTCTCGTAGTCAGGAAGTGGATGATGTCTGTAGAATGGTTGTCTGCCACACGCACCACAAAGAGTTGCGCGTCAGCCAATCCTTCCTCCAAATTAGTGGGCTCCTCACCTGTTTCAATGCGCGACAGATGATTTGGTCCTGCATTCAATCACCCAAGATTCACAATGACTTCGAAATCATACTCCTAAAACAACAACAGCCATCCGTATATTCCCCCCCCAAAAAAAAAAAAAATTCTTGTTGACTAGGTACTTTAATGCAGAATGGTCTGTGTACATCTTAAAGTGTCCACCTAGCAAGTAATGCATGGACTTATAGAGCGCATACACCATAGCCAACCCTTCGTTCTCTATCATTGAATAGTTCTTTTTAACCTTAGACAACTTCCTACTTGAAAATTCTATCGGGTGATCCAGTTCTCCTTCACCAGCATGTGTCAGTACTGCTCCCAGCGCAATACATGATGCATCCACATGCACATGAAATTCTTTCTTCCAATCCAGGAAGACTAGGATTGGCATGGTGACCATCTCTTCTTTTAACACATCCGGGCTCCACTAACATTCCTCATTCCAACAGAATTTAACATCATTTTTCAACAATTTCTCCATCGGCGTAGTAGTCTGAGCATGACTCTTGATGAACTTTCGATAATAACTAGTATGACCCAGTGTTTCCCACAGCTGTTTAACACTTCTTGGTGCCTCCAAATTAATTATAACCATGATCTTAGTTGGGTCCACCATTAATCCTTGTCGACACACCACATGGCCCAACAAGATTCTAAAAGGGACGCAAAATAAGCACTTTTTCTAGTTTAGTGCAATCTGATACCTTTGGCATGTATCCAGCATCAAGCGTAAACTAGCTACATGGTGTTTGACCAATCCAAACACCATCCAATCATCAAAGTATACCTCCAAAAACTTGTGAATGAACTCTTTGAACATCGCAATGACTACGTGCAAAAAGATTGTTAGTGCATTCTTTAGTTGAAAAGGCATTACAGTATACTCAAAGCATCCCCATTCAGTCACAAAGGTAGTCTTACTCCTATCTTCCGGCATGATCTTGATCTAATGGTACCACGAAAACCCATCAGTGAATGAATATGCTTCTTGTCCTCTTACATTATCCATTACTTCATTGCTGAATGAAGTTGGAAAAGGATCATGTACACAAGCATCATTTAGCTTCGTGAGATCTACCCATATCCTTATTTCATCCTTCTGCTTCTTTTCCTAAATGACCATTGGACTTACCCAATTGGAATCCTCCACTAGTTCAATAATACTTGCTGCTAACATTTTGTCCAACTCCTTGCAGACCTTTTCCTTATACTTGTGATTAAGGCAAGATGGATGCTACTTCACAAGCTTCATGTCTGGTTTCAACATTATCTTCATTACTCCTAAATCGCCTATTATCCCTTTCAAGTCTGAAAACTTTGTAGGAAACAAATCCTGGTACTCATGGAGCAACTCAACGACCTTATCCACCATAGCATCATCCCAGTAGTCCCCTATCTTCACAAACTTTGGCTTCACCTCTGTTCCAATGTTCACTTGTCGAGTTTTCAATGGAGAGGTGATATCCCGATTATCTATCTACGGCCCTTCAACTTCACAGTGGCCTTCGACATCTGGGATATTAATGTTCCTAGTATCCTTCTCTTCTTCTTTAGCAGTCACATTGTAGCACTCTAGTGCATGGTGCAGCTGGGTGGTCCAATTTGGTTGAGTCAAATCCAAGGGATCTTGTGGGATTTTGAAGATTGTAGCTTTGATCTCCTGCAACGCTTCATTGATGCACTCAAATCCATCCTCAAAACTAAATGTCATTAGGAACCTCTGCCTCAAAATATCCCATTCGTCAGTGCCATGGTGGAGCTCTGTTTCCAAGTACCAATTCATTGGTATTACGTCCAAAGTGTGACAGAATAGATGCACCCACTCTAGTTGCAGTTCTTCTCCATAAGCATCAGTCCATTTTGCTAAGTGGTCACACAGATCACTCCTCCCATCATATTTCTTTGTCAATCTCACCTTTGGGTGACCAAACCGCACCCTCATCAGTCTTCTGTATTCGTGCCATCCATCGAAATTGTCTTTATGTGTACCCCACCATGTTGCAGGCGTAGCACTCATCGCCAAGTCCAGGGATTGGAAGCAATGCTTCTTTAGCACTTCCCTTTGAAATGCATCCAAAAATTTATCAACGTCAATTAAACCATCTGTTAGGATATTCCGACACATAGGAAATAGTTAGGTATAACTTGGTCTAGTGTAGAGTTAGGTAAAGTGTGTTTCTTTACTATGAACTTTTGTAACTTACAACCCGACGGTCACGACATGTAGTGATCCGACAGTTCATTCTCTCCTTGGGATTAACGACACTTGATCCGTGGCTTAACACCTGATTGGTCCATGATCTCTATTTAAAGAGCATGGAGGGTCATTTGTAGGGTAACCATTCATGAGAGAAGCTTATGTAAATTTTCGTTCTTTTATTAATAAATTGCCTGAAGTGGCCGCATTGGCTCAGGCCATGGACTGTTTCCCTCTTTGAGGGTTTTAACCACGTCAAGAATACTGGTGTATTGATCTGTGATCTATTTGTGAATAGTGTCCTTTGGTGTTCTATCTGAGGAACTTACCTTGTAAATTCCTATATGGTATCAGAGCTATTTGAGGGCCGCATCCATTGTTGATCCAAATTTGAAGCCGGTAGAACTGCATCTAACTGTTGTTTCCTAGATCTATTGTTTCTAACTGTTTTCAGGCCGAGAGGGCTGCTCTATTGTGTTAGGAGCATTTGTTCCATTGAGGAACCCCTTTCATTTCATGCAAAAAGGTTTCTGGTAGCCCTAGCTACGTCATTTTTAAGATCTGGAGGTATACAATGTTTATTTGCAGTTTCTAGTTATTTTCTCTCTGTTTATTTCGGTTTATTTATCTCTTTGTTTTTTATTACCTGATCTACACCTTTCATTTCTACGTATGCTCTTTGCCCCATGATCTAGGTGGATATTGGTGGCCACCCGCTAATTCCACTTGGAACCCTACTAGTGCTTCTTTTAGTTTTTCAATTTCCTTAATTATAGCATAGTTTACTATTTGTAGCATTTTTTTGGGTCCTAAACTTTCGGAGCCGTTTTGAGGCCCTAAACGACGTTTTTTGGGAAATCTACTGCCAGCAATTTTCTTGCCAAAAAAATCGTCTTTTTCGTTGTATTCCTCAGAGAGATCTTTCCAAGGGGCTATCATGTGCATCAAACGGAGATAATATGACCAATTCGCGACCCCAGGAAGTTGGCTATCCAACTCACCCCAACGGGGCCCACAAATTCTTGGTGTTACATCTCCTTGGGTTAGGGTTTTGGTTGTTTAAGGTTTTCTCTTATTGTTCAATAATAAAAAGGCACTTGAGCCTCATTGTAAGACAGTTCAGAGGCATGTAGCCACCACATCTCTGCTCAGAGATAAGCTACCATCGCCCTAGCTGGTTTATTTCCATTACTGTTTGTAAGCATATTTCAGTATTTTACATTAATGAAATGAAGTATTATTTCCACTGCATATATGTGTTTGTGGTTATCTCTATAATTTGTTGCATTCCTGTTTAAGTTCGAATCACCCCGCAACTCTGTGTGATCTGGGAAAATTAGAAATAGAAAGGAAGTTTTTTTTCTCATGCGTATGCTCTTTTCCGCCATGCCTTAATGCGATCTCGAAAAATCAGAAGCATTGAGGAAATTTGTTAGTTTTCGGGTAAAGCTAACTTCAAACCATAAGGTTTTTTTTTTGTTGTATGTCCGTTTTGGGTTTTTTGGTTTCTATTTTGCAGGAAAAAAAGAGCCTTTTCTAGTAAGCATGCACCCCAAAGCTCCGACAACTAAAAAAAAAAAAACCCCTTCTTCTTTTCCAAAAATTACTAACCTTCTAAACTAGCTCACTTGGTTCAAAGTTACTTTATGAGAATAGAGGTCTTGAGTTCAAGTATTTCTCTTTATTGAGCTAATTAGATTAAGTTTGTAAAAGGGACAGATTTTTTTTTAAATATAACATTATCATTCATTACCGCACATTCCCACACTTCATCAGCATCTTCAACAACTTTTCTTTCAAAAGTCATAACTTCTTCATCCGGAAGCCATTTTCAGAGCCGTTTTTTTTTAATCAACCTAGTTTTTCGAGATCTTTCCATTGGAACACTTAGTTTTAGCATCTATATCTTCAGTTTTTGTTAAAATGGAAAGTCCATGCCAAGTTATTCTTGATAGCACCAACTACTTCCAATGGTGGTCCTACATTGTGGATTTACTTAGAATTAAAGTTCTTTACAAAATAGCCTCAGGCCAACAAACCAAACTGAAAGATGAAGATAAGGCAACCAAATGGGAAAATAGGAAAGATCAAGCACGTGGGTTGATAGGGATGTCTATTTCTCCAGACCTTAGATTCCATATTGCAGAACTTGGTACTCCTAATGAAGCAATGAAATAGATCACTAAACTTTTTGGAATTAAAAATGAACTTAGAGCTCATCAACTCGAAAATGAGTTGCTTACATTGGACCCCAATAATTTTTCTTCCATCGAAATTTTTTTGTCCAAGTTCAAGACCCTTAGACTTCTCTTGGAAGGTGTTAAGGTTAAGAAAGAAGATGGTAACCTTATATATTCCATTCTTACTAAGTTGGGACCAGCCTACTCTGTGTTTGTTTTCACCTTCCATTCTACAAGAGAAGCCTTCATTTCTCAAGGACAAGACTACAAGCCCCCTTCCTTTGATGCCTTTTGTGATACTTTAATAAGAGAACAAGAAAAACTCTTACACCTTGGTCTTCTTAATCTTGGAAACTCTTCTAAGAAAGCCTTAGCCTCCCAGCAGCAACCAAATTCAAAGAATCCTAAGAAGCTGTATCCTAAAAAGAATGGTCCTAAACCAAACTAGGGTCCTAAGAAATTTTAGTCTCAAAATGAAAAATCATTTCGACAAAATGATAAGGCAAATAAAGAAAAAGGGAAGAATACTGATAGACATTGCCACTTTTGTAATGGAGATAGCCACTTAGAATCCAAATGCTTTAAGGAGATGGAAGCCTTGGAAGTAGCAATGAAGAAGCATACATCCATTTGGAGCACTCTTCAACTTCAAATTCATCTTCAGGGATAGCACTTTCTGCATGTGGTTGTCAAACATCTCGGTCTAGGAATGCACTAAATGTATCTTCTTCTTCTAATTCTCATGAGTGGCTCATTAATTCTGGAGCTTCTTATCACATGGCCAGAAAGAAAGCCATGTTTTCATCTTTAAATGATTGTAACACCAAAAATATATATGTTGGTGATGATAGATATCTTAGTGTTATAGGGACTGGAACTGTTCATATAGACAATGGTCAATTTAATGATGTATTATGTGTTCCAACCTTATCCTGCAACCTTCTATCTGTATATCAGATAACTCATTTAGGTGATGGTAAAATCGTTGAATTTTCACCTCATGATGTTGTAATTAAGGACCTAAGAGATCCTAGACAGATTTTAGCTACTGGCAATGTTGATGATGCTACAAAGTTGTATAAGTTTAACAACTTTGGGTCATCAAATATTCCCTCGGTATTTGTTGCTCATAATGATGAAGTGAGCAAACTTTGGCATGAGTGATTTGGTCACTTAAACTATCGCTCCATTTAGAATCTATGTAAAGAAAATATGGTGACAAGTCTTCCAATGGTATCTTCAAAAGATGGTGTTTGTTCCAGATGTGTACTCGGAAAACATCATCGAGATAGTTTTGAAAAACATGCCTCTTGGCATGCCTCAGCTCCTTTACAGCTTGTTCATAGTGATTTATGTGATCCACTTCCAGTTGTTTTATTCTCTGGCTACAAGAATTTCTTAATTTTCATTGATGATTTCTCCATACGCTCTTGGGTATACTTCTTAAAACTCAAGAGTGAAGTATTTAACATGTTCTTGGCCTTTAAGGCCTTCGTTGAAAAACAATCTAGACATCAAATTCTTAAGCTAAGATCTGATAATGGCAGAGAATATGTTAACAACAAATTCATCAACTTTTGCACTAAGAATGGAATTCAAATGCAACATATTGTTCCATATACTCCACAACAAAATGGTGTCGCTGAAAGGAAGAATCACACCTTAAAGGAAATGGCTAATGATATTCTTCAATCTAAAGGACTTAGTCTTAATTTTTGGGCAGACACAATTAACTGTGAAAATTACATAATAAATAGCACTCCTACAAATATTTTAAAGAATATAACTCCAGAAGAAGCATGGAGCTCAATTAAGCCAAATGTAAGTCACTTTCATGTTTTTAGAAGTGAAGCATGGCCCCATATTGTAGATGAGAAACATAAAGCTTTAGAACCTAAGAGTGAAAAATGTATTTTTGTTGGATACTCTGAAGATGTCAAAGGATACAGACTTATTCCACTTAAGTCAAAAAATGTTATCATCAGAAGAGATGTAAAGTTTTTTGAAAATATATCGGCCTACGAGCCTAGTTCAACGGATGTGCCACCTCTCTCTATCCCTTCTACTTCTGAAAATATTTCTTCTTCAGATGATGACAGCAAGGATGAAAATCCTCCCTCACCTTCTCAGGATCCCCCTTCAGCTCCTCAGCTTCCAAAATGGGTCTGTGCTACTCGAGATGCAGCAGGTGCTCTTGTCGGTGATCCTACAAATCAGTGGCATACACGTTCTTAGTTCGATCGAGCCTCTTCTTTACTAGCTCAAGTTTCAGCTAATTATGATCCTGACAACTTTGCAGAAGCTTAAGGCCATCCTGATTGGGACGTAGCTATGAATGAAGAATATCATTCATTATTGGTAAATGATACATGGGATCTTGTTCTTCTACCAAAGGGATGAAAACTTGTTACATGCAAATGGGTTTACAGAACCAAGTATGGACCAGATGGAAAAGTTGATAAACATAAAGCTCATCTTGTTGCTAAGGTTTTTTCACAAGTAGAAGGCATTGAATATACTGAAACCTTATCCCTTATTGCCAAAATGAACTCTATCTGCCTTATTCTTTCCCTTGCTGCCTCTTTCAAATGCGAAGTCCATCAGATGGATGTTAAATTTGCCTTCTTGTATGGGGACTTGCATGAAGAAATCTATATGGAACAACCTAATGGATTTATACAAATAGACTCCAACCTTGTATGTCGACTTAAGAAATCCCTTTATGGTCTCAAGCAAGCCCCTCGAGCTTGGTATGCCAAAATGGATAGCTTTCTTTTAGAAACTAGCTTTTCTAGGTGTCATTCTGGCAATACTGCCTACACCAAGAAAGTGGGCAAGTCCCTTATCATTCTTGTTCTTTATGTTGATGATATTATCCTTACTGGTAGTGATCCCAACCTTATAAACCATGTGAAGTCCAGCCTTAAAAATAAGTTTGAAATGACAGACTTAGGACACTTGCATTGTTTTCTTGGTCTTCAAGTCTTGCAATCCAAGGAAGGTATTTCCCATTCCCAGTCCAAGTATGCATGTGATCTTATACGCCATTTTCACATGGAAGACTGTAAGCCAACCCCTTCTCCCTTTCAATCTAGAGCCAAACTTTCAGTCACTTGTACTTCACCTAAAGTTGATGCTACCTTATACCATCAACTTGTAGGAAATCTCTTGTATCTAATCCATACTCATCCTGACCTTTCCTTTGTTGCTGGCCTTATTGCTCGGTTTATGAAAAACCCACGTGAAAGTCATTGGAAAGTAGCTAAAAGAATACTTCGTTATGTTTGAGGTACAGTTTAGTTTGGGATTCATTACAGTGCTGAAGAATCTCCTCTATTGGTTGGTTTCACTAATTCTGATTGGGCCAGTGACCCTGATGATCAGAAGTCTAATACAAGTTATGTGTTCACTCTTGGTTCAGGATCTATTACATGGGCTTGCAAGAAACAAAGTGCCATTTCTCTTTCTTCAGTAGAAGCAGAGTATCATGGTGCCGTAGAAACTAGTAAGGAAGCCCTATGGCTTCGTCAGATCCTATCAGAGTTTGGCTTTCAACAGCAGCATCCGACTACACTTTGGTGTGATAATCAAAGTGCCATTCAACTATGCAAAGATCTAGTCCAACATCAGCGTAGAAAACACATTGAACTGCATATGCACTTCGTTAGAAAACTCATTCATGACTATGTTCTTAAAGTGCAATATTGTTCAACATATGATCAACTTGCAGACATCTTTACAAAGGCTCTCACAGAGGCAAAGTTTACTAAACTTCGATTTATGGTTGGAGTTCAAGAAGTTGTCACTAAGGGGGGATAGGCTCTAATTCCTCCTTCCTTCTCCTATTGTGTCATATTAGTACATCCTTCAATCCTATCCCAAGTTGTTATTAAGGGGGATGTTAGGATATTCCGACACATAGGAAATAGTTAAGTATAACTTGGTCTAGTGTAGAGTTAGGAAAAGTGTGTTTCTTTAATATGAACCTTTGTAACTTACAATCTGACGGTCACAAAATGTAGTGATCCGATGGCTCATTCTCTCCTTGGTATTACTGACACTTGATCCGTGGCTTAACACCTGATTGGTTCATGATCTCTATTTAAAGAGCATGGAGGGTCATTTGTAGGGTAACCGTTCATGAGAGAAGCTTATGTAAATTTTCATTCTTTTATTAATAAATTGCCTGAAGTGGTCGCGTTGGCTCAGGTTGTGGATTGTTTCCCTATTTGAGGGTTTTAACCATGTCAAGAATACTAGTGTATTGATCTATGATCTATTTGTGAGTGGTGGCCTTGGTGTTCTGTCTGAGGAACTTACCCTGTAAATTCCTACACCATCATAATAAGGTAGAATTATTACCTCCAATGATACACAACACAGTGATTTAGTCATCATGTTACAACGTAGCATATACACTTCATGCAATCGATTATGCCAATGTTCCAATTCCTCATATGAATCCAACATGCAAGATCATTCACGGTCCCATTCAATACGTCCATCAGCTGTCGGATTCACCCAATCTTGATCTCGCGTCGTTATCTTACAAATTTGGTCCAAATCATTGTCGCTTTCATAATCGTGGACCAGTTCAGTATAGCGTGGTCCTTCTGTAGGGTCCAAAGGTACTACTACACGGAGTGATTTTCTTTCAATGACGTCATCCACTTCTTCAAATTGATCACCCCATTCATGTCAATATCCCAATTGATCCCAAGGACTGCGAGGTAGGGATTGACATCATCAAAAATCTCTATTATCTCAAAATCAATTGATGCACTCGCACCTTCAATATCTACTGTCACTCCCTACAATATTCCCATGGGGATAATCTTTTTTTGATTCACCATCCTCAATTGAATAGGAGACCACTGCAATGAAAGTCTCCCCAGTCTCTCCCATGTTTGTTTCGGGAAGACATTCGCATCTGACCCAAGATCTAGAATAACTTGGTCCATTTCATATTCTCCTATTTGTGCGGTGAGCCTCATCTCACGTCCTGTTCTTGCCTTATGCTTACCAATTTCTTGATCATGCACGGTCCCTCAGGAGAATTACCAACACATTTATTGATCAACTCTTGTAATCCTTTTATGGCCTTGCTATCACGTAGCAGCTTCATACAGGTCTCTAGAAAGGTAGTGGGCATGGAAGGGTCCATTTCTTTAGACTTCTTATCCTAACTTCCTGAGGTAGAAGCCTCAGCGAAGCTTTTCTTTGCTTCCATGGAGGTCTCTTTTGTGTGTTCTAGATCAAAGCCAACCTCATTCTCTGGAGCTTTTCAGACCCATTCACTTTCTTCAGGATTCTTTCCCTTATCCTCTCCAGTCTTCATTCCACTTCATAGCACAATATTCACACTAGGATCTTCTTCACGGGGTTAATTCCTCATCATCTGCAAGATTTAGGTAGGTTGTTGAGGCTGCGTCCCTTTTTCAAGCATCTTATCTATTAATACAGGGCAGTCTTCTGTTGTGTGGCCAAACTGAGTACAATATCGGCATGAAAAGTGTGTTGGGTTCATACATTCTCACGCATAGTGTCCTAGTCCTCCAAAATTGTAGCAAATAACTTGTCCCCGACCTCGTGTAGGTCCTCCTCCACCTCGGCCTCACCCTCGCCCCTGATATCCTCCTCACACTCCCCTACTGCCTTGATTCGGAGGCTGATTTTTTGTCTACATTTGATACACGGGCGTTCTCTCTATCATTAACTCGTAACTACAGCAATTGCACTCCTCGTGACCTATTGATTTGCATAAGTTGTAGAATAGTTGCTGCGGTGTCTATACAAATTTTTGTAGTAAGTGGCAATTATTTGTCGCATGTTTTCCAACTACCTGACAGATAGCACACCATAGCACAGGCCATGTACTTTGCCCTGCTTGAGCTTCTGGATTCAGAGGCATCAACCCTCCTCCTATAACATAGTTCGCGAAGATAGGGCGATGCTCTTTATTATGACCTTAACTCTTACATTTCAAACACCAAACTTCCTCGCGCACTTCTGGCCAAGCTACTCTATCCTTCTTCAGACTTTGGAATTCTAGGCAAAGTTTCTGCAACTCCACGTGAATCTGCTGAACTCCCAAAGAAGCATCTTGAATTGGTGTCTCGTACAATCTCAATGTAATCTCCGGGGCCTCCACTTGGGTCCCAATCTTTTGCTATGATAAAGTAACCCTTAGATGAGGCAAGAGCGAAACCACAAACCATTCATGATGCTGCCCATCTGTAAGATTCATATTAGATTCATGGATCTTCCACTTCAATTTATGATCCAGCTCCTAGGGTGTCTTTCCAGGCTTCATCATGATCTCCTTGAATTCAATGATGGATTGCGCTTCAGATTTGGGCCTACTGAATTCCCTATTTAGCACAGTATGAATGTTTGCCAATGCAGCTGTCGAGTTATCAGTGTAGTACTTAATGTACCACATCAGCGCACGTTCCTGCAAAGAAGTAACCAACATTTTTTTCTTCATCTGATCATCTGTAATGTTTTGGGCTTTCCACACAGCCTTCGTGATGAACCAAAACTGGTTCAGGTCCTCATTTACCATGCCCTTGAAAATGGGCAACTTCTCTCTATTCGCCATATTGAATGGTGGTGGAGGTGGTGGTCGTGTGGGCGAAATTGTATGTGGTGGAGGTGAAAATGGAGGTGGTGTGGGTGGATGGGGTATTCGTGGGAACCCTTGCCTTATTAACTGGACAACGCTCTATGGAGAAGCCTGTGCTACTTCTTCGTCGTCAGTCAAAGGAGGCTCAATCAGTGAGCTATATTCAGGTCCTGCTCCCCTTATATCCCTGAATAACTTTCCACTTTTCGTAGATCCAAACATCAAGGTAGTTAGATAACCCACTTTTCACATAAGAGAATTTTAATCCAAGTATTCAAATATCTTAAATACTTACCTCGCAGTCCTTTGGAGAAGTTTTTCTCTACTTCATTGTATTTGACCAATGTATCAACTACAAACTCTGTCACAAAACCTCCGAGGACACGAGCAAGCTAGTGATCGACAATGTGCACGACCTTATCTTCAGAGGCTTCCAATATTCGCACTAACTTCGGGGTCCACATTATTTGACTACCAAGTCTCCATCTTCCATGGTCATTTGCCAATTTAGCGATCCACTCGTATAGCTCGATGGGAAGGAACAAAAGAAAATTTTGTGTATCTCTGTGTACAAATAACTATCCAACCATTGTTCTTTCGTTAATGGTGGGTTCCTGTTCTCTTGTGTCGTGAATTCATGGATCTTCCTATCCAACCAATCTTCAATTTCTTTCTTAGTTGGATTCCATTTGTGCAACATCACACATCTCTTTATGCAGATCTTGGTCCCGACAGTGAAACCATTTGTTGTCTTAGTGGGTCCTGACCCAGGTTCAGAGTTAAGTTTGCCAAACAAATCCTACACTACTGGCCCTTTCGGCATGAATCTGTAGAGCGCGTACTGAAGTCTCACCCGAAGCAATATGGGGGGATGTTGGGACCAAGTTTTCACACCTAGAGATGGTTATGTTTTCATTTTATGCCCTAAACCTTCCTTCATGTAGATCGATAAGCCCTTGAGGCTTATCGATATAACCCCCTGTTACTAGTCTCTAATCCTTCACGAAGCTCTACGACTGTCTTTCACGGACCCTAAACAGGTGGATCAACCACTTACATGCCTCTGTATTTACTCCTAAGTCTGCTATTACCCAAATCGGTTTAAGTGTCTGATATCTTTAGCATGCATTAATATATTCTTCATGTAAACAGATATTATTACTTGCGTTCATATAACAATGTAAACCATGCAGAATCATGCATCAATATAGTATTAAATCATAAACCCAATATTCATCATAACATAAATGCATTCATTCATAACAGAAGTAATTGGGAAAAACACATATATTTCCAAAATAATCTCTCTATTGATGCTTCATATTTTCTTACAGACTCAAGACTACTCTGCGTACTCAACTGCAGGGATCCACGCACTCAGTTACAAACTCTACTCTAGGCCTCTGCACACACAGATGCAGAGCCTCTCTTCTATTTTAAGAGTCTTTGCTCTTCACTTCTAATGACCCATTACATCAACTATGAACCTAGCTGAACTGACTTAGACTCTCTAAGACTCTCCTTCTTATACAATCCCATGGTCATGGACTATGGGTAGGTCTATACAAGCTGACACAAATTACATAAAAGAAGGGAAAATCCCTTTATGACACTTACTATTTACGTGCTCCACGACCATAACTTGCGGAGACTTTACACTTTACATCATAAAAACTTGGGATTTTGCCCCAAAATTGACTGCAGGGGACCTTGTCCTAACAAGAGTACTTCCTTCTTATAAAACTTTGAATCCTAATGATCCCGTAGGAATTTTTATTTATATAAAGAGGATTGTGGGGTAGCCTCTTTGAAAAGAGGATTGCCTCCCTCCAAAAATTTGAAAAGAGTGGATCCAACTCCATTATATTCTCGAATTCACTTGAGTTCATTGGCTTCCAGTAGACCTTGAGTTGTAGATGAGTGATTATAGGGATCACTTCAAGTCAAAGGAGTGTAAATGTAGGGGAAAATCCTCATACACTTCCTCTAGATGCATCTACTATGCCTCTGCATCATAAATGTACTAAAAAATGTTATTTTGCCCCCACATTAACCACATTAGGATATGAAGCATGAAAAAAATCCTTTAAGCTTCATATTAAACAAATTATGGCCAAAAATATTTTAATTAATGTGAGAGGAGGAGAAACAATAGGTTGGAGTGTGAAATAGTCAACAACCACAATGAAGTATTTATGGCCATTGGAATAAGTGAATTTACACCCCATAAAGTTGATGGCTTATTTATAGAAAGGAATGGTTGTGATGCATTAGGGGAATTTTGAGGTCTAAAATGGGCCTCCTAAGAAAAATGTACAACTAAAATTTTTTTATAAGAACCAATAGGATTCAATATGATGATGTCAACCATGGGGGATGAATCACCATTTTTGAAGTAAAAATATTTAAAATAATAAAATAATAAAACTACTTTTTCAACTTATCTCCCTAAGATTTTACTCGAATTTCAAGCGGGAGTACTCGTTGGATGTAACATTTAATTACTTATCCTAGGAGTACCAATGTTGCATACTTTTGATCGACCCTACTACATGAAAAATGAGAAATACTTGAAAAAACATGATTACAATCGCGTTTTTCATGTATTTCTGATTTTTCATGTAGCAGGTCGGTTGATCGAAAGTATGCAACATGGGTAATCCTTAGATGAGGAATCAAATTATGTATCCAACGAGTGTTTCCACTTGAAATTTTAGTAAACCCATAGGGGATAAGTTGAAAGTATGAGTTGAAAAAATAGTTTTTCCTTTTTTCCCTCTAAAATTTGATGATGTAATCTAATCTTATTTTATTATTTCCAGTTTTATTTTATAATTTCCTTAGGAGGACCATTTTAGACCTCAAAATTCCCCTAATGAGAGGGTCCAAAGGAGAAGGTGGAACTCATTCCTTAGGGGGAAATATTTGGCAATTGACATGGTGTTTGACTGCCTTAATGTAATCACTAATGGGAGAAGGCCAAAATTAGTTAGTGCACATAATCTTCTAAATAGTTGTCATTCTAGAGATATGTCCACAACAAAAAATACTGTGGAAATAATTTAACACTTTCTAAGCTTCATCACAAGTGAGAAAATGATGAAAAATAGTATCGAGTCTGCGACGATAAAGATCATTGCCTATGAGAAGGTAGCAGGGAAATTTATGATGTGTACATTGTCAATCATCCCAAGTAACATGGGGGGCTGAAATGTATGTGTTCTTAAATAATTAAGGATGTCACCACACCATGGGTCATCCGAATATATGGAAAACAAGTGTTCATTTGTAAAGTCATCATTCAAGGGAAGGTCTTATGCACCGGTAGGAAAGTCATAAATAAACTCAGCAATGGCCAAAACTTTCTTCCTCTTGGGTGTTACAAATTCCAAGAAAAATTCCTAGAGGATAACTATCAAATGGACATACTTATTGAAGACTCATAGAATGAAAAAGAATGCCATGGGGTTAGACTTAGTAACAACCTTGGTGGTACATGTCAAGATATAATGACGTAATTTCTAAACCGAGAAGACAATGTTGAAAGACTACTTCTCCTCATAATAATAATACATAGGGGATATGTTAAGGTTATTTCTTACAGGATAAATGACATGTTCATTCTTGTTTCCATCTTCTTGTATTAAGACCTTGGTTACCATGTAAGTGGAAGCTAAGATGTAAAAGATGAAGTCCTTCTCAAATTTTGGTGGACTAATAAAAGAATCATATGTGAGGGCACGTTTAAGCACATACAAGGATTGTTGAGCTTGATCATCCCATACAAATGGAACGTTAAAATACAGGAGATGAAGAAACCCATGAGTAGTGGTGGCATAGTCTGGAACCAATATAAGCAAAAAGTTAGCTTCCCATGAAATATTTGTAATAGGCATAGGTTGCAAGGAGGAGGGAGCTCAATAATGGCTTGAAATTTAAAAGGATCAATGGCAATATTTGCTTTGGACGCAGTGAATCCAAAAAAAATTCCGACAAGAATGTAGAAGACATATGTATGAGCGTTAAGGGGTATATTATAATTGTGACATCTAAGTGTTATAGACATTTTTGTGCCTTACAACATTGAGCATGAAATGTCCATAATCTAAGGGATCCAAAGTCCCTAAACATGTTTTTCCTACCCCTAGAGGAACAAGGCTAACAAACCACAGCAATTCACAGAAGTTCTCCACCAGAAACTGCTCAAAAACAAGTCAATTCAGGATCAGTTCAGAGGCTCCACTAGCTGTCTGCGCTGAAATGCAAACTCTGAACTGGCTACCTGCACTGCAACGCAGGTAGAAGCACTACCCAGGTGCGCTGAACGAGAGTTAACAAATGGAAAGTTCATTCCACAAGGTGTCAAAACCCAGGAAGCTTCCAGAATCTTTCTCAATGACACTTGCCTCAGTGAATTCGACTAGTGATGAGTAAGAGGTTCTCAATCTCCAAGTGGAAGCAAGAACCTCCAAGTGGAAACAAGAACTAACAGAGGGAGAGGACACTAGTCAGATCTCAAGCTGACTCATCCTCTCTCCAAAGATCTATATATGGATCTCTCCTCCATGAGATCTAGAGGCTGGAATTTTGTTATTGCAAAGAATTGCTGTTGGTTTGAGATCAGAATCATTGGGTGCTTAATGCTTTGAAGGGAGGTGAAGATAGGAATTCCATTTGCTGGGAAGGAGATGCTGGATTGGAGCCTTCCTGGTTGTATCTCTTCCTGAACCTTGTTATTCATCAATAAAGCTATCTTGGTTTCTCCTATATACTGATGTATCTTTGATGTATGATTGCATTAGTATGTTTAGTTTATTTCTAATCCTGAACTAGTTATGAATATGAATCCATGTCTTGTGTAGTGTTCTCTTCTTGTGATCTTGCAGAGACCCGTTGAAGCTGGGCGAGTGAGAAGGAAAGTAGCTGAGAACTCTCAAAGAGAAGAGAAACTGGATCGAGGGACAAACGGAAGACACCGGTTAGTCCACCCATCTCTCTTCATTCTAATTCATAAAGGAAGAATACTAGAATAGTTGTCTCTGTTTGTTGCTAAGGCACTGTCACACCTTAGGTGGATAGGATCGTCCTGCATAGGCATTTTTCCCCACAAAAAATTGGCGCCTCAGCTAGATCATGAAAGCAGTATGAAAAATAATGTATTGTATTGTATCTTATTACAGGTCTCCTCCTAGCATTGGATGAACTTCGAATCCTCCTGGTAAATCATTTCACCCGATAAACGACCTCATACTTTAGGGGGCAACTGTTATAGACATTTTTGTGCCTTACAGCATTGAGCATGAAATGTCCATAATCTAAGGGATCCAAAGTCCCTAAACATGTTGTTCCTACCCCTAGAGGAACAAGGCTAACAAACCACAGCAATTCACAGAAGTTCTCCACCAGAAACTGCTCAAAAACAAGTCAATTCAGGATCAGTTCAGAGGCTCCACTAGCTGTTTGTGCTGAAATGCAAACTCTGAACTGGCTACCTGCACTGCAACACAGGTAGAAGCACTACCCAGGTGTGCTGAACGAGAGTTGACAAATGGCAAGTTCATTCCACAAGGTGTCAAAACCCAGGAAGCTTCCAGAATCTTCCTCAATGACACTTGCCTCAGTGAATTCGACTAGTGATGAGTAAGAGGTTCTCAATCTCCAAGTGGAAGCAAGAACCTCCAAGTGGAAACAAGAACTGACAGAGGGAGAGGACACTAGTCAGATCTCAAGCTGACTCATCCTCTCTCCAAACATCTATATATGGATCTCTCCTCCATGAGATCTAGAGGCTGGAATTTTGTTATTGCAAAGAATTGCTATTGGTTTGAGATCAGAATCATTGGGTGCTTAATGCTTTGAAGGGAGGTGAAGATAGGAATTCCATTTGCTGGGAAGGAGATGCTGGATTGGAGCCTTCTTGGTTGTATCTCTTCCTGAACCTTGTTATTCATCAATAAAGCTATCTTGGTTTCTCCTATATACTGATGTATCTTTGATGTATGATTGCATTAGTATGTTTAGTTTATTTCTAATCCTGAACTAGTTATGAATATGAATCCATGTCTTGTGTATTGTTTTCTTCTTGTGATCTTGCAGAGACCCGTTGAAGCTGGGCGAGTGAGAAGGCAAGTAGCTGAGAACTCTCAAAGAGAAGAGAAACTGGATCGAGGGACAAATGGAAGACACCGGTTAGTCCATCCATCTCTCTTCATTCTAATTCATAAAGGAAGAATACTAGAATAGTTGTCTCTGTTTGTTGCTAAGGCACTGTCACACCTTAGGTGGATAGGATTGTCCTGCATAGGCATTTTTCCCCACAACACTAAGGAATATTGTGCAATATTCTAGGTGTTGTGACTGCTGTTTTGAATGACTTCTGAGACCATCGAGATATGTAAGAATAATGTGGGTTATTTCATGGAAACAGTTTGACATGACACACTGAAAAGTGGCCCTAGTGTTCTTTAGCCCAAATGGCATCACTCTATATGCAAAGGTTGAGCATGGACTAGTGAAGGAAGTCTTATGTTGATCTACAAAGTGGATACTAATCTAATTGTATCTAGAGAATCCATCCATAAAAGAAAGAACATCATGACTTGCACACTCGTCAATGATTTAGTCAATAAAAAGTGTGTGGAAATTGTATTTGGGACAATCTTTGCTCATATCACAAATTTTTATGCAAACATGTATGGTGGCTTGGTTTTCGAAAACGGGAACCAAGTTAGAGAATCAGGAGTTGTTGGGATGGGTCCCCTAGGTCAGTTTTGGGGAAAAATCCCAAGTTTTGATGTAGAAGGATGTAAAGTCTCTGTAAATTGTGGTCGTGGAGCATGTATCTATTTAAGAGTCAAAAAGGGTTTTACCCTTATTTTATGTAACTTGAGTCATCTTTTGAAGATCTACCAATGGTCCGCGGACCATGGGATTGTATAAATAGGTGTGTCTTAGAGAGTCTAAGGGACGATAAGATATGATGAATGTAATGGGTCAATAGAAGGAAGATCGAGATAGAAGTCTTAGAGGAGGAAAAGGCTTTGCAAATGAATGTGCAAAGGCCTAGAGTAGTGTCCGTAGTTGAATGTGTGGACCCCTACAGCTGAGTGTTCAGGGAATTGTTTAGTATGTAAACCTTTGCTAAATATCAATAAAAATGATTGTTATAGAAATTCATGTATTTGGTCTCTTTACTTCTGCTATGTATGATTGCGATATATGTTGTGATGAATGATGGTTTTATAAAATAATGATGTATTGATGCACGAATTTACTTACTCCATCCTATTATTTGAATGCAATTAATGTTAAGTGATTATGCAAAGGTTATAACAATGTCTGTTGAAGTTATCAAATATTTAGGTAATTCTGAGTAATTACTGATCCAAGGGTAATCTAAGGTGCACGTAAGTGGCTAATTCACTTGTTTATGGTCTGCAAAATCCAATCGTAGAACTTCACGTAGGTCTAGAGGATGATTGAAGGAAGTTACTACAATAAGCCCTAAGCACTTAAAGATCTGCACGAAGGCAGTTCTAGGTCATAGAAGGATATCACACTGATCTCTGGATGTGGAAACTTGGTTCCAACATCCCCCCATACTGCTTCGGGTGAGACTTCAGTCCGCCCACCATGGATTGATGCTGAAAGGGCCAATAGTGTATGGATTTATTTGGCGCAACTAACTCTACACCTAGATCAGGATCCCCTAAGCCAACAAATGGTTATGTTGCTGGGACCAAGATCTGCATAAAGAGATGTGTGATGTTGCATCATTGGAATCTGACCAAGAAGGAAATTGAGAAGTGGTTGGATAGAAAGATCCATGAATTCGCGGTGCAAGAAAATAGAAATCCACACCTGAAAAATTAACAATGGTTGGATAGAAATACAAAAAATCTTCTTCTGCACCTTCCCAATCGAACTATACGAGTCGATTGCTAAATTGGTAGATGGCCAAGGAAGGCGGAGGCTTAACAACCCAGTAGTGTGGACCTAGAGCTTGTGTAGAGGTTGGAAGCTTTTGAGGATAAGGTTGCGTGCGCAATTGATCACTGGCTTGATCAATTTATTGGAGGATTTGTTACAGAGTTCGCGGTTGATACCTCAGTTGATTACAATGAAGTAGAGTGACGCTTCTTCAAAGGACCACGAGGTAAGTACTTAAGATCTTTGAATACTTGGATTATGATGCTCTTGTGTGAAAATTGGGTTATGACATTACCTTGATGTTTGGATCTACGCGAAGTGGATGAAGCTTTAGAAATCAAGGAAAAAAAGTTCTTAAATATAGTCCATTGATTGGACCTCCTTCAAGTCACAACAAGGGAGAAGCATAGGCTTCAATGCAGAGCATTATCTAGTTGATAAGGCAGGGTTTTCTATGGATACCTCATCCATCCACACCACCTCCACATCATACACCTTCACCCACACCACCATCACAACTGTCGTCGGTCAACATGTCGAATACGATGAAGTTGCTAGTTTTCAAGGGCTTAGTAAGTGAGGATCCAGATCAGTTTTAGTTTGTCGCTGAGGTTGTGTGGACAACACAACAAATTACATATGATGATATAAATAAGGTGTAGTTATTCACCACACTGTGGGACTGCGCACTGACATGGTATGTTAAGTATTGAACTGATAATTTGTTGGCATCATTTGCAGATACTCAAACCGCTTTGAACAAGGAATTTTGTAAGCCCAAATCTGCCTCACAATCGGGAATTTGATTCAAGGAAATAATGATGAGGCCCAGTGAAACGCCATGGGATCTATATCAAAGACTAAAGTGCGAGATCCGAAAAGCTAATATGAATCTCACAAATAGTCAGCACCACGATTGGTTTATAGGCATGCTCCTGCCCCACCTAAGGATTGCTTTGTCGCAGCAAAAGACAGGAACTCAAGAGGAAGCCTTGGAAATCATGATGAGATTGCATGAGAAACCTACCCATGATGCTTCTTTGGAAGTTCAAAAAATTCATGCAAAGTTGTAGAACCTTTTCTTAGAGTTGCAGAGCTTGAAAAAGGAAAAATCGGCTCGACCGTAGGTGCGTGAAGAAGTTTGGTGTCTCAAGTGTAGAAACCAAGGGCATAATAAAGATTAATTCCCTGTCTTTGCGAAATACATCGCAGGAGGGGGGCCAATGCCCCTAAGGTAGGAAGCTCTAGCAGGACCATGTGCGGGGCCTACGCTATGGTGTGTTATTTTTCAAGTGGCTAGAAAACATGTAACATACAATTTTCTTTTGCTACAAAATTTTGTACAGACACCACAACAATTGTTCTGTGATTTCCACAAATCTGTGGGCCACAACGAGCGCCATTTTCAAAGTTATGAATTAATGATGGAGAGGACACCTATGTATCGAATGAAAGAAGAAACTCGGCCTCTATATTAGGGCGCTAGGGGAACGTGTGAAGGATATCATGGGCACGGATGAGGTCAAGGAGGAGGAGGACCTAGTAAGGGTCGTGGGTAGGTCATTTGTTACAATTGTGGAATGCAAGGACATTACGATAAGAAATTTACGAAGTGAGATAGGCCCGTCATGTCAATACTACACTCAGTTTGACCACACAATCGAAGAATGTCTTGTGCCGATGGCCAAGATGCAGGAGAAGAAAGAACAACCTCAACATCCTACCTAGAACTTACAAAAGATGAGGGTCGAGCCCCACGAAGAGGACCCAAATGTGAATATCGTGCTTCGAAGCGGGATCGCGATTGGTGACGATAAGGGAAAATAGCCTAAAGAAGGTGGATGGGTCCGCAAGGCTCCAGAAAAGGACGTTGGGTTTGATCTAGAGCGTGCAAAGGAAACATTCATGGAAGAAAAGAAAAGCTTCATTGAGGCCTCTACATCAGGAAGTCAGGACAAATTGCTTGCAGAGGTTGGCCCCTCTATGCCTACCACCTTCTTGGAGACTTGTATGAAACTACTGCGTGATATCAAGGCTATGAAAGGACTACGGGAGTTGATAAACAAATGTGTCGGTAAGGATAATTCTTTTGATGGACCCCGCTTAGTCAAAAAGATTGGTAAGCATAAGAAAAGAATGGGGCGTGAGATGAGGCTTACCGCACAAATAGGAGACTATGAGATGGACCAAGTTATCTTGGATTTGGGGTTTGACGGGGACGTATTACCTAAACAGACCTTGGGAGAGAATGGGGAGACCTGCACTACAGTGGTCTTCGATTCAACTGAGGACGACGAACCAACAAAATATTATCCCTATGGGACAATTACAGGGAGTTACCATAGATATAGAGGGTGAAAGTGCTCTAGATGATTTTGAAGTAATAGACATTGTTGATGATAGCAATCCACACCCCACACTTCTGGGAATTAGGTGGGCTATCGACATGAATGCGGTCATCAATTTGAAGAAGCAGACAATGTCGTTTGAAAGGAAATCGCTCCGCATTGTAGTACCATTGGACTGTACAGAAGGACTGCGCTATACTGAACCGGTCCGCAACTATGAGAAAATTGATGATGACTTGGATCAGATTTATAAAATAACAGCGTGAGAGCAATACTTGGTTAATCTGACAACTGATGTATGAATTACATGGGACCACGAAAGTTCCTTTACCACGGATTCAGACAAAGAGTTGGAACATTGGAAAAATAGGGTGCATGAAGTATCCACACTGCGTTGCAACATGATGACCAAATCGTTGCGCTGTGTGTCATCAGAGGTAATAATTTTACCTTATTACAATGGTTTAACTGACGTAGATAAGTTTTTGGATGCTTTTGAAAGAGAAGTTCCAGAGGATTACCATTTTCAGGCGCTGGATTTAGCACTGCTTCCTACGCCCGCTCGATGGTGGGGTACGCACAAAGACAACTTTGATGAGTGGTGCGATTATAGAAGGATGATGAGGATGTGATTTGGTCACCCTAAAGTACAGTTAACCAAGAAATATGATGGGAGAATGATCTGTGTAATCACCTGGAAAAATGGACTAAAGTGTATGGAACAAAGTCACAACGAGAATGGGTGCATTTATTCTGTCACACTTTGGATATAATCCCTATGAATTGGTATTTGGAAATGGAGATCTGCCATGACACCATGAAGTGGGATTTCTTAAGAGAAGGGCTCATGAGGACATTCAACATTGAAGACAGGTTTGAAAGCATTGATGAGGCACTACAGGAGGTTAAGGCAACGATCTTCCAAATTCCACAAGATCTTTTGGAATTAGTTCAACCAAACTGGAGCACCCAGTTGTGCCATGTGGTGGAATGCTATAATATGACTGCTAAAGTGGGGGATGAGGATCCAAGGAATATCAATATCCTAGAAGTGGAAGGCCACCACAAGGTTGAAGGTCCGTAGATAGAGAACCTGCATATCACCACACTGCTGAACACTAGGTAGGTAAACATTGGTACTAAAGTGGAGCATAAATTCTTGAAGATCAGATATTATTGGGATGATGCCATAGTGGATAAAGTTACTGAGTTACTCTGTGATTACCAGAATCTTTTTCCTACAAAATTTTCAGACTTGAAAGGCATCATAGGTGATTTGGGAATGATGAAAATAACTTTGAAACGGGACGCAAAGCTCGTTAAGTAGAGGCCATATTGCCTTAATCCCAAATACAAGGAAAAGGTCTACTTGGAGTTGGACAAGATGCTTGAGGCGGGAATTATTGAATCAATGGTGGAATTTGATTGGGTGAGCCCAATGCTAGTTCAAGAAAAGAAGCAGAAGGGAGAGCTAAGGATTTACATATTTATTGATGGAGGCTTACTCATTTATTGATGGGTTCTCTGGATACCATCAGATCAAGATCACCCGAGAATATATGAGTAAAACAATCTTTGCGATGGAATGGGGGTGTTTTTAGTACACAATGATGCCCTTCAGACTCAAGAATGAGTCAATGAGATTGTCTTGCACAGTCATCACGGCATTCAAAGAATTTTATTCACAGATTCTTAGAGGTATATTTTGATGACTCAATAGTGTTTGGGCTAGTAAAGCGCCATGTATCTAGTATGCACTTAATGTTGGATACATGCCAAAGGTGTCATATTGCGCTAAACCTTAAGAAGTGTTTGTTTTGTGTCCCCTTTGGGATTTTTTTGGGTCATGTGTTATGCAATAAACGACTGATGGTGGACCTTTCCAAGATCATGGTAATAATCAATTTGGAAGCCCCAAGGAGTGTTAAACAATTACGCACAACGTTGGGCCATATTGGGTACTATCGAAAGTTCATTAAGGCTTATGCTCAAATTACGTGCCCATGGAGAAGTTGCTAAAGAAGGATGCTACATTTTGTTGGGATGAAGAATGTTAGTGCAATCTAGATGTCTTGAAGGAAAAGATGGTCACTGCACCGATATTTGGTCTTCCTGGGTTGGAAGAAGGAATTCCATGTGCATGTTGATGCCTCATGTATTGCATTGGGAGTAGTGTTGACATAGGCTATTGAATGAGAGATGGATCATCCTATAACATTTTCGAGCAAAAAGTTGTCAAAATCTGAAAAGAATTATTCAATGACAGAGCACGAAGGATTGGCTATGGTGTATGTGCTCCAAAAATTTAGACATTACCTGTTGGGTGGACATTTCAAGATGTACACAAACCATTCTGCATTGAAGTATCTAGTCAATAAGCCTGTCTTGGGGGAGAAAATATGCAGACGACTACCGTTATTTCAAGAATATGATTTTGAGGTAATTGTGAAGCTAGGAAGGTTGAATGCAGGACCTAACCATTTGTCGTGCATTGAGACAGGAGAGGAACCTACTAATTTCGAGGAAGGGCCACCTAACGTGCAACTCTTCATGGTGCGCATAGGAAATAACTGCTTTGTGGATACTATCCACTCTCTAACTACATGGAAAACTCCAGAAGGATACACCAGCTGACAGAAGAAAGAATTGGTAGTGCGTGCAACAAATTTCTCAATAATTACAAGACATTTGTATAAAATGGGATTGGACGAGATACTTTGACGATATGTGCCCGATTTTGAGGGGAATAGAATCCTTGTTGAAGCTCATGGAGGAACCATGGGAGGGCATCATGCAGGAAAAGTAACAACGCAGAAAGTTTTTTGCACTGGGTTATGGTGGCCAACACTGCATAAAGATTCTAAAGAATATTGTAGGGCATGAGATGCATGTCAGAGAATGAGTAGACCATCGCAAAGGGATGAGATGCCTTTCAATCTGCGGGTGTCATTGCAGCCATTTGATAAATGGGCAATTGATTTCGTAGGACCGATTCAGCACCCAGGGAAGAAAACAAGTGCGTGTTATATCATCACCATGACCGAATATCTGACCAAATGGGCAGAGGCATAGCCTGTGAAGGAATGTATAGGGGCAATAGCAACAAAGCTTATGTTTGAATATGCGTTGACCATGTTTGTATGCCGAAGGTATTGATGATTGATTGCAGTAGACATTTTCTCAATGAAACGATCAGCGCGGTGACAGAACAGTTCCAGGTTTACCATCAGAAAAGTACACCATATCATCCTAAAGCTAATGGAATAGTGGAGGCCTTCAATAATATATTGGAGAATGCGCTGACAAATATTTGCAATGTGCATTAGAATGATTGGGATGTGTGCATACCGGCATTATTATGGGCGTACAGGACTACTTGCAAAAAACTAACAGGTCAGACACCTTTCTGTTTGGTCTATGGCATAGAAGTTGTGATGCCTATGGAATATATTATGCCTAGTATATGCATAGTAGCCTTCACAGGGATGGCATACTATGGAGCCTTGGAAGAATGGCTCGCACAATTGATGGAGCTCAAAGAGGACAAATTCTTGGTTGTATTTCCTGAACAAGTATAGAAGGAACGTGAAAAGGCATGGCACGATCTCCAAATCAAGTTGCACACATTTAAGGTAAATGACTTGGTTTTATTATATGATAGTAAATTCACTAAAGTTCTAGGAAAGTTTCAAATGCATTGGTTGGGACCATATGTCATTAGTGAAATCACAGATGAGGGTGTAGTTCAGGTCGTAAAGCTGAATGGAGAACCTTTCCCAGGAAAAGTGAATGGGAGCTGGTTAAAGTTGTACACAGGGGATCCAACTCAATGACTACATGAAGATAGCACAGTCTTAGTGCTCCAGGTAGCTGCAAGGGAGCGTGGGACTATAAACTACACTACATGGTTGGTGGAACTACACAACAGAGGAGCTGCGTGAAAAAGGGTGATGTCATAGTATCAGAAGGTGCACGAAGGGAGCTACGCTATAAGGGGAGATACCGCACAACACAATCAGAAATTGACCGTAAGGGTCATTGTTCATGATTTGATAGCTAGGAGATAGTTAAGAGGAGTGGGGAGGCAGTATTTAAGGCTGAAATATTTGAAGATATGCCCCCAAATCAGCATTTATGGATGGATTTTGGAGGGAATGGTCGGATTTGAATTCAAATTCACCTATAAGTTATGCATGGCCATCTAGCAGAGAACACTTTGAATCCTTATAATTTTTTAGCTTTGTTGTCCGTCATTTATGAATCCTCAATTTTCGCGGATTTAGTTGCAAGCTCTATGTTTAGTACTTTACCAAAGGATACCCAACAATTTATTCTCAGCACTATGTCAGGACTAGGTGAGACTACAAGAAATGGAGGAACTGTTGCCTCCGAAGGAGTAGCTCCAGAAGTTGTGAGCATGGAGGCTCCGGCTCCTGTGCCTATGGCGACGAGGTATCCTAGGTCAAATCCTACACCAGTGCATGAAAACCCTAAGCCGAGGAAAGACAAGTAGAAGCAGTCAATGCTAGTGCACGAGTCGCCACGAAAACACTTTGCTACCAAGGCCCAAAAGAAACATAAGCCGCTCAAAAAGGATAAGGAGAAGGTGATAGATTTAGAGGCCACAGAGGGTGCAGAGGATATAAATTTTGAAGGCATGGAGCCCATCTCCAAGTTATCAGATTATATCCATCTGCGTAAAGGAAAGGTGAAGGTCACCAAGGACCCAGACACGTCGAAATTCCTCATTAATACGCCCCTGCTACCAAAAACCATCACCTTTGAAGGCCTGCGCCTCACGCAGATTCCCCATTTAAAAATGGAAGACTAGGATTTGGCAGACCATGAGAGGTTCCCCCACCTCACAATGGATAATTACATGAAGCAGGTGTATTACAAAGAATCAGGGGTCACTGTGTTGGAGCCAGTTGAGTGGATTCGCAGAGTAAATCAATCAGGGTTATTGAACCTGTTGTGGATGCACCACTATCATCACTCCAACATCAATATCACCTGTATAAAGCAACTGTTGACTATGGTGGATGATGGGTGTTTATGGCTGAGTGCACCTATCCCCATCATGGACATGCTTATCCATCAGATCATGTTGCTACCACATTTAGGCCCTAATCTGGCCAAGGAGTTTGGCGGAAAGACCAGTGAGCGTGACCTGGAAAAAAAGATGAAGAAGAAATTTTAGTTAGTCAAAAAGCTATGCAGGTACTCCATAACATCCATCACCAACCCCGCAGTACAAATAGCCACATGGATATTAGCCGGTAAAGTCATGAGGAAATTCCGCATGGATGAGGTTCTAGCACCCATGCTCTCGTTAGCTACGTAGTCAGCGGAGGGTGTGTAGTTTAACTGGTTGTTCTACCTCTGTAGCGAGTTCCTTGCGAATTGTCATGATGCTCAGGATGAGAGAAAGACCTTCCACTATGTGTTGTTGCTTCTCTCCATTGTGCTAGTTGCTTGGTGTAAGTTTTAACCCTATATAGAAATTACCTGCATACAAATTTTAAAACATAGAAAATAAATAATGCAAGAGCATAACACATAAAAAACATATACACAGAGATTTTCCCCTAGATCCCAAAACCAAGACTAACAGCTTGATTTTTCATTATGTTCCTTTCAATGTTACAATACATATTTATACATGCCGAAGCATCCAATACCATGGACCAAAAACCATCACGTCCAAAACCATGGACCGAAAACCATCGCATCCAAAACCATGTGCGAAAAATCATGCACAAAACCATAGGTACGTCCACCCAACCTAATATAGGGTCCAAAAACAAAATTTTCTGAGGCGCTCCCCGTGCTACGCAATCATTGCAATGAAGGGGGGGCTCTGCCCCCCTTATAACCCCTCGAATAGTCGTGGAAAGAATATAACACAACCCAACATTCTCCCACTTTTTGCTTTCTTTCCACAGGGGGCCACAAGAGAGATTAGTCTTTTATCCAACCCTGCAACACCCATCATTTCTCTACACCATGAGAACTTCTCAGAGCTCACAATTTTGTCAATGCATCTTTAGTATTCTTCAAAGTGTCCACCTTAAACAACAACACCTATTTGTCTTCTATCATATCCCTCACAAAGTGATACTAAACATCAATGTGCTTTGTCTTTGAATGATATGCAGGGTTCTTTGCCAAGAAAATTGCACTTTGGCTATCACAGCCTATCCTTATAGCTCCCTGTACTAACTCCATACTTGAACACAATCTTTGCAACCAAACTGCTTCCTTTCTTGCATGAGTGGCTGCCATGTATTCTGCCTCTGTAGTTGATAGTTCCACTACAGATTGTTTCTTACTCATCCAACTGACTGCACCTCCAAATAGGTTAAACACATAACCACTTCTAGATATTCTCTGATCGAGATCTCCAGCCCAGTTTGCATCAACAAAGCCACGAATATCCAACACTCTTTCCAATCTTGGTCTTCCTTCATAGCACAAACCATAATCACTAGTGCCACACAAATACCTGAAAACCTGCTTCACTATTGTCCAGTGCTCTTTCCCTGGTTTTGACATAAACCTACTTAATACTCCCACTGCATTCGTAATGTCTAGTCTAGTATATACCATCATATACATCAGGCTACTGACTACACTTGCATATGGAACACGAGACATGTCCTCTTCCTCTTCTTGTGTCTTGGGACATTGTTTAGTAGATAACTTTACACCTATAGGAATAGCAACCTTCACTGGTTTACTATCTCGCATATTAAACCTTTGCAATATTGTCTCGACATACTTCCTCTGGTTTAACCAGAGCTTCCTCTTTGTCCAATCTCTTTTAATTTCCATGCCCAAAATATAGTTTGCAGCACTAATATCTTTCATGTCAAATTTAGAGGACAAATGGGTCTTCAAATCTTGGATACTTTCTTTGTCATTTCCAACCAGCAACATATCATCCACATACAAGACTAGATAAATAACACGGTCACCAATTAATTTAAAATACACATAGTGATATGCTTTTCTTCTGGTGAAGCCAAGTCCCCATATAAATGTATCAAATTTACGATACCACGTCCTTGGTGATTGTTTTAACCCATACAGAGACTTCTTTAACTTGCATACCAGTTCTTTTTTACCCTTCACCATAAAGCCTTCAGGTTGCTTCATGTAGATCTCCTCTTCCAGATCCCCATGAAGAAATGTTTACTTCACATCCATCTGTTCTACCTCAAAATCAAAAGCAACAACAACAAATAAAATTAATCTAATAGAAGCGACCTTGGCAACAGGAGAAAAAATATCACCAAAATCAATTCCTGGCACCTAGGAATAACCTTTTGCTACCAACCGAGCTTTGTATTTCTCGACCTTTCCTTCTGCATTTGTCTTCTTTTTGAACACCCATTTGCTGCCAATGGGTTTCCTTTCAGCTGGCAACTCCACCAGATCCCAAGCCTCATTTTTGTGCAAAGATGCCATTTCATCAACCATGGCCTCTTTCCAGAGTTTGGCATCCTCTGAATCTACTGCTTCCTTCACAGTTCTGGGATCATCATCAGTAATGGATAAAGAAAAACTTGACCAGAAAGAAGATGGACTATACCTTTCTAGTTGTCTTCTTTCTCAAATTGATCTTCTCACACCCGGAGTTTGTGGCTCTTCATCTTCTGATTCTTCCTCTGTTGTAGAGTCTGATTCTTCCTTCCTAAGATCAAACTCTATCTTCTCAGGTTCCTTTGCCTGGACTTCATGTTTAATAACATATTTTACCTCTCTAAACACCACATCTTGGTTGTGCACAACCTTCCTTGTTACTGGGTTCCAAAGCTTATAACCCTTTAAACCATCCTTATACCCAATAAAGATGCACTTTTCAGATTTACTATCCAACTTGGTTCATTTCTCCTTTGGAACATGTACATATGCATCACATCCAAATATCCTTAGATGTGAAAGAGAGGGTTTCTTACCAGTCCATACCTCTTGTGGATTCTTATACTCCAACGCTGATGAAGGTGATCTATTGACCAAGTAACATGTTGTCTCCACCGCCTCTGCCCAAAATTCTTGTCCTAACCTGGCACCACTGAGCATGCTTCTTGCCCTTTCCATCAACGTCTTGTTCATTATTTCTGCAACTCCATTTTTCTCAGGTGTGTATGGAGTAGTCTTCTGTCGTGCTATACCACACTTCTTACAAAATTCTTCAAATTCCTTACTGCAAAACTCTCCAATGTTATCTGTCCTCAACACCTTTATCTTCTTCTCTGTCTGGTTTTCCACCAGAGCCTTAAATTCTTTAAACCTGTCAAAGACTTTAGATTTCTTCTTAAGGAAATATATCAATGTATTCCTTGAGAAGTCATCTATAAATGATACATAGCACACAGACTTACCCAGTGATGGAACCTTCACAGGTCCAAACACATCATTGTGCACAAGCTCTAATATTTGTTTTTCCCTCTTATCACCAGAGGGGAAACTCACCTGATTCTACTTCCCATATACACAATTTTCACAGAAATCAAAATCGAAAGAGCTATTACTCATACCTTCTACCATACCTTTACCATGAAGTATTCAAAGGACCTTCTCTCCAATATGTCCAAGCCTTTGATGCCACAGCATGGTCTTCTCTCCAAAGACCACTAGATTTTATGCTCCTCTTTCAGGAACCACAGAACTATTGCACCCATCAACAACAGTGCTACCTTGTAGCTTGTACATAGTTCTAATCCAAACTCCCAGCATTAATACTAGTTCTCCCTGAACCATCTTGCAGGTATCCTTCTCGAACACTATTTTTACACCTGCATCATCCAGCTTGCTTATGAAAATCAGATTTCTGGCCAATGCAGGATTATGCAGAACACCCGGAAGTGTTCTAACCCTTCCACCTTGCAACTTCAACTTTAATTTTCCGTGACCAACGATTCTAGGCTTCCTGTCATCCCACAAGAAGACATCAACACCATCATATTTCTCATACTCACAAAACCACTCTCTATGGGGAGTGAAGTGAAAGGATGCACCTGGGTCAATCAACCATGCCTCATGATCTACATGTGTACTTGAAGAAGCCAATCACACATCCCCACCTTCATCTGAGGTGGTTTTCACCTCTGCAGAAGGAGCATCATCAGATCCCTTTCCTTTGTCAAGAGCTTTAGATTTACAGTCCCTTTTGTAGAGCTCTTCCTTTCCACATTTCTAACAAACCACCATTACAGGTTTTCTTAGAGATTTAGATCTCCCTCTAGATTTAGATCTCCCACTCAATGACCTATTTTTGTTTATGTTCTGGGACCATCCTCGTATAGATAAGGCATCACCATTCTGGCTCTCCATATTTTTCCTTCTCATCTCCTCCGTCAACAAGGATGAGACTATTTCATCAAACTGCAAGGCAGTTGTATTGCTACCTATTGCAATAACAAGACTATCCCACGAATCTGGTAGAGAACACAACAAACTGATGCACTTATCTTCATCTAAAATTTTAATATCAACAGATAATAACTGACTTACCACAGTATTGAATGCGTTCATATGCTCTATCACCGAGTCTCCATCTTTCATCCTCAGGTTATACAGTTTTTTCCAAAGGAACTGTTTATTCACTAGAGACTTAGATTGGTACAAAGTCTCTAACTTGTCCCACAAAGCCTTCACCGTAGCTTCCCCTGATACATTCAAAAATACTGAATCTGAGACACACAATCATATTGTGCTCTTTTCCTTTTGATCCAACTTCTTCCATTATTTATCAGACACTCCCATTGGTTTAGTACCTGGATCTACTACAATCCACTGATCTTTATCCACTTACTGATCCTCCATCTTGAGTTTCGAGAACTCAAAACTCTGACCATTAAATTTCTCGATATCTATCTTTTCACTTCTTGCCATCTTCTTTCACCACTAGAATCGATCTCGTAGATCTCCCACTGAACAGGGTCTACCATAGGCCCGAGTGAAACCCCTCAGCAACAAAGGTGTCCCCTTGAAGCCAAAATAGCTCTAATACGAAATGTAGGTTTTAACCCCGTAGAAAAATTACCTGCATACGAATTCTAAAACACAGAAAATAAACAATGCGAGAGCATAACACATAAAACACATACACATAGATATTTTCCTCTACATCCCAAAACCGAGACTACCAGCTTGATTTTTCATTATGTTCCTTTCAATGTTACAATACATATTTATAAATGTCAAAGCATCCAATACCATGGACCGAAAACCATCGCGTCCAAAACCATGTCCAAAAAATCATGCACAAAACCATAGGTAGGTCTGCCCAACCTAATATAGGGTCCAGAAACAAAATTTTCTGGGGCACTCCCCCGGCTACGCAATTGGCGCAACAAAGGGGGGGCTCCTTGATCTAAAATGGGGCACCAAAGGATCCTTGTCAAACTTACAAAAACCTCTCCCACTCCAAAGCTTATATATTCCCAAGATCTATGCTTATGATTGATAATTTGAGGAATTAAAAGAACTTGAAATAGGTGTATGCTTGTGTTTGTCTTTAATTGCTAAGTGCTTATGTTCATTTGCTTAAATTGATATGAAATGCATATAACAGTAAATAAAGCAGCAAATAAGAAAACCACAAGAGACAACAATATAATATGGAGTTCACCCTGATATCATGGGCTATGTCTCCTTGGGCACTAATCAACTTGATTAGCTCCTTTGGATTATGTCTTCAATTATTTTACAAGTGCTATACTTAACTCCATTGGGTTACAATTGAACCAATGGGCTCAGAATGCCATCTTACCCCTGGTTGTCCTTACTCTGCAGACAGATCTAGGCTTCTCTAGACTGGACTCCTTCAATTAGTGCTCTGAGCTATCTTGAACTCTAGCTTGCACCAACTCCCTTAGAACTCTCTTAACTGTCTCTAGAACTCCTTCTTCTGTCTTCGACACACTTTGGACATCAGTAATAGCTTGATCATTTGATCTCTTTTTTGTTCTACAACTTCTCTACAACATCATGGATGTTATAACTCTGCTTTGAGCTCTCTGGCTCTGCGGCTTTGCCTCCAACCTCTAGTGACTCTGCCTCTATCAATCACTCTGGCTTTGCGGCTCTGGTGACTATCCTCTGTCCCCCCAGCATTTCTGGGTTCATCGCGTTTTATAACACGTTCTGTTACCACAATTGCTTAAAGCATGGAAACTAAATGTCAGTCTCTTAGCCTCCTACATTTTAATTCATGTTTTCATGACACGTTCTGTTCATCACTTCCTTACGGTAGGGAACAATGATGTTTGAATTAGAAATGATTTCATAATTGAAAAGGAACCAGTGGGCGCGAGCAACCCGATCATTTGGCCTTCCTTCTGCCTTAATCCTGGAATAGACACATAACAGAATACACAGACAAAACTCACAAAAACACATCATGAGCCTTTAAGTTGGAACTCAAATAATATCAAGCCATCTCTATAAAACTTTCGGGTCCATTCTTTGATCACATCTCGCAATCGCATTATGTAAGGTCCAAAAACCCAAATACATGGAAATACAAGGAAATACATTGAAAAACAGATTAACCCAGATCTTAAAGAACAATAAACTCACCACTATAATGTCCTCAGGTCCGCCCATCGCAATCGCATGTCACATAGGCCCCGCTCCTTTGTATTGTGGCATTCCAATTCACTGATCACCGATCGCCAATCAATGCTATCGGTGCATTGCACATCAGTGCTATCACATATCGACGAGTCACATGGTCATAGGTCTTGGTCCTTCAAACTTCCCGATTAGTGATCGTCGATTCAATCACAACCGTTGATCCCTTTTATTCATCCGAAGGCTACGATGGGAGTGCTTGTCTTAAGACTTTAGGCTATGGGTCTCGGTTCTTCTCCCTCGGTTCATTGCAATGCGATCTTGGCAGTTAATCTAGATTGCTGATTTGTCTTTTAATTCGACGGTTCACACTGAAACTGAAATAGCAAATTATCCGCTCAATCTTCACCATTGATCCTGTGATCTCCAATAGCATTTTTGGATGGCCTACTTGCATGGAGATCACCTGCTCGAAAAAGTAGTTTTATCTCTCATGTAGTGTGCTACGTGTTGGCCAATGTATGGAATCAGGTTCAACCCTTCCAATACCATTTATCACTTGGAACCTGCCCAAAATACTGTTTACTGCCTTCCTTCCAGAACTCAAAAGGTTTTAGCTCATTTTATATAAATTCTTCAGATCCGCCTGGCCGAGACTGCCCACATGCTTTTCAATGTAAAACACACTTTATAAAGGTTTAGTGCTTAACAAATGTTTTTAGCACATAAGGCTAATATTAACCCTTAGGCCAAATTTAATAAGAAATGCCTCCTTTTCTAAGGACATTGGGCAAATCTTCTTTTTACAATAACTCCTTCGTCCGGAGTCCGTTTTGGCCCATTCAAATTGCGTTGGATTTAGAATGAAACAATCTACAAAATGAGACTATTTTCAAAATCATCCAATGACTTTCATTTTCCTCTGTGAGGAAAATTCATAGACTTATAAGTCTATGTTAGATCCATTTTGGATCATGCCTTCCCACTAAAAAGATTTTGGACTCCAAAAGACTAATATACTAATCTGAAAAATAAATGAGAGTACCTTACCCTCTTCTTTCAACCTCCATACACTTGACTTGCATAGTGTCTCTGAACAAAAGCCTTTGAACACTTTCCTTCCTGGATGTGCTTATCGTCCTAGGAAGAACTACCTTCCTCCTTGACTTCCTATAGAACTCCTGCTGAGAAGGTCACAGAAGGTAGTTTTAACTTCTCTGCCTTGATCATTGATCCAAGGTGGCTCAAACCAATGTGAAGTTACATCTTCTTCGCAAAATTTTCATTTGTACCTATTTGACATACTGTCAACAACAACTGTTAACAACAACACAATTACAAACAACAACTGGATGGCCTAAACTCCTGCTTCAACAAAAGAAACAGATTTCACATCTTGTGAACACCTCCATGTTTTTACATTTGCATACAAATGATTGACTAGATAACAATCCAATAAAACATGCCTTTAAAACAATTGACCCTTCAAGTCAAGCATGTAGAAAAAGAACTTTGAGATTCCTTTTCAAAGATGAAACACTTCATCATTATCTCCATCTTGGAGACCAAATCAACTTTTTCCAAGTCAACATTACATTACATGCATGATTAAAAACAAAGCAATCAACCCTTCAAGTTAATTACACATACATGTTCAAATACAAGGAAATCGTCACCATCCCTGTGTTCATGCATATCATGCTTACGCATGCATTTCATCCTTAAACTTTTGCTTAAGTACACTGTACTTTCGAAGCTGAAATGAAATATAATGTTGCAACAATAAAGTGAGTCTCCTACTCAACTTTTCTATTCACTTTCTTGGTAAAACCCTGCAACTTGCATTCCATTAACAAAGAAATGCAAGTAGATGCATTATATCAATAGACATGCAATTTTTAATTGGATAAGAATTCTAACCATTTCTTACCAATCCATTTCAAAGGTCCTTCCTTTGTCTACACATCAACAACAACATGTGAATCATCCTGAAACACAGCATTTATGGAAACTTCCTTTCCATTCCTGCCATTCTCTCTTTCCACCTTCTTCGAGTTTCATGGAAACATTGTTGGATTCAGAGTCCAACACTTTTCAGCAATGTTTCCTTGCTTATGGCAGTAAGTGCAATGCATGTGTATCTTCTTGACAATATGATTTGCCTTGTCCAGTGGAGCTTTGGCTTCTTACCTCTTTTCCTTCAAAAGTTTCTTGTATGTGGCCATTCTCTTCCAACATCTAGAAACAATATGGTTATCCACACCACAAAAGGAACATCCAATTCTTTTCCCATGCTTATATGGAAATTTATCATGCTTTACATAATCAAAAGGAATATGTTTAGAACCAGATTCATACCTTTCTTTTTCACCTTTGTTGCCTTCATGAGCGGGTGAATCGAATGAAGAAGTGTCTCTCTTTGGAACACCATCAGCCTCTTCAATGGTTTCAAAGTTTCCACAAATATCTGGTTCAAGTGTATGCTTATGAACACATTCATCCTAAAAATGATGTTTCAAGCTATTGCATTCCCAAGAAGACAATATTTACACTTCTGAGGTAGAAAACCTGCAATGAAACTCCTTCTTGGGACTGTTTCAATTGTCTTCATGGCAGCTTTGGAACTTTCTCCATAAGCTTGTCCATAGCCAAGACCCAAAAATTTAGGCCTTTCCTCAACTACTATTGGCTCAACAATGCCCTATGCATGTTTTCCCAAGCCTTTTCCTTGATATCCCATCTTGGACATTAACTTGGAACCTATGCCTCTGGTATGTTTTTCAAAAGAACCAATATAAACATTCTTAGAGGAAATTGAAGACAAACTGGAATTATTTACCTCTTCTTCAAGATGATACTTAACTAAGGCTTCTTTGGCAACAAGGAGTTGTGTCTCCAACTCATGCATCCTTTTTAGGTTCATATTTGCAATATGAAGTTGCCTCTCCATTCCATGCAATTTGTTAGAAAGCAACTGCTTCTCTTCCTTCATGGAATTCAACTTCTCTCTGAGTATGATGCTCTTCCTTCCATCCTCATACATTTCTCTCACCATATCCATCAAGATGAACAAGTCTTGCTTCATGCCTTCATCAAAGAATCTTGTGAAGAAAGAAGAATTTGAGGACTCACTTGTAGAAGTTGTCATTCTCAAAATGAAAAAAAGAACTTCAAACAAGATTAAAAAAGAGCTTATTCAAGCAACCTTTTGCAACAAACCTCTTATGCTTCAAGGATTGCTTTGAGGTCCTTTGGGATAAGAAGAATGCCTTCAGCCCTTCTTCCTTCTTGTCCTCTCCTGGACATAGCTATCAATAGCTTTCCCTTCACCTCTGCAAACTCACACAACAGTCAATTTACAAACAATCAAACACCTTTCAAGTTAACCAAGCATATAGATTGCTCTGTCAATCAAGCATTCTGATCTGATACCACTTGCATCATGATACAACCTACTCTTGTATAACTTACTATGATATAACCAGATCGGATATAACCAACTCTGATACCACCTGATCTGAAATGGGGCACTAAAGGCTCCTTGTCAAACTTACAAGAACCTCTCCCACTCCAAAGCTTATATGTTCCCAAGATCTATGCTTATGATTGATAATTTGCGGAATTAAAACAACTTGAAATAGGTGTATGTTTGTGTTTGTCTTTAACTGCTAAGTGCTTATGTTCATTTGCTTAAATTGATATGAAATGCATATAATAGTAAATAAAGCAGCAAATAAGAAAACCACAGGAGACAACAATATAATATGTATTTCACCCCAATATCTTGGGCTATGTCTCCTTGGGCACTAATCAACTCAATTAGGCTCTTTGGGATTGTGGCTTCAATTCTTTTACAAGTGATATACTTAACTCCATTGGGTTACAACTGAACCAATGGGCTTAGAATTCCATCTTACCCTTGCCTGTCCTTACTCTGCAAACAAAACTAGGCTTCTCTGGACTTGACTCCTTCAATTAGTGCTCTGAGCTATCTTGAGCTCTAGCTTGCACCAACTCCCTCATAACTCTCTTAACTATCTCTAGAACTCCTTTTGTCTTTAGCACACTTTGGACATTAGTAATAGCTTGATCATTTGATCTCTCTGCTATTCTGCAACTTCTCTATAGCATCATGGCTCTTAGAAGTTTGTTTTGAGCTCTCTGGCTCTGCGACTCTGCCTCCAACCTCTAGTGGATTTTCCTTTGTCAATCACTCTAGCTATGTAGCTTTGGTGGTTATCCTCTGTCCCCCTAGCATCTATGGGTTCATCATGTTTTATAACACATTCTATTACCACAATCGCTTAAAGCATGGAAACTGATTATCTGTCTCTTCGCCTCCTTCTTTGTTTTAATTCGTATTTTCATGACACGTTCTGTTCATCATTTCCTTACGGTGGGGAAAAATGATGTTTGAATTAGAAATGGTTTCATAATTGAAAAGGAACAGTGGGCGTGAGAAACCCGATCGTTTGGCCTTCCTTCTGCCTTAATCCCGGAATAGACACATAACATAATACATAGGCAAAACTCACGAAAACACATCATGAGCCTTTAAGCCGAAACTCAAATAATATCAAGCCGTATCTATAAACCTTTTGGGTCCACACTTTAATCGCATCTCACAATCGCATTGTGTAAGGTCCAAAAACCCAAATACATGGAAATACAAAGAAATACATTGAAAAACAGATTAACCCAGATCTCAAAGAATGATAAACTCGCCACTATAATGTCGACAGGTCCACCCATCACAACCGCATGTCGCATAGGCCCCGCTCCTTTGAATTGTGGCATCCCGATTCACAAATCGCCAATCGCCGATCAGCGCTATCGGTGCATCACACATCGGTGCTATCGCATATCGATGAGTCACATGGTCACGGGTCTTGGTCCTTCAACCTTCTCGATTAGCAATCGCCGATTCAATCACAACTGTTGATCCCTTTTATTCATCCGATGACTACGATGGGAGCGCTCGTCGCAAGAATTTAAGATATGGGTCTCGATTCTTCTCCCTTGGTTCGTTGCGATGCGATCTTGGCAGTTAATCAAGACCGTTGATCTATCTTTTAATCTGACAATTCGCACTAACCCGCAACAATAAATAGTCTGCTTAATTTCCATCATTGATCCTGCGATCTCCAATCCAACGGTTGATAGTATTTTCAGATGGCCTACTTGGATGAAGATCACCAGCTTGAAAAAGTGGTTTTCACTCTCCTACTGCTTGCTACTTGTCGGCCAATGTATGGAATTGGGTTCAAGCCTTCCAATACCATTTACCACCTGGAGCCTGCCCAAAATATCATTTAATGCCTTCCTTCCAGAACTCAAAATGGTTTAGCTCATTTTATATAAATTCTTCAGATCCACCTGGCCAAGACTGCCCACATGCTTTTCAATGTAAAATGCACTTTATAAAGGTTTAGCGCTTAACAAAGGTTTTTAGTGCATAAGGCTAATATTAACCCTTAGGCCAAATTTAATAAGAAATGCCTCCTTTTCTAAGGACATTGGGAAAATGTTCTTTTTACAATAACTCCTTTGTTCAGAGTCCATTTTGGCCTGTTCAAATTGCATTGGATTCAGAATGAAACAATCCACGAAATGAGACTATTTTCAAAATCATCCAATGACTTTCATTTTTCTTCTGTGAGGAAAATTCATAGACTTAGAAGTCTATGTTAGATCCATTTTGGATCACTCCTCCCCCCTTCTAACCCCTAGTTAACTACATGGGCTAGTCGTGGAAAGAATATAACACAACCAACACTTGGGAGCTGCCGGATGACAGTCAGTTTTCTCCCTTGGAGAAAGGATTGCCAGAGTATGTACAGTTTGCCTCCCTTTTGGTTACAAAGGAATTTGCAAGGGTCATGGAGACAAAAAATTTCTTGGTTTTGATGGGGGTGAGAATTCACACGGCCATCAACCAATGGCCTCGGTTGTCACCAACTGTGTATGAGCAGTTATCAGAGTACATGGAGTTCAAGGCAAACTTCCACCACATACATATCAGAATGTGGAAGGATCCGTAGCAAAAGTGGTTTGATCTTCCCTATCTTGCCATGAATGATGCCATTCAGGAAGTCATCAAGTGTTGGCTGACAGATTGGCACTCTCTGTCTGATCTAGCCGCGGGTACTAGCAAAGGCACGGGGAGTTCCACCAAGAAGAAGAAGAAGGAGGTAGCAAAGTAGGCATTCCATAAGTTGGCCGAGAAGCGAAGGAAGGACGTCGAGGAGAAGGACTGACTAGACAAGGAGTGCACTATAATGCAGTAGGATGAATAGGAACAATGTGACTCTGAGCGAAGCGGTAAATCCACTTCGACACAAACTGAGGAAGAAGAATAGTTAGAGTAGGACGGAGGCAGTGATAAAGGATAGAGCACTCTATTCCAAGTGAAGAGGTACAGGGAACAGGAGAAGGAGGGGCCCCAGAAGAATTCAAAAGTGATGAAGCCACCACTCGATCCCATTACACTCATAGATGGCGATCTCGATATTGGCTTGACGAGGCATGACCCAAGTTCAGATTTAATTAGCCAAACAAATCCCTACACTACTGGCCCTTTTGGCATCATCTCGTAGAGCGCAGACCAAAGTCTCACCCAAAGAAGTATGGGGGAATACTGGAACCAATTTTCCACACCCTAAGATGGTTGTGATGTCATTTGATTCCCTCTATCCTTGCCTTCACGCAGGTCGCTTTGCTCTAGGGCTTGCAAGACAAGCCCTTTGTCCTGTTCTTCAATACCTCCGCGAAAGGGTATGATCGACCCTCGTGCAGCCCTATCTTGCTGCTCAAATACTTTCGTGCTGCTATGGCAGTGTGTCGTGCAAATTCCCCAATTAACCTAAGTGACTTGCTTATCTTATCAAATAATTACAGTTAACACCGCGTAAACATATATCATTAATCATGTTCAGTTATCCAACGTATTTGTATTCATTCGCGCATCATATAAACATAATAAAGGAAATTCATACATAACAGATCAAGATGCAATAACAAAACAAAGATGTAGAAATTGTGGAATATCTCTCTTTATTAATATCTTCCAAATGTTTACAGACCCTGTTCACCCTACACACACAACTGTAGGGGTCCGCGCACTTAGCTGCGGACTTCCACCCTAGGCCTCTACGCACTTAGCTGCAGAGCCTCTACCTATGCTACAACCCAAGATTTAGACGTCTTGCTTCAAAGCGATGACTCTATTCCATGTTTGATTTCTCTAACTACTTAGAGCTTAGCTCTTTTTATATAATCCCATGGTCCACGAACCCTGGGTAGGTCTCTTACAGCCGACTTTACTTTACAAAACTAAGGGCGGACTACCCTTTTTGACACTTAACACCTTCGCCCTCCACGACCACAAAATTCAGAGTCTTTACAATTATATTACAAAATTTACTCAAACATGGGCTTTTAGCCCAAAAACAGCCCTTTGGGGATCCCGCTCCCAATAGGCCCCCAACACAAACATCATGATTCGCCCTCGAGTCACTCAGTAGTCATGAAGATATTTACACGAAGCCCATCTAGCGCAACTTGTATGACCTCTACCTCGGTCGTGCACTGAGCTGTTGCCTGCTTCACATCTTCCACTATCTTCTCGGTCACTGCTCCTTTGCTGTCAGCCTAAAGCTTTTGTTGCATCGCTTGTAGAGTCACAAGCTTGCCTTCAATATTTCCTGTGACTGCGTAAGCTTCCACCAGCCAGGGATTTATTCATGCCTTCAGCACTGCTTCCTTGTGTCGCGCTACGTCCACCTGTTCCTTCAGCTGCTTGGCCTCCTGCAGCTTGGCTAGCCTCTCTGTGAGTGCGACAATTTGCATTGTGCCCTTAACTTCATCGTAGCACTATTGTAGCTCGCACGCTTCCGTGTCTAGCCTCTATACAATTGGGTCCTCTTGTAGCCTTGTCAGGACCTCAAGTGATTGCTCGAACAACTACATGCAGTCTGCTACTGCACTTTCCACCACCGCAACTGCTTCTGTGACAGCAGTTGCCCGCTATTCCTTTACTTCTGGCAGTGTGGAGGGCTGGGCCCTCAGCTGTAGTGCAGTAATTTGCAGGTTTAGCTCTAGCTAAACCCATTCCATCTCAGTACGAGTGTCATGCACCCCTGTGGCCAAATTACGGATGCGTACCTCTACTGGCTCTCCCTCCGAAATGGCCAACTCTGGGACCATTCGACATGCCTCCTCAATGACCTACATGATCTTCTTGCGTTGGTTAGTCGCTTTGGTCTCAACGATGATAGAAACATTTCTCTATAGGGCCATATATTCATTATTGATCCGTTGTTCACTGATCACTTGGAGGGCGCGGTGCTCTCGGGACCTCATTTCTGCAATTACTCCATCCTACAAGAGGTGGAGTGCTTCAAGTAGAAGCGCTATCAAGTTCAGCCCAACTCCCTTCAAAACACTGACAGTGGGCCTGTTAGCCTCATTTTCCGTGGTCATGTAAGTCATCGATATCATGTAAGTCACCCTCCGTCAATGTGACAAGGTCCATCGAGGTCTTGGTTGCCTTGGATTTCTTTCTGGACCCTACTTTTTGCAGCTCTCTCGGGCACTTAATGCGAGCAGACATCTCCTGAGGATCTGGGTTGTGCTGCTCTGTGTCTTCCTCTTCAGTCTAAGGTGAAGGCGATTACATGCCTTTATTATAGCCCCACTCTATGCCACCTATCTGTTTTCCTGCCTCCTTTCTTTCCTGCTCCACCTGGGCCTTCTCAGCGGCATCCTTTTTCATATTTTCAACCAACTGTGCCATCTTTAGCTTAGAATCCTCCTTATTCTTCTGCATAGAGGACTTGCTTCCACCCACCGCCAAGTCCATGGTAGTGCGCCACTCCACGAGCCATTGATTAAGCACTACATGAATGGCATCATCTTTGGCTAGATATGGAAAGTCATACCACTTCTGCGCAGGGTCCTTCCATGCCTTGATATATACTTGATCGAAATCGGCTTTGAACTTGGCATAGCTATAAAAGTTAGCATACACCATTGGTGACAATCACAGCTTGCGATTGATGGCCATCTTGATATTCATCTCCATCAAGATCCAGAAGATCTTGTTGTCCCGAACTCGTTGTGCATCCTTGGTCGCTTACAATGAAGCGTACTTCACTACTTCAGGGAGGTCTAGCATGACTGAAGGGAACTCACTCTCCTCTGGCAGCTCCCATGATACCAAAACAATCGACAGTAAGAGCCACGCGTAGTGGAATGTCTTGCTTTTCTCTTGTGCTTAGCGGCAGTTCATCAAGAACTCTCCACGAAGGTAGTCTGACCAGTTAAACTGGACTCCTTCTACGCACTATTGTGCAAGCGTGACAGCAGGCGCCGACACCTTGTTGGAGCGGTACTTCTGCATCACCTTCCCTGCAAGGATCTATGTTGCTACCTTCACAGTGGGGTCGCAGATGCTAGAGATAGTGTACCCGTGTAGCTTCTTCACCAGCTTGAATTTCTCCTTCATTGACTCTATGAGAGCCTATTCGCCACCCTTGCCACCAAAGGTCATCATTGGATTCTCACTTATATACGAATGGCACATTATTTGGTGAATCAACATATCGATGATGGGTATCGACTCCTCTAGCCACAAACACCCATCATGCACCAAGCACAGCAACTGCTTGATGACCAAGACTGTCACCAGGGTGCGGTTATAGTGTGGCACCCAGAGTAGGTTGAGAAATCTTGCCTTCTCCACTCCTTTGAGCCACCTCCGCGGCTCCAACATGGCCATTCTTGTATTTGTGTTTATGATGCAGTGCATCAGCTACTCGATTGCTAGGTGCGTGAACTTCTCATGGTCCGCCAAGTCCCAGTCTTCAAGCTTCAGTATTGGCACCCATGCCAAATGCGAATTGTTGAAAGAAATTTCATCCGGTACTAGAGGGGTTTGCAAGGGAGTCTTACTCTCATCAATGTCCTTTGGGACCTTGGATTTAGGCTTGTGCGGAGGGACATACTCCGGCAATCGTGTAATAGGGTCCACACCATAGGTTTCAACCTCCTCTACTTCATCCCCCACACCGTCATCGTCCATTTGGATATCTTTGATGTCCTCCTCCTCTGCCTCTAAGTTTATGGCCTTGCCCTTCTCCTATGCAGTGGGTTTTTGTGGATTTCACCTTGGTGAGGCGCACATCGGTATGACAAGATGCTTGCCCTTCTTATCCTTCACATTCTCCTTGGTTGGGGTTGGTTTCGGTCTCGGTGTTCTCGGTGACTTAGGGACCTCTACCAATACTCCGGCAACCTCTGGGGCAGCTTCTTCGGCCTCCATATCAATTTTCTACACATTCTCCTTGGTTGCCACTTCTTCGGTGTCCACAACTTCTGCGTGTGTCGACATGACGCTATACACTAGTTCCTGTGTCTCATTTGACAATTGTTCAAACGCTGGACTTTCTATCAGATCTTGAAAGAATTCACGGTTCATGACCACCTGAGAGCGCAACAACTCAATTCTCAAAATTCCAAGTGTTTTTCACTGGACAATCACTCATAATTTATAGGGAATTTTGAATTCAAATCCTACCATTCCCCCCAAAATCGGTTCATTAATGCCAGATTGGCGACAGATTTCCAAGGATCTAAGCCATAAATTTCATCTTAAATGCCGACCGCCCACTCCATTTGGCCTCACTTCTGCCATCTTTTCATGAACAGTGACCGTAACAGTCACTTTTCAGCTGACTTGTGTGATTTCTCCCTGGGTAGCATAGCTCCCTCCGCACTGCTGTGGACCCTGTGACACTTCCTTGTTTCGTACCATCCTCCAATCATGTAGCTCCCCAACCTGGGTAGTGTATTTTATTATCTCGCACCTCCTTTTAGCTTCCTGGAGCGCTAAGACTATGTTACCATCATCTAGTCACATGGTCAGACCGCTAGTGTATGGCTTCAAGCGACTGCCATTCACCTTTCCTAGGAAGGCTTCTCCATTTAATTTGACCAGTTGTACCACTCATCCTTCGGTAATCTCCTTAATAACATAGGGCCCTAACCAGTGCATCTTGAAATTCCCTCAAAATTTATCAAACTTCCTATCATATAACAAAACTAGGCCATTTACCTTAAATGTGCGCGGCTTGATGTGTCAATCATGCCATGCCTTTTCACGCTTCTTTTGGACCTGCTGGTGAAATCCAGCCAAAAATATCTCTTCTTCGAGCTCATCTAGTTGTGCGAGCCTCTCCTCCAAGGCTCCATGTCCTGTCATTCCTATGAGTGCTACTATGTGTAGACTAGTGGTGGGCTCCAGTATTGCAGCAATAATGCTGCAACTCCTGGGACTCCCGTCTTTACTTTTATCAACCCGGTAGTTCGTAACAAACTTGGAAGCGACGGTGCTATATGCACAAGTACTAGCTCTTGCTGCAGCTGCCACTTGGTCAGCTGGCACAAGTCCACTAGGGGCTTAAGCCAACTTCTATGACCTTTTAGAAGAAGCTTTTTAACCGATGTATGAAAGCTAACTCAAAGGAAGCTAATCTACTTGCGGAAAGAAACTGAAAGCCAAGAAGTAACGCAAACCCTAGCAAACCCTAATTCTACCAACTAACCCTACTGGTGCAAAGGAAAGGATGCAAACTATTGAAAAAGATGCCATTACTTCTACAAAGGTAAAATGCACATGCCTATGCTATCTCTATCTGAAGAACACATCTTTTTGTATTTTTGAATAAGTTTTTGAATTATCATGCGTGTGCTTTTAACTGGCTTTTTACTGTGCAGGGGTAGATCAAGAGGAGAAATGCTTGGGAAAGGTTGGGAAGGTTTAGAGAGGGTCTAAGGGGTCCCTCACACCCTTCCAAAGAGTTTCACAAAGTTTGGATATCAAGAAACCTCATTTGTGAGCTTCTACAGGAAGTCTGCAGGGGTTCTACAGGATGTTTCAGAATTTCTACAGGATGTTCAAAAATTTCTACAGGATGTTCTACGATTGGATTTTGGATGATGGGTGAGTGAAAGAGGATGCATGAATGGATAGGGAGGTAGGATAGGGGTATGCAATGACTTAGTGATAGAGGGATGAAGTGATGAGAGGGTGTGGAAAGCTAGCTTGTCTTAAAGAGGGCTGAGGCAATGGAAGGCCAAGAAGGTAGGGTGACGTGGGCAAAAGAGTAGTTGTGAGACGAGGGGCCTAACTTGGAGGTGGAGCAGTTGGCCTGGACAAAGCTTAGATGGACGAGAGAGTGATGGAGATGCACTGCACAGTGTATACTTAACCAAATCAACCACGTCCTGCACACAATCAAAACATGAACTGATCTATCCTAACTGTTAATGAAACCAATGAACATCAGCTTTATTCCTAAAGAGAACCATGTACAGCACTTAAGTAAAGAAACATTCCAAAAGATCTGAACGCATGACTAACTCCTACAAATGAAAACATTGCACCAAAGATTGCATGGGTAAGCAACCTAGTGTTTTTTTTGGGCAGCACTGTCGGCAATTCTAGCCCCTAGGAAGAGGTGAAAATGAGAGTGCAGGCAACCCTTTTCTGGAGCTTCTATCAATTCTTATCTCATTACTCTATTCTAGACATCTGAAGCAACTCTATTTTTCAACAATGACCTACTTAACCACACAACGAAATCTAACTCAACAAACTGCATTTCAAATGCATACAAGGAAAATCATAATGCTGAAAGGAAAGATATCAATACAAAGAAGGAGGCCCTAGGCTCTCAGGTTGGGCCCAACCCCGAGAGCTATGGCTCCTCTAGAAACTCAGAGCTGAGATCAAATCTGACTGCTTCCCATTAAAAAATAATAATCATAAGTCAAGAGTCATGCCAATAATGGCTACAAAAGAACAAAACAGAGCTGGCAGCTTGTAGTGCAGAATGTGCAACAGTTTTTCAAAAGTCCTCTTCGAAGGCTGAAGCCTTATCATTTATACATCACAAGGCCCAAGCTGGCCTCCTAAAGCTATGGGACTTGGCTGATCAAACTGGGAGTGAACAGCTGCTTCCACAAAATATGTTTGACTGCCTTCTAGATCCAGTTTTGGTGGCTTTTGGAGCTTGGAGTTGGGGGTGAAGATCTCGAGGAAGGCTATTTAATGCCGTAGACAACCCCCCTATGAATCCTCAACCCCAACTTGGCTGTCTCCTAGTCCTTGTCTGCTCGGTTTTGCTCCAACATGTGTCAAAAAATCCTGAAATGAGCACGTGTTAGCCACCTAGGAATAGTGACTACCCTTATTCGTACAAATGACATAAACATACTAAAAAATGATGCATAAGTTATGAAAAATGAAGGATTGAGCAAGGGTAGTTAGGCCAAATGAGCCCAAAATGTTACCAAATTTAGGGCTCATCATCACCCCCCAGCTAAAATGATTGCTCATCCCTGAGCAACTAATCCAGCTCCTCGTCCTTCATTGCTTTCACCGCCACTCTCACATCCCAAGCTTCTGAAGTAGTATCCTCCTCACTGACATGGAACCCAGCCTTCCTTTCCACCTCTTCCCACTGCTTATGCTCTTCTTTCTCTGTGCTGCCTTCCATCAATCCTAAAAGTAAAGGTGGGCTTAGCTTGAGGCCAATCCAGCTGGCTTGGAGGTTCTGTATGGACTTCTTGTAGAGGGGCACCCGTACTAGAGCTTCCCTCATTCGAGTTGGAGTGTGATATTCCCTGATTTTGAGGCTGTGGGACAATGTGTTCCACCGGCGGGTGCAAGCATGAACACAATTGTCCCCTAATAGTCGCTCCATATCCTCGAAATGTGCTATAGCCTGAGCCTGCTGATCCATGTATTTCAATAAAGCTTGAGAGTCGGTTGCTAAGTGTTGGTGGGCTGATATCAATGCAGTGGGGTCCCCTGGCTCTGCTCTAATCAGCAGTGGCTCATGTAACTCTCGGTTCATGACCTCTTTGACCTCTGCTGCTCTCTTTTCTTCATGGTTCAACCATGAGGCAAATGCCATCAACTGCATATCTCCCACGACTGTGTTGGGATCCCATGAAGTCACATTAGGAAGGGCCAAATTATGGAGATAGAACTCCGATAGCTTGGCCTTGTCCTCTGATGAACTGCTATTGCATAACTCTGTGAACTGCTGGGGGTCTTGGATTTGGGAGATACCCCTCTGTGCTAATGCATTAATTTGGAATTGCAGCCACTGGTCCCGTAGGTATAGGCCATAAGATTTGGCCGGTTGTCTACATTGTAGAGCATCCATGGCCCAACTGGCCATGCAGGCCAGTTGTGCCTCTTTTTGTTGCAACTGCTGTTTGAGAGCTTGTATCTCGATTTGTGCTTGCAATTCCCTTTCCTGTAGATGCTGGTTTAGTTCCCCAAGACCAACTTGCAGTCCTTCTTTGCCTTGAGGTTCTGCTGTAGTGTCCTCTGATGTTGTGCCCCTTTCTTTCCTTTGTTCCTGTAGCTGCAGTTTGAGTTTCTCATTCTCTTCCTGTAGGAATACCCGCTGGCAGTTTCCCACGTGTTTTGCCATAGCTAATTCTCTTCTTGCCTCCTTGAGTTGTTCCTCCAAGGGGCCTATATCTGCTACTCCTTTGGATTTAGCTATCCTCATCCACGTGTGGGTTCTCACTCTTTCTTCCTCCAACGCAAAGAAAAGCGGCACTGTGAATTTCTGTGGAATATTTTTTCTAGCCTCCAAAAAGTTATAATACGAGCTCAAGCTTGGCTGGGGACTAGGTTCTGGAATGTGCTCTACCTCTTCTTCCCTCCGTGGCTCTCCTCCGTCTTCCCTTGGTGGTGATGTGGCTGCCTCTCCCTCCATTCTTTCGGTCTCCTTGAGCCTGGCCAATGTTTCCTGTAGAACGGCCTCAGCATCCTGTAGCAGGGTTTTTGAAGCCAACCTTTCCATTCTCTCGCTCCAGGCAGTTGTCTTCGGGCTCCCCCACTCATAAGTGACTGATATTTTTGAGGGGGACCTCTCCCTTGGCGAGGTAGGGGTGTCTTATATGGTAATTGGGTCGCTGGATGGAGGTTGGGGCCTGCCTGTTTTGATTCTTACACTTCTCCTTGCTTTGAAATACAGAGGGGTCTCCCTCTTTCGTTTTTCCTTTGGCTTGGGAGGGGTACTTAGGGTGGCCAACACAGCTGCTACCTCCCTAGCAAGGATTTCGGCCGTCTTCCCCTTCTGTGTTCCTTTCTCAGGACTTCCTGTAGAAAGCCCTGTAGCAGCTGATTTCTGGCTTCCTGTAGAAGCCGTTTTTTATTTTCCTGTAGAAACAGGTGGCACCGTTTTAGCTTGCTTGGCTGAGGGTGCTTTGTGTTTTGACTTTGCTGAGGCTACCTTAGAGGTGCCTTTACTGACGTGGACTTGTTCAGTCCTTTCCACCCTGCTCTGTAACCTTTTCTCCCTGGGTGTTAATGTGGGTTTGTCATCCTCTGTTTTGGCAACCTGGTGTTTATCTTGTTTCCCCTTGTGTTCTTTCTTTGGTGCTTTGGCCATGGTTGCTTGGCCTTTTCCTTTCTTATTTGCTTGAATTGGTTCCTTCTGCTCGCTGCTGGAGGAGGTGAGCTCCTGAGCCAAAATTTTGATGTCATCATCCTTAGTCAAGTTTCAAAAGGCTTCCCACGAGAGAGGGATGGTGTATGTGTGGAGTGCATCCTCCACAAGGAGCTTAATGAGCCCATGATGGGCTACCTGGTCTAGCATTCCCTCTGATAACTTGGTTGCACATTCAGTCATGGACTGCAGGAGGAAGTAAGGAATACTCAACTTGTTTTCTGAGGGTAGGTCCATTTGGTGCCTAAGTTCTATGAGCAGCCGGAAATGGTATCCATACACGATGTTGAATCGCCCCTCGCACGTGATATACTTCATAATTTGGAGGCTGACCTCACTCCAGAGCGGCTGTAGGCTGGCTCTTCGAACTCCATTCTTGTCCTCTGAGAATTGCTCCTCCGGTAGAAAGAACTCCTTCTTAGCCTTCTGGCCCAATTTTCTCTCCTCCTTATCCCACGGTACCCCCATCGGGAGATCAGTGACTCTGCTGATGAACTGTGGGGTGAGTCTGAGGTTCAAACCTCTAAAATTGACAATGGCCAGCGTTTTTGGTTTTGGCTTCAAGGCTCGCAGGAATTCCTCTGCCACCTCGTCATCGTAACCTTGAAGCTTGTCGCAGAACGACATCCACCGTGCACGAGAAAACAGGTCTACCAACTCAAGGTTTTCACGTAGCTTCTTTGAGTCTGTCGGCTCTTTCCTAATGAACCCACCCGGCATGGTGAAAGCTTGTTGCCTTAGCCGGAGCTGGCTGGCGCGTATAAAAAGATGGACCTTTGGGATTTCCTTAGACAGAGCGCAGAATTACACCTCTGTCATGCACACAGTTTGTTAATTCACGACTGTCTACAGGTGAGCTTTGACAGTGGCTCAATTATGAACCGAACCCTGTAGAAAACCTCGCATATACACTACGACGACAATTCTCATGCAGAAGTAAGACGACGCTTGCAAATTCATGCGCAGACTGTAATTCTACTTTTTTAGGACGTCGACTTCACCACCTTTCGAACCAATTGCATGGGAGGACGATGTTCAGGCTTACCTCATTCCAGACTTGCCACCTTTGATGTGAACAGTTTAATTTCCTCCGTAGCGTTGAGCTTCCTGTAGCGCAGCTTCCTGTCGAAGTCGTGCACGGGTTCTGGAGAGCGCTTCAGTGGTTCTGGACCTTCTGCACACCAACAGGACGTTTGAACAGGCCGAGGACTCGGAGTAACAACCCTCAGAAAATTGTGGATGCGTACTCGGCTGCAAAGCGGTTGAGAGTAAATGAGTGCAGTGCCATACGCGATCTAGCCGGTGGATTTGAATCCCTGCGGAATTCGTGGCGCAGGGATGAGCTGTCCCCGCCGGCCCGTTGGTTGACGTCACATGCGATCATTCCACTGTAAGTCTGCCTGACCGCCGAATCATTCCCTGCATATCTACCGCCGCCATTTCTGTTAGATCGCCGCTTCTCCCCGACTGGATGCTTCCCACGTGTCCATTTCCTGTCTTGCTTGACACAACCAAAGTTTTTCGGGTCGGACGAGGCCGTCGGGCTGGTTGTGGTGGCCAGTTGAATGGCTACCCGACTTTGCTCAACCCATTCATTTTCATATTTACACATATTTCAGAGCATTGTTCATGTAATTTGACGAAACAGGGTGAGGCACTTACCTGTGCGGCCGTGACGTTATTTTTCTCATGCTTCAGGACCAGGGTGACGGATCTGCCTGCTGCTGCTTCATGCACAGGCACGGGAGTTCCTTCTTGCCGACTGCTGCTGGTTACGAGACCGGTTGCCTGGCTGCGGATGGTGCATGCGCCAGCTTTATGAGTTGCAGGTGCCTTCATGGTGTATGCTCTAGCCGGATCAACTGCTACAGGATTCCTGTAGGATATCCTATAGTCATTTCTCCTCCTAGGGTATATGCCGAAACGGTGGAATCACGGTCACGGTTGCAGGGTCCTCAGATTGCCTTGATAAGTAGCGCATTGGGCCTCTGCATACTTTATTCCATTTGAGAATTGTTTCTTCTGAGAATCCAACGTTCTGATTTGACTGTGCAGGTATTTCCATTGTATGGCAGCAGGGGTGGTAGAAGGAGGCGACAGCAGTGGGTGATGGAGAAAAACATTGGTTGCATGCCTCCTTATTGGACTTCGGGCTTCAAATTCTTCCACACAGTCGGTCCTGGGTCGTCCAAAGATTCTACAGGAAGTTTCCTGTAGAAATACAGAACTTCCTGTAGAAAGTCCTGTAGCTTCCTGTAGAAGGCTAAACTGTGATCAAATCGTGCCCAGACCCTGGAAGAGATGAGTGTTTCTGGAGGGAGTGTTGGTGAGGTCACCTGGTAGCATAGTAGGGACCCTTGTCCTTGAGTTGAGAGACCTCCTTTTCTGCATGGAATACCTGCAACCTGCATGAATTGTCAAATCTTGAGCTTGTTTTCCTGTTTCTGCTTCCTTCTTTTCTGTTTTCTTTTTCTTTGTTTGTTTTTTTCTTTCTTTTTTTTTTTTTTTTTTTTGAAAGATAGCAGGGGCGCCTCAGTGAGGTTTTCACCCCTACCATCTGCCTTGAGCGCCTCAGAGAAGTTTTCACCCAAGGGTCTTTTTTTTTTTCAAAAATTTTCAGAAAGACAGCAGGGGCGCCTCAATGAGGCTTTCACCCCTACCATCTGCCTTGGGAGCCTCAGAAAGGTTTTCACCCAAGGATCTTTATTTTTTCTTCATTTTTTTCTCTTTTTTTTTTTTTTTTTTTTTTTTTTTATGTTCAGGGTATGCCCAAAATAGAGGCAGAACCCTTCTCTATGACCAGCACTGATTTTTCCATAGTTTTGATGAATTCTTGCCTCGAAAGAGGTTTCCTGTAGATCTTTAGTCGATGCCCATTGACGAGCATGGGGATGGCTTCCTCATCAATGGGCCGAACAAGAATAGACCCATTGTCATTACACTTCTCCACTGCATATGGTCCCAGCCATCTTGTTCTCAACTTCCCCTTAAAATCCTTATGTTTGGAATCGTACAACAGTGCCCAATCTCCCGGCTGGAATTGCTTGTCATTGAGGTGCCGGTCATGCCATACCTTCCTCTGAAGTTGAACCACCTCTGAGTGGAGAAGGGCCTGCATTCGGTGTTCATCCAGCCCATTCAGCTGCAATAACCTTTCTTGTTGGGCATGGCTGAGATCTAGGTCCAGCTGAGCTACCATCCTCAAGGTGTTGTACTCGAACTCAATTGACAGCAAAGCTCTCTTCCCATAGACCAGCTCATAAGGTGTGAAGCCGGTTGTGGTCTTCCAAGTGGTGTTGTAAGCCCAAGTGGCCTCAACCAGGCGATCTGCCCAATCTTTTCTATTGTTGCTCACCACCTTAGTCAAGATCCCTTCTAATGCTCTATTGGTGACTTCCACCTGCCCATTTGCTTGAGGATGATAGGGGGTGGAAGTCCTATGCTTGATTTTGTGATGAGCGAGTAGGTCTTCAATTAAGTTGGAGGTGAACTGGCTTCCTTGATCAGTGACTAGCTCTCTTGGGTAGCCAAATTTGTAGAATATGTTTTCTCTTAAAAACTCAGCCACCTTTTCTTCTGTCGTTGCTTTGATTGCCTTGGTTTCTACCCACTTTGTCAGGTAGTCTGTGCACACAATGATGTAAGACCTTTGCCTTGAAGGAGGATTGATTGGACCCACAAAATCCATACCCCACTTCTCAAATGGCTCAAGAGTCATTTGAGGTTGGAGAGGCATTTCGTCCCTTGGAGTCGGTTTCCCCATCCTTTGGCATCGGTCACATTGGCTGATATATCTTCTGGCATCTTGATGCAGCGTGGGCCAATAGTAGCCTGCCTGTAGAATTTTGAAGGCAGTTCTTTTGGCTGCAAAATGTCCTCCACAAGGCCCGTCATGACAGGTTAGGAGGATGTCAAAGACTTCCTCCTCCCTTACACAATGCCTTAAGATCTGATCGGGGCCAAGCTTGAACAGGTTGCCCCCGATCCAAGTGAATGAGGCACTCTTCTTTACAATTCTGCTCTTCTCTTTTGAGGATAGGTGCGGAGGGAACTGTGCTGAGACAAGGTAATTTGCTATATCAGCAAACCATGGAGAGAGTACTGAGATAGCAAACAGATGTTCATCTGGCATCTGGTCATCCACTGTTCCATCCTCACCTGCAGGTAAATCCAATCTAGACAAGAAGTCAGGAACAACATTTTCTTTACCTGGTTTGTCAACGATAGTCAAATCAAACTGCTGCAACAAAAGTAGCCATCTAATAATACGAGCATTCACATCCGGTTTATTCATTAAATATCTAATTGCAGCATGATCAGTATGTACAAATGTTTGATAGCTAGTGATGTAATGTTGGAACTTGTTCAGTGCATGGACCACGGCCAAGAATTCTTTCTCAGTTACAGTATAATTCAGTTCTGCCTTGGATAAGTTTTTGCTGACAAAGTATATGGTGTATGGAAGTTTTTGTTCAACTTGTCCTAAGGCTGCCCCTATGGCTTTGTTTGAGGCATCAGTGTGGATGTGGAAAGGTAGGGCCCAATTTGGACCTCTCAAGATTGGGGCAGACACCAACTTATCCTTTAATTCATTCAGAGCCCTCTGACAATCGTCAGTCCATTTAAACTCAACATCTTTTGCTAAGAGGCCAAACAATGGTGAGGCTAGCTTACTGAAGTCTTTAATGAATCTCCTATAATACCCTGCTAAACCTAAGAAACTTCGAACATCTCTTACCTTCTGAGGAGGTGGAACCTTTTTGATGAGAGCAATTTTGTTAGGATCCACCTGTAACCCTTGGCGAGAAATGGTATGTCCTAGCACGGTCCCTTCAGTCATCAAGAACTCACATTTTTCAGGACTAAGGGATAGGTTCATCTCAATGCACTTGGTTAAGACTTTTCCCAGATTGGACAATGCTTCCTGGAAGTTGGACCCATAAGGAGTGAAGTCATCCATATAGATTTCCACCGAGTCATGGACCAGCTGAGAAAAGATGCTCAAGACGGCTCTCTGGAAGGTGGCAGGAGCATTGCATAGCCCAAAGGGAAGAACTCGGTAAGCAAAGGTACCCCAAGGACAAGTGAAGGTGGTCTTATCTTGGTCTTCCGGGCTGATTTGGATCTGATTATGCCCGCTAAACCCATCTAGGAAAGAGAATAACTTCTTTCTCGCCAGTCCATCCAACACTTGATCTATGAAGGGTAGAGGAAAGTGGTCTTTCTTGGTGGCTTTGTTCAGTTCTCGGTAGTCCACACAGATTCTCCACTTCCCATTTTTCTTGGGAACCAACACCAGAGGGGACACCCACTCGCTATCCGAGATGGGGTAAATGAATCCTGCATCCAACAGTTTTTGCAATTCTTCCTTGACGATGTCATTAAGGGCTGGATTCATTCTCCTTTGGGGTTGCCTGACCGGTTTACAATCTTCTTTGATGTAGATGTGATGGGTACAGACCGAAGGATGGACTCCTTTCATCTCCTTATAGCTCCAAGCAAAAGCATCTAGATGACTGGCCAACAGACTACATAGCTCCTTTTCCTGAGAAGGAGATAGGGAGGAGCTGATCTTTAACGTTCTCTCGGGGCCAAACTCCACATTTTTTACTCTGGGAGTGATTGGATCGGTCACACAAAGGTCCACTAAGGTGCTGGCTTGGGTATCCTCCACCAATTTCTCTAAGGACAATGCACTGGGAGGTGGATTCTGAATCAAGGTCTCAATCAAATCATCCTTGGTTTGAGGACCTCCCCTAGTGGTTTCTAAGGTGCACAAGGGTGCAGAGTACACCTCATCCTCTTCTCCTTCTTCCAACCAAAGTGGTAAGTCATGCTCTAATAGAGGTTGGGCAGGTGGGTATAGGACTAGCTGCTTGGACATAGGACCATTTTTGATGGTCATGTTTCCTGCACGGCAGCTTATGTAAGCATCCGCAGTGGCTAACCAAGGCCTTCCCAAAATAAGGGGGTATCCAGTAAGCTTTGCCTTTGGTTGAAGAACCAAGAAGTCTGCAGGGTACTCCCAAGAGTCAACAGAGACCAAGACATCCTCCACAATCCCTTCGGGAGTCACGGTTGAGTGATCTGCTAGCTGCAGGACTGTCGAGGTCTTTCTTAAGGAACCCTGAAGGTTGAGTTTGAGCATGGTATCTCTGGTCATCACATTAATGGCAGCCCCTTAATCAATCAAAGTGTGGGGTATGATGGTGCCATTGATGTGGACATCAACTACAGGACTCCTAGGATCCAAATACTTTGGGCAGATTACTTGCCCCAACATAAGATCAGACAGTTGTCCTATGACATTGATGGTTGAGGCATCTCTTTTTCGCCTGCCTGGGTGTCTGAAACACTTTTCGTTAACCAGTTTGTTGTATATCGGTACATCTTTGATGGCTTGGAGAAGTGGTATTTTCACACACAACTGTTTGAGTTCTCCCAGAAGCTCATCCTCCTCTGGGTTGGGTTGTGTGGTTGCTGTTAGTCTCTCAGGAAAGGGTGGAGTGGCTTTTGGTTCACTTTCCTAATTATCTTCCTCGTCCTCTGGGGGAGGAGGTTGGCGATCCGGAAGAGTCTTTCCAGATCGCAGGTTGATCTCCTGGATCTCCACAGCATAGGTAGGGCATGTTGTTTCCCCAGTATATACCTGCTGGGCCTGTCGGTTGTTGGGATTCGGGTTCGGTTGAGCAGGCATTTGGGGTTGTCTTGGAGGAGCAGGAGGTAATGGTTGTGGTTGAGCTGGTGGTGGAGGCAAAATGGCGGGAGGAGTATTGTACTGGGGCCTCCACCCCGGTTGAGGTGCATTCCACTGAGGTTGTGGCTGGGCATGTGAGTGAAACGAATGAGTAGTGGACTGAGTATGGTATTGAGGTGGGTAAGACCATGGGGGAGGTACAGACCAGGAAGGATGAGCAGGGGGACCCCAGGAAGGCATAGGAGCAGATTGGTTGGGGCTATAATAAGCTTGGGATGTCCCTTGCATCCCCTGCTGGTAAGGTCTAGGTCCATGTGGCCTCCTTTGGTTGAGGAAATAGAGAGGTTCAGTGGGTGCCTCCGTTCCTTGGTACATGGCTTTAAGCCCAGGTAAGGTTGGGCATTGGTTTGTGGAGTGGTCCTCCTCACAAACGAAACATACCTCTATCGAATGTAATGGGCACTCGTTCTTAGGGTGCTTCCTTGTACACCTAGGACAGAAGATAGCCAAATCCCTCTCGGCTTCCTCTTTCTTCTGCTGGATTCGGAATGTATCAAGTTGCATGGCAATGGTCTGTCTCACCTCACTCTTGAGGTCCTCTAACTGATTTGAAAACTCATGTTTGGAGAAAGGAATACTAGCTAAGAGGGGGTTTCCTCTACCTCTTTTCCGGGCTGCCCTAGAGTGGTTTCTAAACACAATCTTTATATCCTCATAAGGTAGTTGGTAAATATCTCCTCCAGCTAGCATGTGAAGGGTATCTAGAAGGTCTTCAGGGACTCCTCGGAGCAGGACCAACTTGAGAGATTCAGGGTCAAGTGTGCACCTGGCCCGTTTATAGCTAAGTTGGAACCTTTCCTCGTAATCTTCTAAAGACTCATCATTTCCCATGGTCATCCGAAAGATTTCTCCCTTGGCTTCCTTGGACCTACAGTGGTCCCGGTATTTGGTATTGAAAGCTTGCTGCATCTGAGCCCAAGTGGTGATACTGTTCCCAGGTAAGCCCATGAACCAGCGTAATGCTGCATCCTTGAGGGTAGAGGGAAAGAGTTTCAGTTTTTGCTCATCTTCGGTATAGTCATAGGTTCGACAAAGGATAGCAAACTCAAACAGGAAGGTATCAGGGTCTTCAGTAGTCAGTCCATGGAAGTGAGGTAAAGCGGAGGGGCTTATGTTTTTCATTTTCATGTCTCCATTGGTCTCTCGGATGGGAAAGGCACCTTCTATTCTCTCATCTTCTCTTCTATTGTCAGCCATGGCTTCAGATGGAGTGTTCTCTAACTCTTCTTCTGTTATAGGATCTTCGTATATCTCAGGAGGCTCGCCTATAGGTTCTTCTAGATCACTGTCACCAAAGAAGAGAGAAGGGTGACTCAGTGAAGTGGTGGGGGTGTTGGGTAAGAATTTGCCTGTTTTATCTCGATTTCTACGAGGCATGAAATGGAAAGACTTTTGATTGCTTTTGTTTTTTTTCTCTGGTACCTGCAAAACTAAAATAGATTGAACTGCAACTAACTATCTTGCTGAAATGGAAATGCGGAATTGAAATGAAAGCATGAAAGGACTAATCTATTTTGCTCAAATGAAATTGCAGGAATGAAATGCTAGGCTACGCTTGTGGAATTGAAATACTAATCTATGCTTGCAGAAATGAAATTGCGGAATTGAAATGCTAATCTATGAAAGCAGGAAATGAAATTGCAGAATTGAAATGCTAATCTATGAAAGCAGGAAATGTCTACGCTACTTTTGCGGAAATGAAATTGCAGAATGGAAATGAAATAAACTACTTAGCAGAAGGTTGTAGTAGAAAATAGAAGAATAGCAGCAATCACCAATGCTCTGACGCTTCCCCGGCAACGGCGCCAAAAAGATGGTGGGCTCCAGTATTGCAGCAATAATGTTGCAACTCCTGGGACTCCCGTCTTTACTTTTATCAACCCAGTAGTTCGTAACAAACTTGGAAGTGACGGTGCTGTATGCACAAGTACTAGCTCTTGCTGCAGCTGCCACTTGGTCAGCTGGCACAAGTCCGCTAGGGGCTTAAGCCAACTTCTATGACCTTTTAGAAGAAGCTTTTTAACTGATGGATGAAAGCTAACTCAAAGGAAGCTAATCTACTTGCGGAAAGAAACTGAAAGCCAAGAAGTAACGCAAACCCTAGCAAACCCTAATTCTACCAACTAACCCTACTGGTGCAAAGGAAAGGATGCAAAATATTGAAAAAGATGCCATTACTTCTACAAAGGTAAAATGCACATGCCTATGCTATCTCTATCTGAAGAACACATCTTTTTGTATTTTTGAATAAGTTTTTGAATTATATGCGTGTGCTTTTAATTGGCTTTTTACTATGCAGGGGTAGATCAAGAGGAGAAATGCTTGGGAAAGGTTGGGAAGGTTCAGAGAGGGTCTAAGGGGTTCCTCACACCCTTCCAGAGAGTTTCACAAAGTTTGGATATCAAGAAACCTCATTTGTGAGCTTCTACAGGAAGTCTGCAGGGGTTCTACAGGATGTTTCAGAATTTCTACAGGATGTTCAGAAATTTCTACAGGATGTTCTATGATTGGATTTTGGATAATGGGGGAGTGAAAGAGGATGCATGAATGGATAGGGAGGTAGGATAGGGGTCTGCAATGACTTAGTGATAGAGGGATGAAGTGATGAGAGGGTGTGGAAAGCTAGCTTGTCTTAAAGAGGGCTGAGGCAATGGAAGGCAAAGAAGGTAGGGTGACGTGGGCAAAAGAGTAGTTGTGAGATGAGGGACCTAACTTGGAGGTGGAGCAGTTGGCCTGGACGAAGCTTAGATGGACGAGAGAGTGATGGAGATGCACTGCACAGTGTATACTTAACCAAATCAACCACGTCCTGCACACAATCAAAACATGAACTGATCTATCCTAACTGTTAATGAAACCAATGAACATCAGCTTTATTCCTAAAGAGAACCATGTACAGCACTTAAGTAAAGAAACATTCCAAAAGATCTAAACGCATGACTAACTCCTACAAATGAAAACATTGCACCAAAGATTGCATGGGTAAGCAACCTAGTGTTTTTGTTGGGCAGCACTGTCGGCAATTCCAGCCCCTAGGAAGAGGTGAAAATGAGAGTGCAGGCAACCCTTTTCTGGAGCTTCTATCAATTCTTATCTCATTACTCTATTCTGGACATCTGAAGCAACTCTATTTTTCAACAATGACCTACTTAACCACACAACGAAATCTAACTCAACAAACTGCGTTTCAAATGCATACAAGGAAAATCATAATGCTGAAAGGAAAAATATCAATACAAAGAAGGAGGCCCTAGGCTCTCAGGTTGGGCCCAACCCCGAGAGCTATGGCTCCTCTAAAAACTCAGAGCTGAGATCAAATCTGACTGCTTCCCATTAAAAAATAATAATCATAAGTCAAGAGTCATGCCAATAATGGCTACAAAAGAACAAAACAGAGCTGGCAGCTTGTAGTGCAGAATGTGCAACAGTTTTTCAAAAGTCCTCTTCGAAGGCTGAAGCCTTATCATTTATACATCACGAGGCCCAAGCTGGCCTCCTAAATCTATGGGACTTGGCTGACCAAACTGGGAGTGAACAGCTGCTTCCACAAAATCTGTTTGGCTGCCTTCTAGATCCGGTTTTGGTGGCTTTTGGAGCTCGGAGTTGGGGGTGAAGATCTCGAGGAAGGCTATTTAATGCCATAGACAACCCCCCTACGAATCCTCAACCCCAGCTTGGCTATCTCTTAGTCCTTGTCTACTCGGTTTTGCTCCAACATGTGTCAAAAAATCCTAAAATGAGCACATGTTAGCCACCTAGGAATAGTGACTACCCTTATTCGTACAAATGACATAAACATACTAAAAAATGATGCATAAGTTATGAAAAATGAAGGATTGAGCAAGGGTGGTTAGGCCAAATGAGCCCAAAATGTTACCAAATTTGGGGCTCATCAACTAGGCACGATGTATTCCATAGGAATTACCGCTTCAACCCCATAAATGAGCCTAAACGGGGTTTGTCCAGTCAACTTCTTGCATGTCATTCGATAAGCCTATAATATTTCCGGTATGCATAGGTTCCAATCACTTTGTTGAGCATTGCAAACCTTTGCCAGTGCATTTTCAAGCACTTTTTTGAACGGTTCCACTATCCCATTAGCCTGCGGGCAATAAGGCATGCTCTTCTGGTGGTACACCTAAAACTCCTTCGTCGGAACGCTAATCGTCTCATTCAGGAAGTGTGTATCGCGTTCACTCATCAATATCTTTGGACATACAAATCACGTCAATACATGCTCAAAGAGGAATTTTGCAGCAGCTGCACCTGTGTAATCCTTCACAGGCTATGCCTCTACCCAACGAGTCAAATACTCTGTCATGGTGATAATGTACCTCGATTATGTCTTTTCTTGGGGCTGAATGGGGCCCACAAAATCTATCGCCCATTTCTCAGAGGGTTGCAATGTCATCTATGGATTCAAAGGCATCTCCTCTCTCCGCGATGGCCTGCCAGTCCTTTGACACACATCACACCCCTTGCAAAATGCTTTTGAGTCCTGATGGAGGGTTGGCCACCACAACCCTGTGTGTAGAATCTTCTGCGCAATTTCTCTCCTTGCATAATGTCCTCCCGAGGTGCCCCCATGAGCGTTCATGAGGATGTTGCTTCTTTCTAACTTACGTACATATCGTCACAATATCTCATCAGTTCCCATCTTGTATAGTTTCCCAGCAATGACAAAGAAATATTTCGCATGCACCACTAATTCCTTTTTCTACTAGACAGTGTATATTTTTGGTGTAGTACCTATAATTAGGAAATGTACTATATCCTCAAAATGACCATACATGACGTGCACTACAAATAGCTATGCATAAGGAAATCCTTCCTCCAAATTAGTGGGTTCTTCTCATGTTTTGATGTGCAACAGATGGTCTGGTCCCACATTCAGTCGTTTAGGCTTCACAATAACTTCAAAATCATACTCCTGGAACAATAAGAGCCACTTGTAGATTCTCCCCCCAAACACAGGCTTATTGACTAGATACCTCAGCGTAGAGTGATCTATATACATCTTAAAATGGCCTCCCAGCAAGTAGTGCCTATACTTCTGGAGCACATACACCATAGCTAGCCCCTCACGCTTAGTGGTGGAATAGTTCTTCTCCGCTTTGGATAATCTTCGGCTTGCAAACACGATAAGATGGTCAAAGCCTTCTCCGCCAGCCTGTGTCAATACTGCTCCCAGTGCTATACATGAAGCGTTGAAATGTACATGATACTCTTTCTTCCAATCCAGGAATACTAGAATCAGCACGGTGACCATCTTCTCTTTCAATATATCCAAGCTCTTCTTACAAACATCATTCCAACAGAATGTGACATCCTTCTTCAACAATTTCTCCATAAGCGCAGTGATTTAGGTGTAGCCTTTGATAAACTTTCTGTAATATCCTATATGTTCTAGGGTAGCGCGCAGCTGTTTCACAGTTCTTAATGCTTCCAAGTTCAGTATCATTGCGATCCTTACAAGGTCTACCATCAATCCCTGTCTGCAAACCACATGCCCCAAAAAGTTCCCAAAAGGAACACAAAACAAACACTTCTTGAGATTGATCATGATCCAGTATCTTTGACAAGTATCTATCATCAGGTGCAAGCTTGCTACATGGAATTTAACCAACCAAAACACAGTCCAATCATCAAAATATACCTCCAGGAACTTATGAATAAATTCCTTGAACACAGCAACAACTGCGCGCGAGAAGATCATAGGCGCATTCTTCAATCCAAATGGCATTATAGTGTACTAAAAAAGCCCCACTCAGTCGTGAAGGCTGTCTTACTCCTTTCCTCCAATGTGATTTTGATCTGGCGGTACCCAGAGAACCCATCAGTGAACGAACATGCTTCCTGTCCACCTACATTGTTCAACACTTCATCAATGAACGGAGTCAGGAAAGGATCATGTACACAAGCGTCATTCAGCTTTCTGAGATCCACACATATCCTTATTTCATCCTTCTGCTTCTTTTCCTGTACCACCATTGGACTTACCTAGTGAGATTCTTCCATAGGCTCAATGATGCCTGACACGAGCATCTTGTCCAGCTCTAAGCAGACCTTTTCCTTATATTTCAGATTGAGGTGGTAAGGCCTTTGCTTAATCAGCTTCACATCGGGTTTCAATGTAATCTTCACCATTCCTAGGTCCCCGATTATCCCTTTCGAATCCATAAACTTGGTAGGGAATAAATCCTGGTATTCACAGAGCAATTTAGTGACCTTATCCCCGGTCGCATCATCCCGGTAGTCTCCAATATTTGCAAATTTTGGTTCTGCCTCCGTACCAACATTTACTTGTTTTGTTTTCAATGGCGTGGTTATATCAGGGTTCTCAATCTGCGGTCCTTGAACCTCGCAGTGACCTTCTGTTTCTGGAATGTTAATCTTCTGCAGATTCTCATCCTCTTCTTCAATAGTTACATTATACCATTCTGGTGTGTGACTTGGCTGAGTAGCCCATTTAGGCTGAATCAGGTCTAAAGGATCCTGCGGTATCCTAAATATTGTTGCTTTCACCACTTGTAGCACTTCATCAATATTGTCAAACCCGTCCTCAAAACTGAATTTCATTGTGAATCCCTCGCATAGGATATCCCATTCACCTCTCCTATGGAAAGCTATGTTTCTATATACCATTTCATTAGGACAATACCCAAAATATGACAGAACAAGAGAACCCATTCAGGTTGGGGATTTTCTCCATAAGCTTGGGTTCATTGACCAAATGTGCACGTAGATCATCCTGCCCATCATACTTGTCTATCATTCCCATCTTCGGCTTCCTAAAGTGAGTTCTCATCATTCTCCTGCATTCGTACCAATCCTCAAAGGCTCCCTTGTGCGTACCCCACCATATTACGGGTGTAGCATGCAGTGCCCAATCCAACGCCTGGAAGCACTGCTTTTCTAGTACCTCCCTTTCAAATGCATCCAAGAAGATATCTACCTCATTCAAACCATCATAAGTAGGTAGATTTCTTACCTCTAAGGATGCACAGCGCACCGATCGGGTCATCATGTTGCAGTTCAACGTAGTCACTACATGTAACCAGTTTTGCCAGCACTCTAACTCTTCATCAAAGTCCAAAGTACAGGAGCTCTCGCAATCCCATGTAAGTCATCCATCTGTGATGGGATTCACCCAATCTTGGTCTCATGCTGTTATCTTATAGATACAGTCCAAATTGTCATCACTCCCATAATTATGGACTGGTTCCGTATAGCACAATCCCTCAGCAGGATCTAGGGGTATTATCACGTGCGATGATTTATTCTCAAATATCATCTTTTGCTTCTTTAGATTGATTACCCCGTTCATATCGATAGCCCATTAAATTCCCAGGAGCGCAAAATAGGGATTGTTGTCATCCACTATCTCTATTACTTGAAAATCAACCAGTGCACTTGCTCCCTCAATATCCACGGTCACCCCCTGCAGCCACCCCATGGGGATGATATTCTACTGATTGGCCATCCTTAGCTGAATTAGAGACCATTACAGCATGGGTCTCCCCATTCGTTCTGAAGTCTACTTCGGTAGGATGTTCACATCTGAACCCAGGTCCAAAATAACCTAATCCATCTCATACTCTCTTATCTACGTGGTCAGTCTCATCTTTCGTCCTGTCCTTGTCTTATCCTTGCCAATCTTTCGTACCACGTGTGGCTTAGCCGGCATGGTTCCAACGCATCTATTGATGAGCTCTTGTAAGCCTTTCATAGCCTTACTATCACGTAGTAACTCCATATAGGTTTCCAAGAAAGTTGTGAGAATGGAGGGGTCCATCTCCTACTCAAGCTTATCCTTGCTTCTTGAGGTGGAGGCCTCATTGAAGCTCTTCATAGCTTCCATGAAGGTTTTGCATGCAAATTCCAAATCGAACTCAGCCTCATTCATCAGAGCTTTGCGAACCCATGTACTATCTTCTGGCTATTTCGCTTTGTTATCTCCTGCCACGACTCCATTTCTGAGCACTATATTTACATTTGGATCCTCTTCATGCAGCTTAGACCTCATCATCTACAAGTTCTGATTCAACGGAGGTGGTAGTGCCCCTTTATCATGTATCCTAGCTATTAGCATAGGGTAGTCTTCCATTTCATGATCAAACAACATGCAATACTTGCAAGACGGACACGTTGGGTTGGTGCAATCGCGAGCATAGTGTCCTGGTCCTCTGCAATTGTAGCAAATCAACTGTCCCCAACCCCTGCCAGGTCCTCCTCTGCCTCGGCCTTGTCTGCACCCCTGAAATCCTATCCATGCCATTCCTGTGCTCTGGTCAAGGGGCTTCGTTTTAGCCTGAACCTTATAGGCAAGAGTTTTATCTATCATCAATTCATAACTCATGCAAGTATGCACATCATGCCCTATCGACCTAAAAAAGTTGCAGAATAGTTGTTGCGGTGTCTGTACAAAATTCTGTAGCGAGTGACAGTTATCCATGGCATGTTTTTTGGCTACCTGACAGATAGTGCACCATAATGTAGGCCCTGCACTAGGTCTTTCTTAAGCTTATGGCCTTAAAGGCATCGGTCCCCCTCCTGCAATATAGTTCGCAAAGACCGGGCAATGGTCCTTGTCATGCCCCTGACTCTCGCATTTCAAGCACCATACCTCCTCGCGCACCTTTGGTCAAATCGTTATGTCCTAATTCAGACTTTGCATCTCAAGGCATAGATTCTTCAGCTGTGTATGGATCTGTTGAACTCCTAGATTTGGATCTTGCATCAGAGTTTCATGTAGTCTCATGGCAATCTCCAAGGCTTCCACCTGAGTGGCTATCTTCTACTGCAATAGCGCAACCCTTAAGTGTGGAAGGAGGAAAGAAACAAACCACTCACGATGTTTTCCATCTGTTAAGTTCATGTTGGCTTCGCAGATTGTACATTTCAACCTTTGATCTAGTTCCCAAGACATCTCGCCTGGTTGCATCATGATTTCTTTGAATCCCACAATAGACTGCACCTCATATTTAGGCCTACTGAATTCTCTATTCAGAGTTGTTTGGATGTCTGCTAATCCAGCATTTGGGTTATCATTAGAGTACTTAATATACCAGGTTAGCGTGCGATCTTGCAGAGCACTAACCAATGTCACCTTATTTATATTATCAGCTGTAACACCTTGAGCTTCCCATATAGCCCTCACAATGAACCAGAATTGGTTCAGGTCCTCATTTCCCAAGCCTTTGAGCAAAGGCAACTTCACTGTATTTTCCATACTGAGCTATGGTGGAGGTGGAGGTGGTACGGGTAAAGTTAGAAGCAATTGTGGTGAAGTCGTAGGTGGTGTGGCCGGAGGTCGTATTCACGGGAATCCTTATCTTATTAACTGAGTAGAACGTCATGGAGAAACCTTCGCTATTTCTTCCTCGTCACCCCGCGGAGGTGAAATCAATGGACTATACTTCGGACCCTTTTTTCCTTCGTTCCTATAAGTTTTTTTGCTTCGCATAGTCTTGAACATCAACGTATATGCATAACCCATTTTTTCCACAATAGCATTTTAATCCAGGTATTCAAATATTTTACGTACTTACCTCGCGGTCCTTTGAAAAAGCGTTGCTCCGCCTCGCTGTAGCTAATTGAGGTGTAGACCAAAAATTCAGTCACAAATCCTCCTATGACGCGGTCGAGACAATGATCCACAACGCGGGCAATCTTGTCCTCCGATGCTTCCAACCTTTGCACTAGCTCCGAGGTCCACACAATAGGACCGTCAAGTTTCCACCTTCCTTGGCTGTCAGCTAGCTTCGCGATCCACTTGTATAGCTCAATAGGGAAGGAGTAGAAAAATATCTCGTGGATCTCTGTATATAGGTATCTATCCAACCACTATTCCTTTATTACTCATGTGTTTTTGTTCTCTTACGTCGTGAATTCGTGGATCTTCCTATCCAACCAATCTTCGATCTCCTTCTTAGTTGGATTCCAGTGATACGACACCACACATCTCTTATGCAAATTCCAGTCCCAGTAACGGAACCATTTGTTGGCTTGAGGGGGCCTGACCTAGGTTCAGAGTTAATTAGCCAAACAAATCCCTACACTACTGGCCCTTTCGGCATCAGCCCGCAGAGCGTAGACTGAAGTCTCACCTGAAGCAGTATGGGGGGATGTTGGAACCAAGTTTCCACAGCCTGAGATGGTTGTGATGTCGTTTGATTCCCTCTATCCCTACCTTTGTGCAGGTCACTTCGCTCTAGGGCTTGCAAGATGATCCCTTTATCCTGTCCTTCAATATCTATGTGAAAGGGTATGATCGACCCTCACGCAGCTCTATCTTGCTACTCAGATACTTCGGTGTTGCTATGGTAGTGTGCCATACAAATTCCCTAATTAATCTAAGTGACTTGCTTATCTTATCAAATAATTATAGTTAACACCGCGTAAACAAATATCCTTAATTGCATTCAGTTATCCAATGTATTTGTATTCATTCGCAGATCACATAAACATAATAAAGGAAATTCATACATAACATATCAAGATGCAATAACATAACAAAGGCACATAAATTGTAGAATATCTCTCTTTATTAATATCTTCCAAGTGTTTACAAACTCTGTTCACCCTGCACACATAGCTGCAGGGGTCCACGCACTCATGTGCAGACTTCCACCCTAGGCCTTTGCGCATTCAGCTGTAGAGCCTCTACCTATGCTACAACCTAGGATTTATACTTCTTTCTTCAAAGATATGACTCTATTCCATGTTCTTTTCCTCTAACTACATAGAGCTTAGCTCTTTTTATACAATCCTATGGTTCGCAGACCATGGGTAGGTCTCTTATAGCCGACTTTACTTTGCAAAACTAAGGGCGGACTACCCTTTTTGACACTTAACACCTTCACGCTCCATGACGACAAAATGCGGAGTCTGTACAATTATATTACAAAATTTACTCAAACATGGACTTTTAGCCCCAAAACTACCCTTGGGGGATCCCGCTCCCAACACTCGATGAGATCGGGGATGAAGTGTGCAACACCACTGTGGAACTATTACAGCAGTTCAAACAACAACACTTGCAATCGCTAGGCACTATTCAGAAGGATCTATGTGAATTACATATCTATACCAGCAAGATACAAGTGGGCACAGGGCAGGTGAGCACTGCATAGATGAACTTGGCACCAGGAACCAGTCAAGCTACTGAGATGGTTAGGTCAGTGGATCTCCGGGCAGTCATGCTACCTAAAGGGGTCCATTGGGATGGGGTCCCTTGGGTCAGCTTTGGGGAAAAGGCCCAAGTTTTGATGTAAAAAGATGTAAAGTCTCCGCAAATTGTAGTTATGGAGTGTGTAGCTAGTTAAGAGTCAAAAAGGGTTTTACCCTTCTTTTATGTAACTTGAGCCATTTTTGAAGATCTACCCATAGTCCCCAGACCATGGGATTCTATAAATAGGTGTGTCTTAGAGAGTCTAAGGGATGATAAGGTATGATGAATGCAATGAGCCAATAGTAGGAAGATCGAGATAGAAGTCTTAGAGGAGGAAAAGGCTCTGCGGCTGAGTGTGCAAAGGCCTAGAGTAGTGTCTGCAGCTGAGTGCATGGACCCCTGTAGCTAAGTGCACAGGGAAGTTTTGAGTCTGTAAACCTTTGTTGAATATCAATAAAGAATATTGTTATAGAAATTCCTGTGCTTAGTCTCTTTACTTCTGTTATGTATGATTGTGATATATGTTGTGATGAATGATGGTTTTATAAAATAATGATGTATTGATGCACAAATTTACTTACTCCATCCTATTATTTGAATGCAATTAATGTTAATTGATTATGCAAAGGTTATAACACTGTCTGTTAAATTTATCGAACATTTAGTTAATTCCGAGTAATTACTGATCTAAGGGTAATCTAAGGTTTGCGTAAGTAGCTAATTCGCTTGTTCAGGGTCTGCAAAAGCTAGTCATAGACCTTCACGTAGATCTAGAGGTTGATTGAAGGAAGTTACTGTAGTAAGCCATAAGCACTTAAAGATCTACGTGGAGGAAGATCTAGGTCACAGAAGGACATCACACTGATCTCTGGGTGCGAAAACTTGGCTCCATCATCCCCCCATACTACTTTGGGTGATACTTCAGTCTACGCACCACAGATTGATGCCAAAAGGGCCAGTAGTGTAGGGATTTGTTTGTCACAACTAACTTTGAACCTGGATCAGGACCCCCTAAGACAACAAGATTTTTAATTGATGGGGTAGAAAAATTACACTTGGTTGAGCTTATCAATTTTACCCTTAATGGTATCATGTTTGGAAGGGTGAATAGGTTGTAACTTTAGGCATACATGTCTAGATTTGGCCAAGTGTCAATTTGATTCTTATCAATTTTCGATTCAAGTCTAGGCATCTCTGAATGAGACCAAGTGAAAATATCACAAAACTATTTGAATAAATTAGTGTAAGAAATAACTTCATCAGGATGCATTATTCCCCCAGTGAGATGTATTCTTCAACTCCAAGTTTATCATAGCTTTTCAACTTAATGGTGGGTGTACTATTATCCATATTCCCCTCTTTGAAAACATCAGGAGTGGGAATGGGGTTCTCAAACAAATATACTTAACCATAAATGGAGTCTTTTGGTTCCATAGCATATTGATCAAATGGACATGGTTGTTATAGGATAAAATATGAGAAATGATGCATTTCATCCCATGGATAATATGGTGTGGTCAGTGAATATATAATGTATTCATCATAATTAAATACTATATTGCGAGGTGGAGATGGACATTTTGATGTGGATGGTGAAGAAGTATCGGGGCATAACCATGGGAGACAGGGTTCACATGTGTAATGTGTCTAGAAGGATACTAGTGACTAGTGGAATGAAGTTCCACCAATATTGTGACCAAAGTGACCTTAAAAATAGAAGATGTTTCCAAAGGTATAAATTCATATGATCCTAAAGAGGCTAAAGGTGTTGATCCCATGGATGATAATAAGTAAAGGAAAAGTATGGATCTCTCTTCCATATAAACATCAAGAAGGCAAATCACAATTTTTGGTTGACTGGGTGCCTGACGTAGGAAAGGATAGGTGCCAAGTGATAGAAGTAAAGGAGTAGGTATTCCATTACGGATGACATCCATATCATGAAAACGACATGAGTATCATGAGTATGGGAGAGACAAGGGAAGTGATGTGAATAATGAATGTATGTATTGCAAAAAGTACATGGGTGATTTGTGTATAAAACTTTGTTCTTATTGGATGATTTAGTCAGGGTGAATTACACTTTGGGAACATTTGGGTCTAGCTGAAGCTCATTGAAGGAAACAAATTATTTTAACTAGGGAAAAGCAGGGAAATTATTAGTTTTTGTGGCCATATATATGGCACAAAACACATGGAAGAGTAGGTTGAGGTGAACTAGGTTGAGTGATTGTTTCCTAAGTTTTCTAATCCTCCCCCCCCCCTTTTCTTGGCTTTTACCCCCTCACCAGTTGCTTTCATAGAAAAAGCAAACTCTTGTTGAGCTTGCAATGGAACTAAAGCAATGGAAGTGGGGGTGGGAACTAGCTGAACTAATGTAAAAGCCACATATGGTTTAGGTCAGTTAGGAGGGGTGTTGGGAGGAGGATCGATGTACCATACTCGGATCCCTAAGGTAAGGTTTTGAAAACTCAACATAGCCATCATAGATGTGTTAACTATTCTTTCTAGTGCGAAAAGGAAACATATTCGACTGAATGGATGATTCCTAGGAGGAATACTTCCCGATGCATTAGTTGAACTTGGAGGAGTAGGTTGTTGATGAGCTAACAAATGAGAAGAGCTACTAGTCTATTTTGTAGATCACGACCCTTGGAGAATGAAAGCATGAGAAGTGTTAGGCTAAGTCTTAATAGGTAGTGGGCCATAATATGCCCCAAGAAATTAGGAATATTTATAGACTCTTGAACTAATCTCAACAAAGGAAGGAATTGTATCTTTGTTAAGCATCATGGAAATGTCATTCTGAGGAGATTCCTTAAGCTAAGGATCATAGTATCTCAGTTGATCAATGTTGATTATATTCTCGTTATGGGATAAGCTCATAGTACAATAGACAAAAGAAGTGGTTAAATTCATGGTGTACATGCAACTACGTCCTACTAGGAGTTTATAGTCTAAAGGGGCATCAATAACCTCCATGTCAATCAAGACTTGCTTAGTAGCCAACATGATGGGACAATTCTGGTATAATCCTATAGGTTACAAACGATGACCATTATATACATGAAGGGTGATAGGAGATGGTAAAATATCAAGAGAACCAAGTTGCTTCTAGACTTGATTGAACATCACACAATTGGATGCACCTTTGTCAATGAGACATTGCTAAACAATGATGTTCCTCTATTGGAAGCTCTAATACCAAGTATTAGGAGATTAACAATACTAGGGGTGGGGGTGGGTGGGGTGGGTGGTGAATAAGTATTATTCCATGGATCAACAATATAAACTTCTTACCCTTTCTTTACAAATCACTAAATCATACATTAGTTAACCAATGCATTATAAAAAAGTATCTAAACATAAATATGAGAAATAATACATGTTGACAATAGATCATAAGAAACATATAAACATCAAGTCACAAGCACACAAACCATCATTACATGTGAACAAAGTATATAAGGTGGAAATGCTACTAGGAGAAAACCACCATCTTCGTTGCCTTCCTCATTCTTATTCTTATTAGTAAAATATTCCCTTTACATAATCTTTGGAAACCACAACTGTGCAAGAAAAAACTTGTGATCATGCGAGCCAAGCCACTACCTAATGGAAGCCACCACTTTATGAACATTGCAAGCCACCACTCCCATAGCTATGTAGACCACCACCTATTGTAGGCCAGCACCTGTTGGATGCCCCAAAACCCAATAGTGTTTCCAACCACCACAGGATGGAAGCCACCACTTCCAATTTCTCAAGCCACCACCTGAAGGAAGCCACAACTCCCTAAATCACCAAGCCACCACTTGCCCACTAAAGGCCCCAACCATCAAGCTCTCATGGGCCACTTTCCATACATTTTAAAACTAGGATCCACTACTAAACTCAAACAACTCGTAGGCATCATTTCATCCCATTTTCACACTAGACACACTATAAGTCTATTCTCATCAATAACTGAATACAATCTAAAACCCTCCGCAACACAACTCTCTCTCTCTCTTCACTACAACTCTCTGCTCATACAATCAACATATCGAACTTAGACTCAAACTCTTCCAGTAGAAAACATCACACTATCTCAGTAGATATTCTCCTCGTGACAATCAACAACATACATACTAATGACTGACCCAAACATTAAAATCTCTCTCACAAGTTCAACCATAGATGCTCTGAATACAAGGAAGAAACTCGATATGACTCTACATTACATGGCCTCAATATAGATACAAGACATCTATAATTGTTATGAAAACCTTCAGCCATGTACAATTTAATACCCCTACAATACAAACTACTAGACACATAAAACACAACTACACCTCTATCCTCTTCCTCATATCACAAGTTTTCTCATAAATTCACACTTGTGATCCAACAAATCACACTTCCTACTTTGTCATAACACAAATGTGCACTCATACCAATTGCTCTTCTTGTAAACTCAACACTTTTCCATTCCAAATCTGATTTTTGTAGTAGCTACACAATATATCATCGAATTCTATCACTCCATTGTGTGCACATTCTCAAACTCACCTTATTGAACCCCACTTTCATTTGCATAGGTATAAGATATATGCTCTATGCACTATTTTCCTTCCAACACATAACATTCTAACATTGACTTTGAAGCACAATCTAATAAAATGCGTTTTTCACTTTGTCACACCATGCACACATACACTCAATCACTCTTTGAAAGTGGCGCGATGAACACATCTCTATCATACGTAATCACTCTCCATCCCTATGTTACATGCACATTCTATAGGAAGGTATATTCACGAACTCTACGTACCACCCCATATCTCACTTAATCTAACATCGACTATTTCCAATGCGAAGTATACTTAAACATAATGTTTAACACCTCAACTATAATATCCCCTAGTTGATTTTCCAAGTACAAAAAATAATACCAAGGTCACAAGACATGTATTCGAATTTGAATGTTGGGAAAAACATTATAGTGGGCATTACTTGTGATTAATTTATGGCTAGGGATTTGGAAAAGGCATTGGAAAAGGACAAGTGGCAATAATTAGCATTTATTTGTGAAAATAAAGGAAAATAAGAGGAAAGGAAGGTGAAGAGAAACATATTTTCATGCAAGAGAAATTAGAGTAAAAATGAAGGGAAATGAATAAAAATAGAGGCATGAATGATAAAAATGCATTAGAGAATCAATTCACAATTTTTGCTAGTTTAACTTTTGTTAGTTTAGTTTTTGGCTCTCTCATCCATTCTCTCATTCTCTCTTCCTCTTGCACACAGAGAGAATTCTTGGAGCACTCTTGGAGTGCTCTAGTATTCACTTAGATTGGAGAAAGAAGGAAAATGAAAGAAGGGAATCATAAGGAGACAATTGGATCAAAAACTACAACTAGACTTCGTTGTAGGTAACAGGTTGCATGTGTGTTTTCCTTGTTTATTTTTGGATGCATGGTATATGCATGTGATTATCTGGTTATGTGCTATCATTGGCATGGATATTTTCCTCGATTGATAGTGTTTTTAGCCTTGCCTTGACATTTCCTAGATAGCAATGGTGTTGTGGGTTTTTCCACTTGTTTTTCTGATTGGTGCTCAGATTCCCTATGGTTGTGTGTTGGAACAAATGCTTTGGAAGACCTGGAACATCTTGGGTTGAGTTACTAGTTCCTTGAGCCATTGGTTTGGATGAATGCTTTGGAGCTCTTAGTGGGTTTAGTTACTATTTCCTGGAGCCATGGTTGGAACAAACACTTGGATCCTTGAAAGGTTGTGGGTTGAGCTACTAGTTCCTAGAGCCCTCGAGAGCCTGGGTAGAGAATGATGTGGTTCATATAGAATCATTGTGGTAGAGGGTTGAGGTGTCGTCGCCTCTAAAAATCCCTGGTTTCTTTTGTCTTGGTTTATTCCATGAAATCCCACATTAATGCTTGGAATATGGGGTGAGGGTGATTGGCTGAAAGAGAGATTTGGTTCAGCCCAATTTATCTTCGAGTGGTACGTGGAAGTCCCTAACTTGTTGGAATTTTCATATGTTAATATAATATATTTTCCAATTGTGATCTATGTGAATTTTTAGTGATTATGTTGGTGATATTATGGTTGATTTTCCATGGTTTCTATGTTGGTTAATTACTGGCTATATGTTAGTTATGTGATGCACATTATCTATGGCTCTTGTCATGATTTGTTAATTTATCGAATGATTTATGAATATATGGACTAACAAGTGTTGTTGTAGCTAGCTAGAGAGGGTTAGATCCTTCTTGGTGATTCTTATATGAAGACTAGCAATTGATGATCATGTATGCATTCACAGCTAGTAGCTTACATGTTTTCCATATGTTTTATGAAATGACTGTTATGGATTAGGAATATTTGAGTCAAGTTCTTGCTTGAGTTTGATTGGGTTGTTTTTCCATTACCTTTTATTGCATTCTAGAAAGTTTCAAGCAATTCTAGGTAGTGGTCTAGAGGTTGGCCTGAAAAGGTGGCATAGATCCTAGAACCACATCCTCATAACTAAAGGATTTAGGTGATAACTACATGGAATAAAGATTGTGCATGATGTTGGAGGCTTATAACAAAACTCTTGCCTTGTTATTCACATGGATGGGATGTTAGGTCAGATAAAAATGGTTCTAGCTCAAGGATTTATCACATGGAGTGGTTTTTTAGCTCCTGAGTGATCTATAGTCCCTGTAGGATGTCTGTAAGTGTTGGTGTGTTAGCCCCACTTCCACAGCTAGAACTTGGATGGCAAGTCATTTCATAGTGACATTCATCTCATGTTTACCCTGGCAATCTTGTGACTTTGGGTAAATGTGGGAGGAGAAACTTATAAATTGGTATCAAATCTTCCAAGTTCAAAACTTTGGATTGGATGGGCTATTTGTGATTGTTATGAATGCATGTTAGTTGTCAATGTGTTTTCTATGCATGAATTATGATGGCCATTATTATAGTCTTGCATCATCATGACAACATTGGTATGTTATGATGTTGGTGATGTTGATGTTCAAATGATTGATATGTTTATGTCATTATGTGTGTGTGTGTGTGTGTGTGTGTGTATAGATATATATCATGCTAATCTAGATTGATTTGTGCATAGGATATAGCCTCCCTTGAGCTTCACTAAGGTATGATTTTGGATTTTGTTTATATTTGGTTTATCTAACATGGCATGTTTATGGGAGATATAAGATCAGAGTTGATGAGAAGAATGATGGATTACAGTTCATGTGACTCCCCTTACAGATCATCTAAGTAGCAATAAGATGAGTACTCTCTTGATATAATAGATACACTTAGAAGTTTGAAGGCAGAGATCATAAATTGCAAGGAAGATAGTGTCAGGATAATTCAATTATAGGAAATACTTGCCAAAGCTAAGGAAAATAAAGTAGAGGTTAATGCAGTGATCCTTTAGAGCTTATCATATTTGCCTAGATAGGGACATAAAATAATCATTCATGGACAAAAGGAAAAGACTAATGGGTTGTATGGTAGAAAGTCTCATGGAGGGAACATCTCAAACAGGGATGACACAGTTAAAGGTGGTAGATGGTTGGATACAACAAGAATGAGATATAATGGTTATGGGTTCTATTCGAGTTCTATATCATAGAGACATCGTGTTCATCGCTGCTATATCCTTATAGGAGGAGTGAGAAGAAGTACTTTCTAGATGAGTTCAAGAAATCCAAGCCTCCTACCTTTGATGGAGAGATGAAGGGACCAGAAGATGGAGAATCATGGCTACTTGGGATGAATAAGTTCTTAGAGTTTCATGATTATATAGAGAATACAAAAGCCAGGATAACTATTTTCAATGTCAAGGGAAGTGCGGATATCTGGTAGGAAGATGTGAAGCGTTTTAGAGGAATCAAGACAGAGGAGTTGAATTAGCGTGAGTTTAAGAGACTCTTTAGAAAGAAGTACTTGTCTGAGAGATATTATGATGGAAAGGCTAAGGAGTTCTATGTGCTGAAGATGAGGTCTATGACAGATGAAGAGTACATGACCAACTTTCTAGAGCTATTGAGGTATGTGCCATATCCTAAGGATTAGAAGACGAAGGTTCAAAGTATCATCAATGTGTTTCCTTTAGCAGTCAAGGATCAGATTGAGTATGATGAGCCTTGGTCATTGGAGAATGTTATTGTGAAGTTGAAGAATTTTTATGAGCAACCTAAGTGTAAGTCAACGCCTAAGTGGAATTGGAAAAGTAGTGAGAATATAAAAGAAAATGGGTTAAGAAGAAAGGAAGGCCTCAGGATGCAGGTGATAAGGAGAATGTAGCACCTTACAATAAGTTCAATGCAGTTGACATAGGACACATATTTCAGTCTCAGGAGCCAAAAAAAGGCAATGTTGGGAAGCCTTTGTAGTGTTGGACTTGTGTTCGAGAGCATCACAAGATAGATTGTCCATAGCATAAGGGCTCCAAACCTTATATCTACAGTGCTCAGTAGGAAAAAAAAAAATTTGGGGATGTTGGGAAGAGTATTAGGGAAACATTTAAGGGTGGAAGTTTATCTTAAAGTTTAGAAACATTGGCGAATCTTACTAGTCCCTAATATGAAAATTGTAAAAAAAATTGGGAACTTTTTGTGGAAATATTTATATTTCTAATGACTAATATTATTTGAAATAATATTTTGGAAAATTTTAAGGTAAAATAATGGTGTACTATAAAATTTGGGCGAATCATTTTAGAAAAAATGGAAATTTTTGAATTGTTTTTTTCGAAAAAGCATGGAAAATTAGTCCACCTACAAATATTAGACCTGTTAGTGTCGGTATCTTCATCCCTCCATCAGTGATCAAATTCTCTTGTTGAATTTCATTTTAGGTGTCTCACTCGGTTAGCTACATTCCATTAGGATCATGGATCATCTGACGGTAGTGGCTTATTATACATTTTCCCTCATGTCCTTTACCTGCTGGCCCATTTTCATTCATCTAGATCATCTGCAGTCATTTTTTGTCTTTAAATCCGCAAAAGTTATTTTTAGGGTTTTAGGTCTCATTAGGTCTAGGGTTTCATCAAAAAGGTCTTCAAAATGCTCAATAAAGGTCAGCAGGTGCATGAGGAGGACAAATAAAGTTTCAACAACAATAATTTCTATAATCACATGCTCAATGATTGATTTTTCCTCAAAACCCTATTTTGAGGAAAAACAGAGTTTTTTATGTTTTTATGTATAAATTTGATGTAATTTCAGTTTTTCCATATGTAATAACTTCAGTGGCAACCCTGGTCACCTTGCCAAGCTTCAACATCTCCATCACCTGCAAGGCAAACAAAAAATCAAAGCATTCAATTCATCACAGGCAAAAATAAAGCAAATTGCCCAAAAATAGAGTTAAAAGTCAAGTCATTTTCCAACCATTGTAAAGTGTGTTTTATAAACCAAAAAATTAAAAGCTCCTTGTATATAATTCATTTCTTCCATTCAAAGGTTGATTTTCATTTCAAAGACAAAGTTGGGCAAAGCAAACTCGTGTTTGTGAGCAAGTAAGACAAAGTTGGAGAAATTTGCCCAAAATCAGAGGTGCAGCGCACTGGGCAAGTGGCGCGGTGCACATAGCAGGCGTGACGCATAGGGCTATGATTTCCAGTTTGAATTTACACGGGTGCGACACACACATAGGGTGCGGCATGTTGGGTTTGATGCACGGCACATAGAGCTACCAAGCCCGAATTTTGCAACAACACGCTCCAAATCATCCAAAACACTTGGATCCTCATTTGTGCAAGTAGGTTGAGCCTCTATCATTGCTTTTCATCCAATTTTTGGTGGTTGTTTTATGGTGGTTGTCTTATGGTGGTTTTGTGAACCAAAAATCAAACCCTACCTCTTGCATCTTTCAAAGGAGATAGTACCTAGGGTTTGTACTATTGTTTTGGCTGCCAAGTCATTCCCTCATCTTTCCACTCCCTCACTTATTTTCCTAGTGTATTCCCCTATTACCTAATTCCCATATTCCCAAAACAAAATCATATATCCCTATCCCCAATCCTATTTTTCCCAAAATCCCAAATATAATTCCCAAACCCTAGTGCTATACCCAAAACTCCTAAATTATTCCCTAATCCCCTGTTTCCCTAACTAAACCCTATCCCAACAGTCCCTAAAATCCCTCATTTTTCCCTCCCTCTACAGTCCCTCATATCACTTTTCCCTTGGTGGCAGAAGTCAAAAAACATCATAAATCACCTACTTCTCATCAAGACAGCTCATCCACCTAGCAGAGATGGAATTTGATCCCTCATATGCTTATGAAGAGGAGACACACAGTGACTCACCTACAGAGGTACATGCACCCAGGAGGCCTCATAGAGGTGGCAAACATATTCGAGAAGAACCAACCACTCTTGCTGAGTTACAGGCCTGCCCTCTTGCCATCACTTGTTTCCAACACCAGTCCTGCTATGAATTTTGTGAGATGGTTGCTAGAATTCAGTTTCATCATGAGTTGGCTCGTTTGTTTGTGCTTCATTTACATGATGGTCAAGCCACTCTAGCTGGTGTCACATTCTCCTTAACACCAGAATCTATTTCACTAGCAACCGGTATTCCTAACATTGGAGAGCAATGGAACAATAGGAAACAAATTGACAAGAAGCATTATGAACCATACATCAAGCCCGGTTATTTGAGACAGCTCAGCAGAGTTTTTCCTTTTCGGTACCTCAAAGATTCTTATGCTCCTTTGATGAAACTGATAATGAAGTATTTCAGCTGTGAGGGCCGGTTTTCCCATTTATATGCCTATCATATCAGGCTACTGATGCATTCTACCAAGGTGAGGATGATGAACCTCCCCTACTTCATGTGCCGAAACATTGAGAAGATGACCACCCTAGTATAGCACAAGACTCCTCAGCAGCAGTTCAACAGTATATATCATTTTGCTCTCATTAAAATTGTAGTCGTCCATTAGCTTGGCTTACACGGCATCACTTGGGAGGACTTCATTTCTCATGAGTTTTTCACAGCTCCTCAGGGAGCTTCAGATACTTTGCATGAGACAGGTGGAGCTTCTTATCAGCATGAGGGTCATGAGACACGGACCGCTAGTATGCTGGTGTTTATCACTTATCAGAGGGGCACTAGACGATTGTTTGCAGCAACAAAGTGAGTATTATCTCCATCCGGGGTGGAAGGGGTCTCGCTTCCATCATAAGCACAACAAGTTTAGGACAAAGGAAAGAGGCCATTATAGGATAAAGAACCATCAGGTGAGTGGGAGACTGATTTCATTCTCATTGAGGGTGATGATACCGATGTGAGCCCGTAAAGCACAAATCTCAAAGAAATCATCCAAGAGCAGCAGGCGGACATCAATGCCTTGTCCCTCAACTTGGAGAGGGATAAGTGGAAAATAAAGTACATGGAGCAAATAAATAAGCATCTTGAAGATCAGCAAGTGATTATGGAGTTGTAAATCATTCGGGAGAATCACCAAGCTGCCCAAAGGAAGAGGGTGGAGCTCAGTTCACTTGAGCAAGAGGTCAATGCTGATCGAGATTCATGGCTTGAAAGAGTCAATATCCACTTGGAGAGGAGGTTAGAAAAAGCCATCAATGAGAAGAATATGTTGAGAAACATGGCATATCATTATCTATCAAGGAATATGGTGTGCCAAGCTAGAATCAGGAGCTTGAAGGCAAAATTGAAGAGGGCATCAAGGAGGAAAAAGGAGCATGATAGAATTCAGATCTTGGCTGAGGCTTCCTTGGCCCAACACAGCACTTGATGAAGAAGACTCAACCCAAATTTCAAAAAATTTGGGGCACTTTTCGCATTTTTGGAATTTTTGGCACAAAAAACAGGATTTTCTGCCCTATGCGCCACGCCACCTGGCGCTCGCTTTTGATGGGAGCCTCCAAATGAAAAAAACTCAGCATTTTTGGATTTGGCATGGAAAAATATGCTTTTCTACCAATGGCCAAGAAATTTGGACAGGTTTTGAGCCCTAAAAAAGGTCAAAACACTCAAAAAATGACCTCACTGCCCCTATTTTGGCACACAGGAAGCAATGTTGGGAGAACTGAATTTTGGAGGGGAAAATGGAGGCCAAATTGAAAAATTCCACTTGGGTTGGAAAGTCGACAGGTAAACCGTTCCAACAAGCACACTTGGTATGAATTTGGACACTAGGAAGGCCTTCAAAAGTGGCTTCAAACAGGCGCTATGCGTAGATAATTTGGCACGGTGCATAGAGGAAATTTGGCCTAGTTTGACCAGGAATGCTCTGTTTTTCACCTAGCTTTCGCTAGTTTGACTTTTTCACCTGCTTAGTGTCAAATTTGTGATGTAATTTAATGTAGATTTCTGGACCATGATGTAAATATGTCAAATTTTCACTTATGGAGGTAGATTCATCTGTTAAAAAGTTGTTTGAAACTGAATGAATCAGTTCCCTTGTTTCTAGAGGCATGCTGTTCCAATGCCTGATTTCTAGTTCTCAGTTTAGAATTAGTTGGAAAAGGTCCTAAACAAGTGAGCTCCACCCTTAGATGCTTGGATAAGCTATGGTTTTTCTATATTATGTGGTTTTTCAGTCATTAGCATGGTTGGACTCTTGAGAAAGTAAGGAGCTTCATTGTACACTCATATCAGCATTTTGGCTAAGGAATTGAGACCAGGGTTTGCAGCACTCTTTGGGATCCCTGTGGCATTTGTTTTGGTATAGTGCTTTCTTATGTATTTGTGAATTTATTTATGTTTTATGTATGTCATATTCTCTCATATTTCTTCTCAGCTAAATCAAACAAGAGTGAAAGTAGAATCCATTGAAAGTGTAGTGCTCTACTTGAGGTTTGCTTTAGTTTCTTGATGTTTTCAGCTGTTTAGAGAGGATCCATGGCTTCTCTTGCCCTCTTCAACTCCTCCTCTATCTAATCCCTCCACCTCATTTGATTTGAAGTGCCAAAATCAGTTTCCTACCTTGCCCCATTGAGATCTCTACAAAACTGAGCCTCATTCCCCGCACCCAAAATCTGCTTTTTCATTTGAGCTAGCAAAAACATCATTTTATTCAATCAAACTCTTTTGCACACATACCTAGCCTAAGATCAGTAGTTATATCAGTCATCTCAAGCCTTTAGTGATCATATTTTGCTGAGATTGACCCGAAGAGAGCCCTCTCCCGACTTGGTAGGGCTAGCTACCAGGTTAAGCGTGGTTTGATGTTGGCCTTGGATCCTACCTTTCTCAGCCTGAGGTAATTTTAGGCACTAACATAGTGGCGACCATACTGGGGAAGAAAATATTATTTGTTTGTTATTGTTCTTGCTTTATAAACTACAGACGGAGCCTAAAGTTATGCCAGGTAGCCTTCGAGACGCTTTTGCTTTGCATCAGCGAAAGTAGATAAACGCTGCTTTAGTCAATCTCCAGTCTAGTCTTATAAACGGAACATCTGACTTGCAAATTTCCCCAGTACATGAATCAAGTTAGGTCTGATTGTTGATGGTGGACAGCAATCAGACACATATGAAGGCTGAAATCATTTTCCTGGCGAATCCAGCGTCGAAGAATCCCAAGCTTCAGAATTTTTATGGCAACTCCACTCTTCAAGAACCAGTAGCCTGAAGAATTTCTTAGTGAATTCATTTTTATCAAAATGGTTTCGCTGGATCGAAGGTATTCTCCCATGAGCTGAGATCACATTCCAGGTTTTCCAAATAAAATTCCTAAGGTAGATTGGCAAAGGAATTTGCCTATGTTTAAAGATGATGATAGGAATGATGTCGCTTTACATCTAGTTAGATTTCACATACACATTCGCAAGTTGAAGGTTGATTTTCCTGAAGATTGCTTGATGAAGATATTCATGGCCACTCTGGAAGGTGAAGCCCGATCTTGGTATGAAAGTTTGCTGCCTGCTTATATTTATTGTTTGAAGGATTTTCATACCATGTTCTTTGAGAGGTATAAAGAATCTTATCCATCCTTAACCTTAGTTCAGAACTGTTGTAGCCATGTTCATAGTTTTATTGAAAATCTTGAAAAAGTTTATGAAGATGATGACCTCATGGATGATGAGATCATAGAGGCTCTGTACGAAAATCCATTTAAGTAGCATAAAGAGAGTGATACTTATCAAGATGATTAGGAAAATTTGCAGTAGGATCTAGATCTTATTACGGTGGAAGATGATGAAAGAGAAGGTTTTATTTCAGATCTATCCATAGAAGAAGACAGCATGTAGGAAAGTCAAGTTTCAATCTCAGAATGTGATAAAGTCAAGTCGGTTATTTCAGATCTAGATTCAGATCGTGATGATGAAGACTACCTTGTTTTGAATCCCATGAAGGAGAGCTCAGTTGTTGAGATCATCTGGAATGAAGAAGACAAAGTTACTGACCCAAGCCTTCATGAGGAGGTAATCAAGTCTTTTCATGAAAAACAAGATGAGATCTTTGTTCAAGTAAGTGAAAAATCTTCTTTCAATAACTCAATGGTAAATGATAATTTGATTACCATGTCATGTGAAGATGATTGACAATGTTTTCAAATTTTGAGAAGATCAGGGAATTAAGGACTATCAATCAGGTTTTTCATGTTTTGAAAAGTTATTTCATGAAGACAATCATTGTTTGAGCAAAAGAAAACAAAAATCATTATCTCCTTTGTCTGAAGATGAAATAGATCTACTCCTGAAAGGTTAGGTTCCAGCCCAAGCTAATGCAGGTCTGCAGTGTGCACATGATCAAGGAGGTGTGAGTGAAACTTCTTCCTTTTCTGAAAATGATTATAGTCTTGAAATTAGACTTATAGATCAGTAAATAGATTATTTTTTCTTTCATGAAGATGATAAGGCTATCATGTTTGATAATCTGGAAGATTGTTTTCTATTTAAGAATTTCCTTGACCATGAAATTGAGGAATATGAACCTGAGAGAGACAATATTCCATAATTTTTTATGCTCGAGGAATTTACAGTTAACACTCAAATGGCAGAAGCTTATACCTCTCTATGTCTTCCCATCACTCGGAAACTAGTTGTTCTTTCAGATTAGAATGAAGGGAGTACTTGTATTTTTGTTGCTGGATCTCAAGACAAGCTAGTGGTTCAGTATTTTCAAGATCCTTTCGGCATTCTTTTGCAAGCACCAGAGAAGATAAATGTTGGCTGGTTTGTTAGCATAAGCCTTGGTTTCAATTGTTATTGTGAGTTGCCTACATGTACATCGTTCTGCCTGCTCGAGGAAAGAGAGAGCAGAATTTCATTGAGTAGCCATTTGTTGGATTGGTTACATTGGAAGGCCCACTTCACATGATTGTACATATTTCATCAATAAGCAGGTAGTTGTCGTCATGATTTGAAGCCCTCAAATCTTGATGCACTACTGCGCTTTGAAAGCTTTGTAAGTACTTGTTTCAGTTAAGTCAGTCTTGAGTCATTTTTTGTTTTAGTCAGTTCAATTTAAATATAGTTTCAGCTGAGTGTGTAGTTTTAGCTTTTGAGAGTCTTGTTTCAGTTTTGAATTAGTCAGTTCAACTATGAGTCTTGTGTCAAAGTTTCATAGTGATTGGTTTTTAGTTTGTTGAAGTTATTGACTCCATAGCTTAATGGAAGAGGCACTGCCTGCTTTCCCAGAGATCTGTAGTTCTTGGCACCTCCAAGGAGCTACCATCCCCATTGGAGCCAATGTTAGTGTCAGTATCTTCATCCCTCCGCTAGTGATCAAATTCTCTTGTTGCATTGCATTTTAGGTGTCTCGCTCAGTCAACTTCATTCCATTAGGATCATGGATCATCTGACGGTAGTGGCTTATTATACATTTTCCTTCATGTCCTTTACCTGTCGGCCCATTTTCATTCATCTAGATCATCTACAGAAATTTTTTGTCTTTAAATCCGCAAAAGTTATTTTTAGGGTTTTAGGTCTCAGTAGGTCTAGGGTTTCATCAGAAAGGTCTTCGAAATGCTCAATAAAGGTCAGCAAGCACATGAGGAGGACAAATAAAGTTTCAACAACAATAATTTCTATAATCACATGCTCTGTGATTGATTTTGGAAAAACAGAGTTTTTTATGTTTTTATGTATAAATTTGATGTAATTTCAGTTTTTCCATCTGTAATAACTTCAGTGGAAACCCTGGTCACCTTTCCAAGCTTCAGCATCTCCATCACCTGCAAGGCAAACAAATAATCAAAGCATTTAGTTCATCACAGGCAAAAATAAACTGCCCAAAAACGGAGTTAAAAGTCAAGTCATTTTCCAAACATTGTAAAGTGGGTTTTATAAACCAAAAAATTAAAATCTCCTTGTATATAAGTCATTTCTTCCATTGAAAGGTTCATTTTCATTTCAAAGACAAAGTTGGGCAAAGCAAAGTCGTGTTTGTGAGCAAGTAAGACAAAGTTGGAGAAATATGCCCAAAATCAGAGGCGCGGCGCACTGGGCAAGTGGCGTGGTGCACATAGTAGGCGCGGCACATAGGGCCGCGATTTCCAGTTTAAATTTACACGGGCGCGATGCACACACAGGGTGCAGCGCGTTGGGTTTGATGCATGGCGCATAGAGCTGCGAAGCCTGAATTTTGCAACAACTCGCTCCAAATCATCCAAAACGCTTGGATCTTCATTTGTGCAAGTAGGTTGAGCCTCTATCACTACTTTTCATCCAATTTTTGGTGGTTGTGTGAACAAAAAATCAAGCCCTACCTCTTGCATCTTTCAAAGGAAACAATACCTAGGGTTTGTATTGTTGTTTTGGCTGTCAAGTCATTCCCTCATCTTTCCACTCCCTCACTTATTTTCCTAGTGTATTCCCCTATTACCTAATTCCCATATTCCCAAAACAAAAATCATATATCCTATCCCCAATCCTATTTTTCCCAAAATCCCAAATATAATTCCCAAACCCTAGTGTTATACCCAAAACTCCTAAATTATTCCATAATCCGATATTTCCCTAACTAAACCCTATCCCAACAGTCCCTAAAATCCCTGATTTTTCCCTCCCTCTACAGTCCCTCACATCACCTTTCCGTTGGTGGCAGAAATAAAAAATCATCATAAATCACCTACTTCTCATCAAGATAGCTCATCCACCTAGCAGAGATGGAATTTGATCCCTCATATGCTTATGAAGAGGAGACACACATTGACTCACCTACAGAGGTACACGCACCCAGGAGGCCTCATAGAGGTGGAAAACATATTCGAGAAGAACCAACCACTCTTACTGAGTTACAGGCCTACCCTCTTGCCATCACTTGTTTCCAACACAAGTACTGCTATGAATTTTGTGAGATGGTTGCTAGAATTCGGTTTCATCATGAGTTGGCTCGTTTGTTTGTGCTTCATTTACATGATGGTCAAGCCACTCTAGCTGGTGTCACATTCTCCTTAACACCACAATCTATTTCACTAGCAACCGGTATTCCTAACATTGGAGAGCAATGGAACAAGAGGCAGCAAATTGAAACGTAGCATTATGAACCATACATCAAGCCCGGTTATTTGAGACAGCTCAGCAGAGTTTTCCCTTTTCGGTACCTCAAAGATTCTTATGCTCCTTTGATGAAATTGATAATGAAGTATTTTAGCTGTGAGGGCTGGTTTTCCCGTTTATATTGTTATCATATCAGGTTGCTGATGCATTTTACCAGGGTGAGGATGATGAAACTCCCCTACTTCATGTGCCGAAACATTGAAAAGATGACCACCCTAGTACAACACAAGACTCCTCAGCAGCAATTCAATAGTATATATCATTTTGCTCTCATTAAAATTGTGGTCATCCATCAACTTGGCTTACAGGGCATCACTTGGGAGGACTTCATTTCTCGTGAGTTTTTCATAGCTCCTCAGGGACCTTCAGAGACTTTGCATGAGATAGGTGGACCTTCTTATCAGCATGAGGGTCATGAGACACGGACCGCTAGTATGTCGGTTTTTATCACTTATCATAAGGGCACTAGACAGTTGTTCACAGCAGCAAAGGGAGTATTATCTCCACCTGGGGTGGAAGGGGTCTCGCTTCCGTAATCAGCACAATAAGTTCAGGACAAAGGCAAGAGGCCATTACAGGATGAAGGACCATCAGGTGAGTGGGAGACTGATTTCATTTTCATTGAGGGTGATGATACCGATGTGAGCCCGCAAAGCACAAATCTCAAAAAAATCATCAAAGAGCAGTAGGCGGACATCAATGCCTTGTCCCTCAACTTGGAGAGGGCTAAATGGACAATAAAGTACCTGGAGCAAAGAAATAAGCAGCTTGAATATCAGCAAGCGATTATGGAGTTGCAAAACATTCGGGAGAATCGCCAAGCTGCCCAAAGGAGGAGGGTGGAGCTCACTTCACTTGAGCAAGAGGTCAATGCCGATCGAGAGTCATGGCTTGAAAGAGTCAATATCCACTTGGAGAGGAGGTTATAAAAAGCCATCAATGAGAATAATATGTTGAGAAACATGGCATATCATTATCTGTCAAGGAATATGGTGTGCCAAGCTAGAATCAGGAGCTTGAAGGCAAAATTGAAGAGGGCATCAAGGAGGCAAAAGGAGCATGATAGACTTCAGATCTTGGCTGAGGCTTCCTTGGCCCAACATAGCACTTGATGAAGAAGACTCAGCCCAAATTTCAAAAAATTTGGGGCACTTTTTGCATTTTTGGAATTTTTGGCACAAACAACAGGATTTTCTGCCCTATGCGTCGCGCCACCTGGTGCTTGCTTTTGATGGGAGCCTCCAATTAACAAAAACTCAGCATTTTTGGATTTTTCATGGAAAACTATGCTTGCCTACCAATGGCCAAGAAATTTAGACAGGTTTTGAGCCCTCAAAAAGGTCAAAAGCACTCAAAAAATGACCTCACTGCCCCTATTTTGGCACACAGGAAGCAGTGTTGGGAGAACTGAATTTTGGAGGGGCAAATGGAGGCCAAATTAAAACATTCCACTTGGTTTGGAAAGTAGACAGGTAGACCTTTCCAACAAGAACACTTAGAGCAAATTTTGACATCGGGAAGGCCTTCACAAGTGGCTTCAAACAGGTGCTACGCGTAGAGAATTTGGCACGGCGCATAGAGGAAATTTGGCCCAGTTTCACCAGGAATGCTCTGTTTTTCACCTAGCTTTTGCCAGTTTGACTTTTTCACCTGCTTAGTGTCAAATTTGTGATGTAATTTAATGTACATTGGTGGATCATGATGTAAATATGTCAAATTTTCACTTATGGAGGTAGATTCATCTGTTAGAATGCTATTTCAAACTGAATGAATCAGTTCCCTTATTTCTAGAGGCATGTTGTTCCAATGCCTGATTTCTAGTTCTCAATTTAGAATTAGTTGGAACGGCTCCTAAACATGTGAGCTTGACCCTTAGAGGCTAGGATGAGCTATGGTTTTTCTATATTATGTGGTTTTTCAATCATTAGCATGGTTGGACTCTTGAGAAAATAAGGAGCTTCATTGTACACTCATATCAACATTTTGGCTAAGGAATTGAGACCAGGGTTTGCAACACTCTTTGGGATCCCTGTGGAATTTGTTTTGGTACAGTGTTTTCTTATGTATTTGTGAATTTATTTATGTTTTATTTATGTCATATTCTCTCATATTTCTTCTCAGCTAAATCAAACAAGAGTGAAAGTAGAATCCATTGAAAGTGCAGTGCTTTACTTGAGGTTTGCTTTAGTTTCTTGATGTTTTCAGCTGTTTGGAGAGGATCCATGGCTTCTCTTACCCTCTTCAACTCCTCCTCTATCTAATCCCTCCACCTCATTCAATTTTAAGTGCCAAAATTAGTTGCCTACCTTGCCCCATTGAGATCTCTGCAAAACTGAGCCTCATTCCCTCCACCCAAAATCTGCTTTTTCATTTGAGCCAACATAAACATCATTTTATTCAATAAAACTCTTTTGCACACATACCTAGCCTAATATCAGTAGTTATATCAGTCATCTCAAGCCTTTAGTGATCATAGCTGAGATTGACCTGGAGAGAGCCATCTCCCGACCTGGTAGGGCTAGCTACCAGGTTAAGTGTGGTTTGATGTTGTCCTTGGATCCTACCTTTCTCAGCCTGAGGTAAATCTAGCCACTAACAAGCCCCTAAAATTTTCCTTGAAGAGTATTCCTCAAATTTATGTAGCGGTAGATAATAGGTAGGTTAGTCATCAAGTATCTATTATCAAGATGGAAAGTAAGCTTTGTGATCAACTTGTTTCGATTTTTATTGACCCTGGATCTAATTATAGTTATATCAGTCATAACTTGGTGGATAAGTTTTTCTTGAATAAAGAAGTGCATGCAAGATATTAGTTCTTACATTTGGCTATAGGGACCAAGAAGAGAGTTCATCAGTGGGTGAGAACTTGTGCATTTGACACCTGAATGCAAGAAAAGAAACGTTGTATGTGTTAGCACAGTTCTAGGCTAAGTCATGAGTAAGTTTTATTTTTTTTTTATTTTTTTTTAGGATTTACTTTGTAAATTTAAAAAAAAAATTAAAATTCTATCATAATTTCTGGTAGCATCTAATTTTCTTGTTTAGACAGTCTCCCCTATTTTTCGGATAGTCTTTTCATTCCTGTTTATTTCCTTCTTCTTTTTTCCGATGCTACCGAAATTTCCGATAGCATCTCCTGTATTAAAAAATAAAGCTGAAAATGCAATCGTTTTCGATTGTCCACGTGTCATAATGGAAAAATATTTGATCCAAATCATGAGATTTCGTTATTGGATGGGTCACAAACTTCGACTCAAGTCAAGTGGTAGTGGTTAATCAATTTTGTTGATCATATTAGCTAGGTGTTAGTCACAGCCATAGCGAGCCGTTGCTTACCCCACTGATCTTAAATAAACCCATGTTTCCAAAGTTAAAACGTGTCTGCAGCATCAGTCTCATCCATATGTTTAAATTTTGATGGTCATTCTTTCTGTTCTGCGTAATGCATTACCAAAATTTTCAGTAGCATCTGTTTCAATAGAAATATACAGTTGTCAACAGAAAACCTCCAGGCCAGTTTTGGAAAGACAACAACCCATAACAATATGGATAAGGAAGATGATGGATATGATATAGCTATGAGGTTGCTGAAAGTTGTTTTGAATGTAGCCATATGGTCATTTAATGGTCAATACCATAAAGAGAAAAATCATTAGCAAAAGGGGCAGCCAGTTAGTTTTTCCAGTAGCAACGTGTCATTTTTCCTCTTCTTCTCATCTACACCTATACTTTCTGTTGCAATTCGATGGAAGATGTTTTTAATATCTAAAAGGAACCTATGCAACAAGGAAATAGTGGAACCACCAATTTAGGAGAGTTGGAGTTGGTACCTGTGGAGCATTTGAAAGGTATGTTTTTGACAAACAATTTAGTGGATTTTCAGTAACATTTGTAACCTTTTCTGCATCATGAACTCAAAGAAATAAAGAATTCTAATAAAACATGTGAGAATTAACATGGAAAGCTTAATCGCTGATAATTGTCATTTTTCTATGCAGGGAAAGGTGGAAACGAAGAGCTACCGTTCAAAAGGGAAAGACAAAGGAGGAATAATTGCTATCCCTATAGAAGGGAACCAGATGCAAACGAGATCGAGCAGATCGAAGCAGAACGACCCAGGAAAGGAAGAAGGGATACCAATTTGGCGGGAAAGGGAAAGAAAAGTAAAGGATTAACAGCTTGGCGAATCCCTCAGGATCTTTGATCCTGAGGGATCGTTGTTTTACTTATTTTGTTACCTAGATATCTCCGCCGTTACTGTTATAAAAAGGAATAGCATCGTTAAGCAAAGGGGGGAACTTTTATGAAACTTTCAGTTTCAGACTAAACTTTGATCATCGAGTCTCACTGAGACCTGGTTTACTGTACGTTTGTTGATGCGTTAATATAAAAGACTTGGTGTTTATTTCATCTTTGCGTCTGGAGTAATCTAAGGCAGTGTACCATTGGAAGCTAAGGGCCCGGCTCCGAAGGACACTTGCTTTTGTATCATTATAACTTGATTTCTGCGTGGTTTGCTTATCTTTATTGCTCGGTAATCTGATATGCTTTTCATGTGCTGTTTCATGCTCTGCTACGATTAATTCATTAATGGTTCTTTCAGGAAATCCATGTAGTGACTCTGCATTGCATGATTGAATCTTTTCAGAGTTGATTGCATGTTATTAGTCTAAACCAGCTATTTCTGTTACAGAGCATTTGTACTGAATATTACTGTTATTGGATTCATTTGAAATCCTGATTATTGGAATCCGAAAGTAATGTTATTCTATTTGGAAACATAGTCGTATTCTCCTTAATCGTCAGATTACTATATTAGCGTGTTGCGTGTATATATGATTGATTCCTGCTGTTCCATAATTCATCAATGAGTGTTGTTCCATAAAGTACATTCCATCCAATTTGCCTTAAGAGAGAAGATTGTTATTTTATCGCAGAGTGTGAGTTTGGTTCAATAGAGCAAGTTTGGTTCTGACTCGCGAGACTTAGTTCATTTGATTGCTGTTCCATTTACTGCTGTTCCATTTTAGACTTGCTGTTCCATTTCCTATTTGCTGTTCCATTTTACTTTCTGCCGTTCCATTTACTTGCATTTGCTGCTTTGGTGTGAGAGAAGGTCTAAGGCTATAGTGAGCCTCAGCAGTCGCTGCCTAGCTCCCAGACCTATGGTCCATGCTCTAATTTCCTTTCCATCAGTTTCTAGAGGGATGGGTTATCATTTCCGCACCCTTGACTGATAAGATGTCTTGTGTGATTTTATCCTTTTGAAGTAATTTAGTCATAGTTTAGCATCCATTTACTCTTGTATTTTCTGAACACTATACTACTAAGCATTACTCTGACGAATAGCCTCGGATTGAGATACTCTTTGCAATAACAAAACGTTCCTGGATTGACTTGTTAATGTGGGATAATTAGAGGTGAAAGAGACCCTTGTTACAGCTCCACATTTTGGTGCCGTTGCCGGGGAAAGAGTATAGCCATTTGTCTTTTACAGAGTAGTGTACGAATCTGCTAGGGGAGAGTTGGATTTTAAAAACGAAAGGTAAGAACCTGCGTACGGAGCATGTAAAAGCCCTGCTCCACCGTCCGCTTTCCTAGCAGAATTATTGGTTGAATAGGATTTAGTAGTTTATTAGAGTGCATGACTAAGCAGAAAAAGCTAGAAAAGAATATCAAACCTCCATTCAAACCCGAAAAAGCCAAAGGGTCGGTGACCCTTGGCCGAACAACCTTCATAGACGAAATCTATAAGAAAACTGAATCTCAGCCATCAGTAGGCCCCAGGCAAATCAATTCTAAACAGCCTACTAGCTCCCTTCAGGCCACAGGATCACCATCTGTAGCCTTCGCTAAAGTGCATAGTCAAACTATTGCAGGAAGGGAATTTCAGTAACCTTTGTGAAGGAGAAGGAGAAACAGGGGAAACCAGGGAACCCAAATCTCCTATTGAAACAGACCAGCCATTAAATAGCCCAGATAAAGGGAGCGCTGCAAAAATCATTATTGGAGGAATTCAATCTCCTCAAACAACAGGGACTTTCATTATTCCAGACAAAGGAAGTGTTATTAAAACAATCCCTGTCAAGGCCGTTCCTTCTTAGCCTAGGAATACCCTCCTAGAAATCCCAGAAGGTTATTGGCATATATTCGATCCCATGGTGCAGAATCAACCAAATACTCAAACTTCTACATTGCAATATCCTATAGTGGATTCCGTAGCAAATGCGCCCATGAAAGCTATCCCTCTCCAACATATCCCCACATTTCACGGTCTCACATCAGAAGATCCGGATGCATTTTTATTTGAATTCGATGTGTTATGCAGGGGGTATGATTACACCACCGATCCCCAGAAATTGAAATTGTTCCCCTCTACCTTAAAGGGGGCTGCTTTAAGATGGTTTATGGGCCTAGGCGGTGGGGTCATTAATAATTGGGATCAAATGAAAGAGTCCTTCTTAAAAAAATATCAGGATTATTGTAGGTCTAGAGAATTAAAAGATGAAATATTCCAAATGACAGCTAGACCAAATGACAGCTAGACCAAATGAAGCATTAGAAGAGTAAGTAGAACGTTTTCAGTATAATTTACAAAGATCTCCCTATGCATCACTACCTCTGCCTGATAATGTGTTAAAAACTGCATTGATCAGAGGCATGAAGGAACAGTGGATTGAAACATTAAATATCATGGGAAAAGGGGATATTTATCAAGAGAATTTTGCTGACATCATTGATTTATGTATCAGGAGTTCGAGAGGCAGCACAAGGATAAAACCAGCAGAATATGATCAGTTTGTCAGAGATAACAAAATATCAACAGAAGGAGTAACACATGTAGAACTTGGAAATTTATTAGAAAATTTTAAAACTGATATTCTGGGGACATTAACTACACAACTTGATATTGTGCAGGCTAAACAGAAGCAGATGGAGGCGAAACAGAATTTGGCGATCTTCTGCCCCCAATGTAGAAGAAAACATAGCCACAAGGAATGTCCACTGGATGCAGTTCAAACATGTGCTATCTGTACAAAAGATCACCTTATTGAGAGCTGCCCCTCACTTCCTAGATTGAAGGCAGTATATAAGGAAGCGGAAGAAGAGCCAGAATCAGCATACTTCATTAACCAGCATCGCCAATGGCAACCAGGGCAATCTGGTATGTTTACAGACCCAACTTCTTCTTTCCAGCCTCCCCAGTATAATGCTCAGCAATATAGTATGTGGCAAAACCAATCTCAACCCCCATTTTCAAACTGGTCACCACAGTCGTTTCCTTCTCCAAATCCGTGGATGAATCAGACAAGCCAATTTGGTTGGCCGAATTTTCCTTACGCCCCACCATATTGGCAGAATAACCCATATCCTCCACAATGGACTCCCCCTACTTCACAAGGTCCACCCTGGCAGACAAACTGGCCAAAATCGACATATCAGCCAGCAGGAACTATTCCGCTCCCTCAACCGACTCTGCCAGCTTTACAACAAAACCCCCAGTCTAATCTGAGACCGCAACTCCCAGCCCAACCCAATCCCAATCCAAATAATAGACCGGTCCAATCCCTCCAAATCATGGAATCATCAGAAATCGAACCTGACCTGAGGGAGTGCAATGATCTTCAGTTAAGATCTGGACGTATAATAGAAACGGAGGGAGATAAAACAGTTCACATTGAAGATCAGTTACCAATAGAACAGCCGTTACAACAAGAGGGTGTAAATGAGGAGCAGACCCATCATCAAGCAAGTACATCCTCTCCTCCCTTCCCAGAACGATTAGTCATACCACGACCTATACAATATCCAGACTTTGACATTCTGGGAGAGTTACAAAATCTGTACATAAGAATTCCATTCCTCCAAGCCATTCAAGAATCCCTATATACACAAAAACTATAAAAGAATTATGCATAAAAAAATCAAGGAGGAATGCAACCACTAACCCAAGAGTCCAAGTAGTCGGTACTTTATCTGACCTGTTATCAGGAAAAGAGACACCCATTAAATATGAAGATCCAGGAAATCCAATCGTAACTGTTCAAATCTATGGTCAGACCCTGACTAATGCTTTAGTTGATCTAGGAGCTGCAATTAATATTTTGACAACCTCTACTTGTCAAAAGCTCGGCATTACATCGGTAGAACCTACTTCTACTTTGTTAGAATTGGCCGACCAATCTGTAGTTCGACCAGAAGGTACTCTATACGATGTCATGGTCTCTGTAGATTCCTGGGAATACCCAACCGATTTCCTGATAATTAATCCAAAAACCCGATTGGATGGACACCCGCTAATTTTAGGTAGACCTTGGCTTGCTACCGCCGATGCTTACATTGGTTGCCGGCAGGGAAATATGACTATAACCAGAGGACCAGATATTAAAAATCTAGTTCTATACCCTCCAGCACAGCCAAGTCTTACAATGATAAAAACTAACCAGCGCCCTGTGTCATACCTTACTGACAATATCAGATCCCCATTGACTGTACAGAAGGCTCTAGACTTTAAAGACCAAACAGAAGACGATGCCATCAATAATTTCATTAGTCAAACTGAATCTAGATCTCACACACAGTGTTTCATGATAGAAGCAGCATTCGATAGTGAACTAGAAGAAGATCCTTTGAAAGATGCGCATGACCAAACAATACCTGTGACTTCTGTTGCCAACAGTAAAGTAGTGGAAATTGAACCGGGAAAAACTCTAAATATCAATGCCAACCTTACACCGGACCAAGAAATAAAGCTCATCCATCTGTTACGAAAGTATCAAGAAGCATTTGCGTGGGATTACCCTGATATGAAAGGGATTGATCCCCAATTGTGCACCCACCATATTTATATAGAAAAAGATGCAAGACCCGTTCATCAACCGCAAAGAAGACTCAACCCTCATCTAAAAGATGTTGTAAAAGCTGAACTTCAGAAACTTTTAGATGTTAATTTTATCTATCCTATTTCTGATAGTAAATGGGTCTCTCCACTTGTGGTGGTACCCAAGAAGAATGGGAAATGGAGGATTTGTGTGGATTACAGGGAGTTAAACAAAGCCACACAAAAAGATCACTTCCCTCTCCCATTCATAGACCAAGTATTGGACACTTTAGCAGGAAAGAAATTCTTTTCTTTCCTGGATGGCTTCAGTGGATACAATCAGATTCAGATTGCCCCTGAAGACCAGGATAAAACTACTTTTACTTGTCCTTGGGGAACGTTTGCCTATCGAGCTCTACCCTTTGGCCTATGTAATGCTCCTGCCACATTCCAAAGGGCTCTCCTTAGCATCTTTGCAGATTTAATAAATGATGGACTTGAAGTGTACATGGATGACTTTACACCATATGGAGATGATTTTGATCTAGCTTTAGACACTCTAGAAAAAGTCCTACAACGTTGCATTGCTACCAGACTTTGCTTAAGCCACGAAAAATGTTATATGATGATGACTGAAGGGCTCATTCTAGGACACTATGTTTCAGCAGCTGGCATTTAGGTAGACCCGGCCAAAATTCAAATACTTTTGCTTATCCCCACCCCCACTACTCAAACAGAGGTACGCAACTTTCTTGGATTTTCTGGGTATTATAGACGATTTATAGAACATTATTCACACACTGCTGCACCTCTATATGCACTAACTGGTAATGTTGATTTCTTGTGGATAGAAAAATGCAACCGTGCTTTCAAGAAATTAAAGAAACTTGTATCAACAGCTCCAGTCCTTCGAGGACCAAACTGGAATTTACCATTCCAAATCTCATCTGATGCCTCAGATACAACAATCGGTGCAGTCCTTGGGCAAGAAGAGGATAAAAAACCATATGCTATCTATTATATCAGCAAAAATTTATCCCCTACTGAATTAAATTACACTGTCACTGAAAAAGAATTCCTGGCTGTAATACATGCTGTCAATAAGTTTAGACATTATATCACAGGCTATCCCGTTATTTTATATACAGATCATTCTGATATCAAATATTTAGCAAATAAGCCTGTCACAAATGCTAGAATAACTAGATGGTTGATTTTATTGCAGGAGTTCGATATCACAATCAAGGATCGACTTGGCAAGGAAATCCCTGTAGCTGATTTTCTCTCACGAATACCAAAATCAATTGAAGCAGCAGCAGTGGAAGATCAATTTCCTGATGAGCACCTGTTTTCTGTTGCTGTTCAAACACCCTGGTATGCTGATGCTGCCAATTACCTTGCGGTAGGTAAGCTACCAAAACACTTAACCCCTAATGAACGTAAGCAGATTGTTCAGAAGAGTACTTGATTTTCGTGGATTGGGGGCCATTTGTTCCACACAGGGGCAGACATGCAAATTAGGAGATGTATTCGAGAAGATGAAATTTTCGACATCTTAAAAGCCTGTCATGACGGACCATGTGGGGGACACTTTGCTGAACGAAGAACAACACATAAAGTATTGCAGACAGGATACTACTAGCCTACAATTTTCAAAGATGTGAAGAAATTTGTCCAAGCCTGTGACAGCTGCCAACGAGTAGGACAACCTGGTCAAGCCGACGAAATGCCTCTGAGACCACAATTAGTCATTGAACCATTTGAACGATGGGCTCTTGATTTCGTTGGACCCATCAACCCATCATCAAATCAGAGAACATATATCTTGGTGGCGACAGAATATGTCACCAAATGGGTTGAGGCCGAAGCGTTGCCTAGAGCTACAGAAGATTCTGTAATACAGTTCCTGTTCCATTTGTTTGTACGTTATGGCCTTCCGAGAGAAATAATTACAGATGGAGGACCACAATTTGCTGGAAACAAATTAACTGCAACACTTAACAATTATCACGTCCAGCATAAAATTACTACCCCATATCACCCGCAGGCGAATGGGCAAGTAGAAAGTAGCAATAAGGTAATAGAATCAATTTTAACAAAAACCATTGCGTCACATAGGCGTGATTGGGCCGCCCGATTACCTGAAGCACTGTGGGCTTATAGAACCACATGGAGAAGTACCACCGGTTATTCACCCTATCAATTAGTGTTTGGAAAACAACCTATTTTCCCCATAGAATTCGAAATCCAAACGTTACGAACTGCACAGGAAGTTGGCCTAGATCTAAGTGAGGCACAAATTAATCGATTACAGCAGATTAATGAATTGGACGAAATCAGGCTCTCTGCATTACAGAATACAACACTTATTCAACAGCAGCGAGCTAAATGGCATGATGCACTCATCAAGAACAAAGTCTTTCATGAAGGAGACTGGGCTCTGTTATATGACTCTCGGTTTCAGGACTTCCCGGGGAAACTTCAGACTCGTTGGTTGGGACCATACGAAATCCAGAAAGTACATGATAATGGGACCCTCACTCTGATCACAATCGACGGTTCTGGATATGCATTCAAGGTAAATGGCCACCGAGTTCGTCTCTATCGCAAGCCACTCACTCGGGAATCCTTCTGTCAGCAGCTACGTCGAGACACTGATATGGAAATTTTAGGAGAGGAAGCAAAATCTTCCTCACCTATAATTCAGTAAGGAATTCATTTTTTTTCTATAACTTGTACATAAGTTTTTTTGTATATATGTTTTCTTAACATTTTCATTGATCTTTCTCTTTTTTTTCAAAATTTTAATTTTTGCATTCTGCGTGTCTTTGCTGTTCCTTTTCCAAAAGGAACAGCATTTGCGTGTTTCTGCTGTTCCTTTTCAAAAGGAACAACATTGTTGTGTTTCTGCTGTTCCTTTTCAAAAGGAACAACATTTGTGATTTTCTGCTGTTCCTTTTCAAAAGGAACAGCATTTGTGAGTTTCTGCTGTTCCTTTTCAAAAGGAACATCATTTGTGAGTTTCTGCTGTTCCTTTTCAAAAGGAACAACATTTTTGATTTTCTGTTGTTCCTTTTCAAAAGGAACAACATTTGTGATTTTCTGTTGTTCCTTTTCAAAAGGAACAACATTTGTGATTTTCTGCTGTTCCTTTTCAAAAGGAACAACATTTGTGATTTACTGCTGTTCCTTTTCAAAAGGAACAGCATTTGTAATTTACTGCTGTTCCTTTTCAAAAGGAACAAAATTCATGATTTTCTGTTGTTCCTTTTCAAAAGGAACAGCATTCGTGATTTTCTGTTGTTCCTTTTCAAAAGGAACAGCATTCGTGATTTTTTGCCGTTCCTTTCAAAGAAACGACATCTCAAGTATTTGTTTGCATGAATTCTTCTCTGCTGTTCCTTTTTCAAAAGGAACACCATCGGCATGTTTTTGCTCTCTTTGATGATTTATATTGAGGATGCTTTTCGCCCATGTTCTCTCCAGTCTTTAAGATACAGCTATGCACTTATGCAATGAACATAAATCATGACATACCGAAGTCAGCGGATCACAGATCGCTATCTTTATAAGGCCTAGTATTGCTAAGAGGACAAGAGGAGGGACACACTTACTTCTCATCTTTGTTGTCATTGTCTTATTACCGTTGCTCTGGTTGGTTATCTTTATCATGACGATTTCCCTAAAAAAAAATTCTTTGATTATTACTTAGGAATAAGAGCAGAGGATTTATATCTTCCTGTTGGGATGATAAGACTTCTTCCACCATTCCCACTCTTAAGGAGTGCTGAACCACCCTTATGTGTAAATAAATAAGAAAAAGTGCTTTGCAAAAAGACAAAAAAAAAAAAGTAAATATGGTTTATCAATTGTCAAATGCAGGATAGGGGGTCTCATCAAGAGCCAGCCTACCATGATCATAAGGATGGAAGCGAAGTGGCATTCCCATTATGGCCACCACACCAGGGATATGGTCCAAAAGGTACACTAAATAAACAGACCTTGGAACAGGGGGTCTCATCACGAGCCAGCCTGCCCACGTTTCGCACCTTCCTTGTGAATGGCATTATGGCTACCTGGTTACCAAGCCAGCACAATGGCCTACATTTTGACAAAATACTCTTCAAAATACACACAAAGGATCATGGTTCCGGGGGTGAAATAAACAACTCTGCCAAGGTTATGAACACCTGTCGGCAGCAGAGCTCTGTTAATGGTATTGAAGTCGTAATGGTTACACCAATAGGTATGATATCAATACTTCTTTGTCTCTTATATCCTATGAATAAATCATATTTTATGTCCCGATGTATACATCGCATGAACACTCATTACCACCAATCATGGCAAAGGAACTGACAATGACCTCTGGAGATTTCGTACGATTGACAGACGTCCCATCCCCCGGCCTCGCATCATATCACGCAGGCTCTTATGTAAAACGCGATCCACCTTTTTGCCTCGATTTCGGTATTTCGTTGTCCATCTAAAACATGGCATAATTTCATATGCTGTTCCTTTATGACTTGGTTACAGAATGGTTGCTGCTCCTCTATTTGACAGCTAGGACAACCTATCATATTGCGGGGGGGAAGGTAACCTCATTACTCCACGAATTACGTGTCAGCACACCATTCGGGGAAGATAGTGTACGAAGGTATGACATGGTTTAACGGCATGATAATTCTATTTTTATGAGAGTTTCCATCCACAATCCATTTTTGTTGCATACTCTGTGTTTTTTTCCAAAACCTCGCGACGATCACCCTCTCTGCATCTCAAACAGCACAGGCAGTTGCTGTTCCATTGGGAATTCTTAGTGGAACCATGGGGGGAAAGGCAATCCGAAGCGAACCTCAGAAGTTGATAGTCTCCGCTGCTGCCTGGGAGATCCTGGAAAAGGCAGGGTGGCTGAATTATTTCAGTCGCCTACAAGAATCGAATGAAACAGTGGCGTTGGAGTTTCTGCAAAACCTGCAGGAGAACTACTCCATAGTAAGAGGGAGGCGGATAGCGGTCACTGATGATATAATTGCAGAAGTCTCGGGACTACCAGCTGCCGGACCTGTATGGACGCTGAAGAAAGAAAGATTACAAAAGATTATGGAGATTTTCTAGGATGAAGGCCAAAGCTTGACAGTTAAGGGGAAGGGAGTTCTGCCAGCAACGTTAGGAGAACCCTGGACCGAATTAGCAAAGATAGTGCAGAGCTACATCACTTGCGAAGGAAGGAAAGACGTGGTAAGACCACGTCATCTTAAACTCTTAGCTGTTTTGAAAGAAAAATGTTCTGTAAATCTGCCTGCACTTTTAAATTCATTATTGCATGATGCGGCCCGAAGCCTGAAAAAGGCACAGCACGTAGAAACAGTTGTTAGCCACCATGGATTGATTCGATTGATAGTGAGCCATAGTCTCACTCAACAGCAGAGCAGCTGGGAGGAGCTCATTGCAATGATCGAGGGGGGATTGGCAGCACCATCCCCAAAACCTAAACATTCCTCTAGCACACCAGAACGACTAGAAAAACGCAGAGAATTGGCAGCAGAAAAACATGTTGTTCCAAAACGTAAACATTCTTCAAGTACACCAGAATGACCAGAAAAACGCAGAGAATTGGTAGCAGAAAAACATGTTTCTAGTACACCCGAACAACCTGAGAGACCAAGGAAATCAGCCCGGATACGAGGGAGGCTGGAAAAGATCTAGGAGAGCACCAGCCAGCCAATCGAGATTACGGACGAACCTCCAGAACCAGAAGGAGGACCTTCCGAAGAAAATGCTGAACAATCTAGGGGCGAGGCTGAGCAGCCCAGAGAAGGAGTCGAGGAGGGAGACGAGCACTCCAAAACAGAAACAGAAGCTAAACACTCCAAGGTAGTCACTGAGCAATCTAATCAAGAGGAGGAAGTAGTACAGCTGGAGGGCAGCCCGCCGCGGGACCCTGTGGGTGAAGACGAATTGGCCGCAATCCTGGCCAATATGGGGGAGTATGGCCAACCCTCCAGCCTAGCAGGCCTCCCTGACAGACCTCCAGAGGAAGACACACCTGAGAAATCACATGCAGAAAAGGCAGGAAAAGAAAACCTGCCCGTTCATGATGAGGAAATAAGAGACACCAATCGGGAACAATCTGTTCCCAAGACACCAGAAGAAATTCTAGACGGAGTAGGAGCAGATTTAAGGGCCAGTCATGAGCCCTCTGCTGAGGCAATAGAAATCAATAAATTAAGGAGGAAGCAGCAGAGGTTGTTGAACACTATAGCCCAGCTCCGACAGCAAATTCGGATTCTGAAAGCCAACCTGAGGATACGAAGGACCACAAGGAAAAGAAAAAGGGCCACTACAGCAAAATCCCGTAGGACAAGAAGACGAAGGACTTATAGCCGCCCTGTTGGTCAAAACCCCGCTGGAAGACCTACTGTCGTTCCAAATGACATTGAAGAACAGACTGCTGTTCCAAATGACATTGAAGAACAGACTGCTGTTCCAAATGACGTTGAAGAACAGACTGTTGTTCCAAATGACACTGAAGAACGGACTGTCGTTCCAATTGAGGCAGAGGAACAGGATGATGTTCCATTAACAGGGGGACCACAACAACCTTTCATTCATGTTAAGAAAGAAAAGGAGAGTAAGGAGATCCAAATAGAGGCACCACCCTCAGGGGTAATTCGGGTTCTGAACTCCAAACAACATAACAAAAAGGTTCAAGTAAAACTCCCGGCCTCTACGGCTCTATGGAAAAACGATCCGAAAACAAGAACCTTGCACAAGATGATGAAGCAAGCTCAGCAAGAAGCTGAACAGCTGAGAGAACAAACAGTCCCCCGGGAGAAATATGAAGAGTTACAACAGCAACTTCGGGATATTAGTCAATCCGAGAGCCAGGCCTTCGAAAGATGGCAAAAGGAGTAAGAAAAGGTTGCCAAGGTAACTCGTCGATTAGATATTGTTATTAGGCAGATGGACACTGTGTGTTCTTTGTATAATGACGTTCTGACCTGTAGGGCCCCTGCTAAAAACTATGCTTTATTTTTGCTTGAATGATATTTACGATTAAAGATAAAAGCTGTTAGGGCGGGTGCCCCTATACAAATCAATACTGTTAATGATTTCATAGATTGTTGCAAGCATTATGGAATTAAGGTTCAAAGATTATTGTGTGAATTTTACTTGCACAACCTCGTGCTAGACCAGGAAACTGACTTAAATCCTGGCCCTTTCGTTGGGGACATACAATTGCAAGCCTTCGTTTCATTCGGGGTTAATCAGCTGAAATGGCTCAGAGCTTATAACACTTTTTAGAGACAGGAAAATAGCCTAGACTTGTGGGTGAGAGCCGAGCCTAGAGACCCAGTGCTATTATGGAGAGCACATAGGAACCTTATGAGAACCCCGGGTGTCATGGAGACATTAGGACCCATGCACAAGAACCTAATCCGACACAGTCTGGAATATTTTCTGACTATTAAAGACCTCGCCATCGATGCTGCAAAATTCCGATACCGGATTTCTAGCCCAAACATCCAGCTCAGGGAACCATTCAAATACGAAAATTTTGAGCTAGCTGCCAGCCGATTGAACCTTTATGGCGAGCGTATTTTGCAAGCAGGACCATCCTGGTTAGGGTATCGATTTCGTAGTCCAATCATTTGGCACCCTGCACCCGGATATCAGGTCTTGTATGAAATGCCTGAAGGTCAAACAAATCAGTTCTTTGATGATCTAGTTGCTCATCACGGTTGTAGGCCTCCACACGAGGTTCCCTCTCCGGCCTATTCTCTTACCACCTTGCATGTCAACTATAATGTTTTCATGAGGGCATGAAACAGGGTAAGCAAGGGGGTGTGTGGAGCATTTGAAAGGTATGTTTTTGACAAACAATTTAGTGGCTTTTCAGTGACATTTGTAACCTTTTCTGCATCATGAACTCAAAGAAATAAAGAATTCTAATAAAACGTGTGAGAATTAACATGGAAAGCTTAATCGCTGATAATTGTCATTTTTCTATGCAAGGAAAGGTGGAAACGAAGAGCTGCCGTTCAAAAGGGAAAGACAAAGGAGGAATAACTGCTGTCCCTCTAGAAGGGAACCGGATGCAAACGAGATCGAGCAGATCAAAGCAGAACGACCTAGGAAAGGAAGAAGGGATACCAATTCGGCGGAAAAGGGAAAGAAAAGTAAAGGATTAACAGCTTGGCGAATCCCTCGCTGTTTTACTTATTTTTTTACCTAGATATCTCCGCCGTTACTGTTATAAAAAGGAACAGCATCGTTAAGCAAAGGGGGGAACTTTTATGTAACTTTCAGTTTCAGACTAAACTTTGATCATCGAGTCTCACTGAGACCTGGTTTACTGTACGTTTGTTGATGCGTTAATATAAAAGACTTGGTGTTTATTTCATCTTTGCGTCTGGAGTAATCTAAGGCAGTGTACCATTGGAAGCTAAGGGCGCGGCTCCAAAGGACACTTGCTTTTGTATCATTATAACTTGATTTCTGCGTGGTTTGCTTATCTTTATTGCTCGGTAATCTGATATGCTTTTCATGTGCTGTTTCATGCTCTGCTACGATTAATTCATTAATGGTTCTTTCAGGAAATCCATGTAGTGACTCTGCATTGCATGATTGAATCTTTTCAGAGTTGATTGCATGTTATTAGTCTAAACCAGCTATTTCTGTTACAGAGCGTTTGTACTGAATATTACTGTTATTGGATTCATTTGAAATCTCGATTATTGGAATCCGAAAGTAATGTTATTCTATTTGGAAACATAGTCGTATTCTCCTTAATCGTCAGATTAATGTATTAGCGTGTTGCATGTATATATGATTGATTCCTGTTGTTCCATAATTCATCAATGAATGTTGTTCCATAAAGTACATTCCATCCAATTTGCCTTAAGAGAGAAGATTGTTATTTTATCACAGAGTGTGAGTTTGGTTCAATAGAGAAAGTTTGGTTCTGACTCGCGAGACTTAGTTCATTTGATTGCTGTTCCATTTACTGTTGTTCCATTTTAGACTTGCTGTTCCATTTCCTATTTGTTGTTCCATTTTACTTTCTGTCGTTCCATTTACTTGCATTTGCTGCTTTGGTGTGAGAGAAGGTCTAAGGCTGTAGTGAGCCTCAGCAGTCGCTGCCTAGCTCCCATACCTATGGTCCATGCTCTAATTTCCTTTCCATTAGTTTCTAGAGGGATGGGTTATCGTTTCCGCACCCTTGACTGATAAGCTGTCTTGTGTGATTTTATCCTTTTGAAGTAATTTAGTCATAGTTTAGCATCCGTTTACTCTTGTATTTTCTGAACACTGTACTACTAAGCATTACTCTGACGAATAGCCTCAGATTGAGATACTCTTTGCAATAACAAAACGTTCCCGGATTGACTTGTTAATGTGGGATAATTAAAGGTGAAAGAGACCCTTGTTACAGCTCCACAGTACCTCTCTCTCTATATATATCTTTTGTAAATATCATTTCAGGGTTGGACTTTGGTTCACCTGAAGACTCAACTTAATAAAATAGCTTTTTCTGCACTTCATGCTAGAGGATTTTGTGATTCAAGTTATATCTAATGTGTGGTTTGTCTATTTCCTTGTTTCAATTTTCTGAATTATAAATTTACAGTAGCCAAGTATAGTATGAGTGAGAATCATTAAGAGGATCTGATGATGACTTATCTACTATCCAGTTTTCTATAAATCATAATATATGTTCAAGTAGAACTTGTTAGTGAAGGTTTCACAAAGGATTTTTGAGATACTTTATACAGGTTTTTACTTTCTAGTTTTTGTTTACCTTGTTAAGCCTATTTTAATCTTTTAAATGATAAAATACAGCAACTAGTATAGTATGAGAGAAATCATTAACAGGATCTAATGATGACTTATCTACTATCTATTTTTCTGTAAATCATAATATTAGTTAAAGTAGAAATTGTTAGTGAATGTTTCACAAAGGATTTGTGAAATACTTTATACATTTTCTTACTTACTAAATGTTATTTTCCTTGCCAAGAAACAGAGTTTGTTACAAGGTTGTTTATGTAGTTGAAGTGAATGTCTTAAGATACTCAGTTTCCTTAGGATATTTATCAACTACCTGTTCTCTTTCCTCTGCTCCCCTGTATTTCTCACTTAACGACGCACTTTATGCTTGCCACAACTTTCCAAATGCATGATAGTTAAATAGGAACACAATCATTTCAAAAATCCTTCAGAAACCATCCCACCACTCAAAAAAACCCTTTTGAATTTTGAAATGAAATCATGATGTGTAAGGATTACTCCTTTTGTAGTCTAGGAGTAACTCATTTTGCTAATAGTATGAACTCACAGCGCCCCTCTAGACTTTGTGCAGTGAATAAAATAAGTGAATTGGACCGTCCGATGAGAATGTCGAGGAACTAAGCATTGAGGAGTGAAGATAATAACCCAATTGAACGTGAAAAATAGATCATTTTCAATGAAAGAAGAAACCTTTGTTTGGTGGAAATTTTCCTAAAAATATTGAAAACTAGCCCCTAACGTTTCTTCTTCATTTTGAAAAGGATTCTCATACCTTTGATCACAAAAAGACTGACAAGATCGCTACAAATTTGCATCAACTTTAGAGGGTGGAACATGATTATCATCATTAAAATCATGCTCAGTTTAATCTTCATCCAAGGTAGAGCCTATCATTTCTTCTTGTTGATGAAAAGGATTGTCAAGAAGGGCCTCTAAAATTTCCTCATCCATGAACTCATTATATTCATACAAACTTTCCAAATTTTCAATGAAACTCTCAAAATTTCCATAACAATTTTGAACTAGCAATAAAAATGTATAATATTATTTAAAATTTTCGGAGAATACTGTATGAAAATGCTTTAAATAACATAACCTAACAGTTGGTAATTTTTCATACCACAACCTTTCCTTTCCTTCCATAGTAGCCATGAACATATTCATCAAGAAGTCCTCATGAAATTGAACATTAAGTATACACACATGCATGCGAAATTTAACCAAATGAAGAGCAGCATCATCTCCTACCTGATCTCTGAATTTTGGGAAATAATTCTTCCAATATACATAAAGCATGTGATTTGGAAATCCTATAATATAAACTAGATGCATTGGAGCATACCTTGTTGATTTTTGATCCATCTTGAACTTGTAGAGTCGTTAGTGAAACCATGATTTATGAATCATGTTGAAAGTGGAGTCCTTGGATCAACTTAAAACTTGATTGGAGTCATTGGGTGAATGTTTCATCCTTCATATGAATTCCTATTGTCCACCATCAATAACCAGATTTAAAACTTTGATGATCTTACCTGGAGAAGATGCAACCTTTCATTCCCCGACAACGACCCCAAAATGTTAGCACTCTATGATTTCCCTATGTTGAGAAAGGAATCTAGAGGTAACCACAAACCACTTCTAGGCTAGGTAAATGGGCTCAATAAATTTTTATTTTCAATGATCTGTTGATGAGGAAAGAGGCAGATCCATTGGGTATGGAGTCATGTCAAATCAAATTTTTTGTCCAGTGATATGAGGGAAAAGAGAGGATTGTTTCCATAGGGTCAAGGTAGGAAACTTTGGTGGTGGTTCTATATTAAAATTTTTTGGAAGGTGGAGGAAGAAAAATTGAAGGACAAACACATAAGAGCAACAAACAATAGATGAATTCTAAAATGTTGTTCTAAAGTTGAAAACATTAATAACTTGGCAAACTAATCAAAGCATCATTAAGGATGAATTCTAAAACAATTATCTGGTTTTTTCCAAGCAAGGAAGATGTACATTAAAGGGATGAAAAACACATAAGATAACTCACAAGTCAAAGGAGCACAAGCCACCAAAATTTTGACATAAGAACCCTGCAAATCACCTACTATTCCATTAATTCACCAACAAAAAGTCTTCAAAATTACAATGCACAAAAAGTCTTCTCTCTAAACTCAACCAACAAAAACTTTACAATGTTTTTTATATCCTTATACATCATCAAATATTATATCTCCTATCCTATGTGGTTTAATTAATTGACCAAAACTAATTTTAACTAGATACATTCAAAATATATTGCATATACTTAAAAATAGGAACTATTTTCCTTGTAGCCAATCCAAGTTTAAAACATCACTAGCTTAGAATATTGACCAATAAACATTAAACACAATCCCTAGCATAATTTTCCATCTATTTACATGCTCAAAACTATTACTAGAAGTCAAAAAATCGAATTTAAGACAAAATATGGCTAATTGTCCAAACAGTGACTTCCATGATTTATATGGTTGTGGCTGCTATCTAAAAAAATGAAGCAACTTGGTATTCTCCTGTGATGGTGATGGTCCTCCTGAGAAAGTTTTAAAAGACTTGTAGGCCTCCCTTTGGCTTGTACGCCACTTTCACAGTGCACTGTCTGTTTTCGCAGTGCCTTTACAAACTGAAAACTTAATGACCTTTTCCTCCATGTTGAATGCTGGAAACCTCAAAATAAATACTATAACCTCTAAACAAATCCCTCATGACAGCAAAAACATTGAACCTCACTACCCCATAGCTATCAAATTTACATATGGAAAGTGTAACAAACCCCTTGCTGCAATTATGTTATTTTCATCAAAACTGATCTTTGAGCCAAAAATGAAGTTTTCAGGGTTAGGTTGAAGTTTATTGCTAGAGTTTCATTTTTCTACTAACCTCTACCAACAAGTCCAACTTACCTCTATACCTCTTTATTCCAACTTGTATGACTTCAGAAAGCCTTTTCTTCACTAACCTAAGTCTTCTTTTTAGGACCAAGTTTTTCACATATAAATTCTTCACTTGCCTATGTAGAGGCAAAGTCCATTTTAGCTTTGTGTTTGGCCTTTTGAAGAGTAAGAAAAGCAGCTTCCACCTCTTTAAACAAGGACATCTTATTCCTATGGTCTTCCTTTGCAAGTTGATCCACTTGATGTTGTACACCTTCAAGTTGCTCCAATAGCTTCTCATATTCCTTTTGTTCATAAAAAACCATAGCTTGCACAGTCTTATTTTCTTGTACCTATACCTTGAAAATAGACCTAGTCTTAGGTATCCTTGAATATTCAATTGGCTCTTTCATCTTTTCAATGTTAAACAACACTTTACCCTTGCCTTTGGTATCATGTGTTGATGCTTCCTTTGATCATTCTTCTCTTCTAGAATGGATAGTTCCTTGAGACACCTTATGTCTAAGATCCCCATTCTTCTGCTACAAATAAGCTATAGTCACATGTGCCTTGTCTAACTGATCATGTAATTCCCTAATTTGCTGGTCTTTTTCATCTATTTCCACCTCTCTTTGTGTGCGTTTTGATTCCATAATTTGAATAGGAGATGATGGAGGGATCACAGGTAATCTCTTAGGTACAGACCTTTTTCTTGGCACCCTTACCACCTTCTCTATCTTAGGGGAAAATTTTAGCTTCTTAGAACTTTTCTTACCATCCAATTTTCCTTTGGTCAATGGTCTCTTGACTGAGCATATTGCAGGTGAAACTTCTTTAATCACAATTGAAGGAGCATCTTTCCTAGTCCTTTCACTGTTTGAAGACTATGCTGCCCAACTTGGAGAGACCAAGAACCCTTGCCATGTATTCTCTATCCTCTCACACTCTCTCAAGACCAAAAACTTAATCAATGCAAATTGAAATAAATTAGCCTCCACTTGAATTCCTTTTTTCTACACTCGATCAACCATCTTACATAAACTCCTGAACAAATAATAGGGAAGATTCATAGCTTTCTTGCCAATGAAATGCATTAAGAGCCTGATGTGGTAGTGATAAACTCTATCCAATCTTCCCTCACATGTGAAGTTCCTTTGGATGACCTCTATGATCTTGTCATGGCGATGGTCCTATAATTAACTTCTAGGAATAGATGAATCATAACCTTTACTGTTTTTAGGCTTGAGAAAATCCTGGAAGACAACGAAATAAAAATCCATTCCTTTGAACCACTCCTCTCCACCTAAAGGAATATCAGTGGCCTCAGATATTGTTTGGGCTGAAACTGGAAATGTCAGGCTTCCCACCTTTTCTTTTACACCATCAAAACCTTTAGAAAATTCTTTAGTCAACTGCAAATGGTATCCCTCAATTCTTTCACAAAATCTCATACAGCCTACTTGCTCAAAAGATACCTTGATGGTTATGTCTACATTGATAGCTGAGATGTTCTATGGTTCAAAACATACAATGGCTCCTCCTTTATGTTTTGTGTCCTCTAGTGTTGACATATTTTCAATTTTGCAGCAATGAATTTGGTAAGGTTATTAGGCAACAAATGGAGGTGTTCTTTGGTTCCCAAACCTTGTGACAATGTTTTAAAATATAGTCCAGCAATTATGTCAAGATTCACAACTACAAGCACTCTCAAATTTTCCCTATAAAGCTCATAAATTTGATAACTTTTGACAAGTAATTTGACCAAGGAAAGTCACAGTGCAGAGGGTCAGAAACATAGCGCAAAGGAAATTTTTGTTTTTAACACACTTTTGGGCATAAAGTTTGAGGGAAAATATTTGGTTATAGTCCCTATTCTAAAAACACAATTGCATGCAAGGTTTACATAGTGGAAAGAGGTAAATTGGCAACTTAGAAGAAGGAATGTGACCCACTGTGTGGATTCGATGCACTTCAGGATGAAAATGTGGTGCCATATTAGGAAAAGACGCAACAAAAACACAAAACACAATGATAGAAAATTTCACTTCTTTTACAAGCTTGACCTAGTCTAATCTTACTTCTAATCATAACTGCAAAATTTTTCAAGTTTAAAGGATAAAAACCAAACTGAATTTACACCTGTGAGAAAGAATTTGACACATGCATAAAAGAAAAGAAACGTTGTCTAAACTCGTACCGCCCATGCAAACTTTATGCAACAAATAAAATAAGTGAACTAGAGCCTTCGATAAGAATGTCAAAGAACTAAGCATTGAGGAGTGAATATAATAACTTGATTGAACATGAAAAGTATCTTGGAGCAGGTAAAAATGATGTTTAGCATGATTTTGAATGACCAATCATGAAAGCACAATGCATGTCCAAATTCACAGTGCTTGGGAAGAGAGAAGGATTATACTCATAACCGTTACCTCCTTTGTTGAGATCATTATTTTGTTGTTGAAAATACTTCCAAACTAACTCATCACTGCCTCGAAATTTTTTACCATTCCCTTGCCATAATTCTTTTTGATGTGGACTTGATTTCCATGGTTGGAATATGATAACCAAAGTTTTATTACATTGATACCTAGACTCTCTTATAATGACAACCAACCTTTTATGATTACAACTTTGAATCTTGGCTTCTTGTGACCATTACATTTCAAATGATGGAAAAAATACTGACCAACTCTATGAAAATTTGACAAATCTGACCTTTTAATGGCTTGACACTCATGAAACCAAAACAAATACACTAACATGACCTTATAAATATTTCCTCAAGTGACATAGTAAGAGTATCATAACCAAGATTCCTAGACCTAGGAAACTAACATAGGCTCCAATGGGGATGATGTCCTCCCTGTGAAGTGCCAAGAGCACCATATACTAGTATCCTTATCCATTGGGCTAATTCCAAACCTACAACATGCTCTACCTTGAAACCACTGCAGCTGAAACCAAACTAGTAATCTATTCCAATCCTCAAACTGAACCAAATCCATTCTTCAAACTGAAACCTGAATTGTACACTAAAAAATGAAAACTCTGCTGCAAACTAAAACTGAAAAGAATGCTCAAGGTATTTGTATTATTCATCACACTCCTACTAACTCTAACAAATCAGCAAGCTACTTTATCAAGAGAAGTAAAAAAACCAGTGTAACCATGAAAGCAAATGGCTTGATGACTCGACTTTAGATTCAGTTTTCTCAAATATAAAGAAAACGTTTAAAATTAGCAACTTAAAATTCAACTGAAACTGATAACCAAAATCCATAAATACAAGAACATCCAACTTCCTTGATAACTTCAAAAAAATTGCAAAAGGGTCTTGGAGATCATGAAGTTCTTCATTTAGTTGATCCTTCTCAAATTTCAATGCAACAATTTATTCTTTCTTATCATCCAAATTAGAGACAAGGTTTATATGTTCTTTCAAATCTTTAATTGAGGCAGCCACATATTGAATAACAAAAAGTTCTACATCCACGGGGTCTAGAACAGCCTGCTCTTCTTCATTATTTCCTTGCAACTCTCGGTAATTATTTTCATAAGTTTTTCCATGAGATGAAAAATGAGAAAATGAATTAAATGAAGAAAAAACTGATCTACTATCCTTATCCCTTTCTTGGGAATTTGAAAATTGTTGAATATGTTAATCAAACTCAGGAGAAAATACATGATATTCAACATCAAGATTACAATCTGCTTCATTTTTCAGTGAAAGAAGAAACCTTTGTCTGTTGGAAAATTTCCTAAAAATATTCAAAACTAGCCTTTAACATTTCTTCTTGATGTTGAAAAGGATTCTCATGCCTTTGATCACAAACATAATTACAATATTACTGCAAATTTTCATCAACTTCATAGGATGGAACATGACTATCATCATTAAAATCCTACTTGGTTTCATTTTCATCCAAGAGAGAGGCTATCATTTCTTCTTGTGGTTAAAAGGATTGTCATGAAGGGCCTCTAAAATTTCCTCATAAATTTTCTCATTATCTTCATTCAATCTTTCCAAATTTTCAATGAAACTCTCAAAATGTCCACAACAATTTTGAACCAGCAATAAACATGGATAGGATTCTTTAAAAATTTTAGAGATTACTGAATGAAAATTCTTTAAAGAACGTAAAATAGCAATTGGTAATTGTTCATACCATGACCTTGCCTTGCCTTCCAGAATAGCCATGAACATATTCATCAAGAAGTCCTCATAAAATTGAACATTAAGTCTATGTGCATGCATGTCAAATTTAGCAAAATGAAGAGCAACATCATCTCCTACCTGATCTCTAAATTTTGGCAAATGAGTCTGAAAATCTACAAAAGGCATGTGATTTGGAAAGCCTGGAATGTAAATATGATACATTGGAGTATAACTTTCTAATTTGTGATCTATCTCGAACTAATCGAGTCACTAATGAAACTATGATTTCTGAATCCTGTTACCTGTGGAGTCTTTGGATCAGCTTAAAGCTTGATTGGAGTCGCAAGATGAATGGTATTCATATGTTTGACTTATGTGCACCATCAATAACTAGATCTAAAAATTTGATGATCTTACTTGGAGAAGATGACACCTTTTGTTCCCCGACAACGATGCCAAAATGTTAGCACTCTGTGATTTCTGTAGGATTATAAAGGAATGTGATTGAATTTTTTTTTATTTTCAATGGTCTGTTGATGAGGAAAGAGGTAGATCAATTGGGCATGTAGTCTTGTCAAATCAACCTTTTTTTCCAGTGACATGAGGGAAAAGAGAGGATTATTTCAATAGGGGAAGGGTAGGAAACTTTCGTGGTTGTTTTAGATTAAATTGTTGTGGAAGGTGAAGGAATAAAAGGTGAAGTACAATCACATTAGAGCATCAAACAATAGATGAATTCTAAAATGTTGTTCTAAAGCTGAAAACATTAATAACTTGGCAAAATAATCAGAGCATCATTAAGGATGAATTCTGAATCAATCATCTGGTTTTTTCCAAGAAATAAATATGTACATTAAACAGATGATAAACACATAATATAACCCACAAATCAAAGGAGCACAATCCATTAGAATTTTGAGACAAATCCTTGCAAATCACCTATGATTCCATTCATTCACTAGCAAAAGGCCTTTAAAATTACAGTGCACAAAACGTCTTCTCTCTAAACTCAATCAACATAACCTTTACAATGATTTTTCTATCCTTATAAATCATCAAAGATTCGATCTCCTATCCTAGGTGGTCGAATTCATTGACCAAAACTAATTTTAACTAGATACATTCAAAATCTAGTGCATATACTTAAAAATAGGAATTGTTTTCCTTGTAGCCAATCCAAGTTTAAAACATCACTAGCTTAGAATATCAACCAGTAAACATTAAACACAATCCCTATGATAATTTTCCATCTACTTACATGCTCAAAACTATTAGTAGAAGTCAAAAAATCGAATTTTAAGACAAAATATGGCTAACTGTCTAAACTCGCAACGCCATTAGGTAGATTTGCAACAAAACAAAGTGACTTCCATGCTTTATATGGTTGCAGATTCTATCTGAAAAAAAAAGAAGAAATTGGGTATGCCTCAAATGCTCCTGTGATGGTGATGGTCCTCTTGAGCAAGTTTCAAAACACCTGTAGATCTCCCTTTGGCTTGTACCCCACTTTTGTAATGCACTGTCTATTTTCACAATGTCTTTACAAACTAACAACTTGATGAAATTTTCCTCCAAGTGGAATGATGGAAATATAAAAATAAGTACTAGAACCTTCATACAAATCCCTCATGATAGAAAAAACCTTGAGCTTCAATACCCCATAGGTACCAAATTTACATATGGAAATCGCAACAAGCCCCTTGATGCAATTTTGATATTTTCATCAAAACTGATCTTTGAGCCAAAAATGAACTTTTCAGGGTTGGGTTGAAGTTTCTTGTTGGAGTATCATTTTTGTACTAACCTCTATTTGCAAGTCAAACTTACCTCTATTCCTCTTTCTTCCATCTTCCATGACTTCATTAAGTCTTTTCTTCACCAACCCAAGTCTTCTTTTTAGGACTAGGTTTTGCACATATAAATTCTTCACTTGCTTATGTAGAGGCAAAGTCCATTTTAGCTTGTGTTTGGCCTTTTGAACAGTAGGCAAAGAAGCTTCCACCTCTTTAAACAATGGCATCTTATTCCTATGGTCTTTCTCTGCAAGTTGATCCACTTGATGGTGTACACCTTCAAGTTGCTCCAATAGCTTCTCATATTCCTTTGTTCATTAAAAAACACAAGCTACACAGTCTCCTTTTCCTGTATTTGTACCTTGGAACTAGACCTTGTCTTAGGTCTCCTTGAATACTGAATTAGCTCTTTCATGTTTTCAACATCAATCACCACTTTACCCTTGCCTTTATAATCATGTCTCAATGCTTCCTTTGATGGTTCTTCTCTTCTAGAATGGATGGTTTCTTGAGACACTTTATGTCTAAGATCTTTGTTCTTCTGCTACAAATAAGCTATAGTCACATGTGCCTTGTCTAAATGATCCTGTAATTTCCTAATTTGGTAGCTATGGGGTATTGAAGCTCAAGGGTATTTATTTTTATATTTCCATCATTCCACATGTGCCTTGTCTAATGATCCTGTAATTTCCTAATTTGGTAGAGAAGCTGGTAAGGTTACCAAGAACAAAGTCTGCAACTAATAGATTACTTGTGATCCCTCCATCATCTCCTATTCAAATCATGGAATCTGTATTGATAGCTGAGATTATATGTGGTTCAAAACGTACAATGGCTCATCCTTTATGTTTTGTGTCCTTTGGTGTTGACATATTTTCAATTTTTCAGCAATGAATTTGGTAAGGTTATTAGGCAACTAATGGAGGTGTTCTTTGGTTCCAAAACCTTGTGACAATATTTTAAAATATAGTCTAGAAATTATATCAAGATTCACAATTACATTCTCTCAAAACCTAAAAATTTGATAACTATTGACAAGTAATTTGACTAGGGACAGTCGTAACGCAGAAGAAATTTTGGTTTTTAACACACATTTGGACATAAATTTTGAGGGAAAATCTTTGGTTATAGTCCCTAGGCTAAAAACACAATTTCATGTAAGGTTTACACAGCGGAAAAAAGGTAAATTGGCACATTATAAGGAGTGTGATTCACTATGTGGATCTGTAATGCTTTAGGATGAAAACGTAGCACCAGATTAGGAGAAAATGTAGAAAAAAATAGAAACGCAACGATAGAAAAATTTACTTCTTTTACAAGCTTGGCCTAGTCTATACTACCTTCTAATCACAATTGCACAATGTTTTTAATTCTAAAGGATAGAAACCAAACTTAATTTTCACATATGAGCAAGAATTTAACACCTGAATGCAAGGAAATAAATTTTGTTTGAACTCCCAGCGTCCCTGCAGACTTTGCGCAACAAACAAAACAAGTGAACTAGATCCACTAATGAGAATGTCAAAGAAATAAGTGTTGAGGAGCTAAGATAATAACCCAATTGAACATGCAAAATAAATTGGAGCAAGTATAAATGACGTTGATCATGATTTTGAAGGACCAATAATGAAAATGTAGCGCATGTCCAGATTCGTAGCACTTGGGAAGAGACAAGGATTGTACTCACAACCATTACCTCCTTTGTTGAGATCATTATTTTGTTGTTGAAAATAATTCCAAATGGACTCATCATCGCCTCCAAACTTGTGCCCATTCCCTTGTGATGATTCATTTTATGTGGACTTGTTTTCCATGCTTGGAATATGATAACCAAAGTTTGATTACATTGATACCTAGACTCTCTTATAATGACAACTGACCTTTTATGATTACAACTTCAAATCATGACTTCTTGTGACCATTAGATTTCAAATGATGGAGAAAAGACATTTTGACTCTATGATACTTTGAAAAATCTAACCTTTTAATGCCATGACACTCATGAAAACCAAAACAAATACACTATCATGACCTTATAAACATGACCTCAAGTGACATAGTAAGAGTATCATAACTAAGATACCTAGACCTAGGACACTAACATATTTCATATACTACAATGAGCTTTGTTATAAAGCTCCAATAAGCAATGTTTTGTAAATATTGCATCGAGTTGTGTTACAAATCTCTAATAAGTAGTAAGGTTCTCATGGTTTCAGCAATATGGTATGATGTAAATGTTGCATCGAGTTGTGTTATAATACTCCATGGGAAATATGTGTTTTCTAGTTATAAGTATAATTGAACACCAAGGACGGTGTTCCCCCGAGGAGAAGGGGTTTGTAACATCCCTTAGTTGATTTTCCATGTAAATAAAATAATGCCAAGGTCAACAAACACGTATTCTAGGTTGAATGTTGGGAAAAACATCATAGTTGGCATCCATTGTTATTAATTTATGGCTATGGAATTGGAAAAGGCATTTTCAAAGGAAAAGTGGAAAAAATTCGCATTTATTTATTAAAATAAAGGAAAATAGGAGAAAAGCGAGGCAAAGAGACACAGATTTGCTTGCAAGGGAAATTAGAGGAAAAATGAAGAAAAAAAGAGGCATGAATGATAAAATGGAACCAAAGAATTAGTTCACAGCTTTTACTGGTTTAGATTTTGTTAGTTCAATTTTTGGCTCTCTCATTCATTCTCTCATTCTCTCATACTCTTGCACACTTGGAGAATTCTTAGAGCATGCTTGGACCACTCTAGTATTCAATTGGATTGGAGAAGCAAGGAAAGAAAAACATTGAAGCGTAAGGAGATAGTAGGATCAACAACTACACCTACATTGCTTTGCAGTCAACAGGTTGCATGTTTGATTTTGTTGTTTATTTTTGGATGCATGGTATATGGATGTGATTCTTTGGTTATGTGTTATCATTGGCATGGGGATTTTCCTAGATTGGCAATGATTTTATCCTTGTCTTTCCATTTCCTAGATAACCATGGTGTTGTGGGGTTTTCCACTTGTTTCTTTGATTGGTTCTCAAGTTCACTATGGTTGTGGGTTGGAACAAACACTCTGGAATCCTTGGAACATTTTGGGTTGAGTTACTATTTCCTAGAGACGTTGGTTTGGAAAAATGATCTAGAGCCCTTAGTCGGTTGAGTTACTAGTTCTTGGAGTTGTGGTTGGAAAAAATGCTTTGGGGCCTTGGAAGGCTATGGGTTGAGTAATCCTAGTTCCTAGAGCCCTAGACAACTTGGGTAGAGACTGATCTGGGTGATGTTAGTGCTTTTTGAACTATAGAGGTGGAATCATTATGGTTGAGGGTTGAGGTGATGTGGCCTCTAAAAGCCTTCATTGGTTTTATCATGGTTTATTCCTTGAAATCCCACATTCATGCTTGCAAGATAGTGTATGGGTGGTTCACTAAAAGAGAGATTTTTTCATCCCAATCTATGGCCGGGTGGTATGTGGAATTCCTTGGCTTAATTGGAATTTTCATATGTTAATATAAGATATTTTCCCATTGTGATATATGAGAGTTCTTAGTGATTATGATGGTGATATTATGGCTGATTTTCCATGGTTTCTATGTGAGTTAATTGTTGGTTATATGACACATGCTATCTATGGCTATTGTCATGATTTGTTAAGTTATCAAATTATTGATGGATATATGGACTAACAAGTGTCGTTACAGCTAGTTATAGAGTGTTTGAGCCTTCTCAGTGATTCTTGAATGAATATTACCAATTTATGATCAGATATGCATTCATGACCTGTATCTTATATGTTTTCCATATGATTGATAAAATGTATGTTATGGATTAGGGATCTTTGGGTCAATTTCTTGCTTGAGTTTGATTGGGTGGCTTTGTCATTACCTTTGATTGCATTCTAGAAAGTTTCAGGTAATTATGGGCAGTGGTCTGGATGCTAGCCAAAAAAGGTGGCATGAATCCTGGAACCACATGCAAAGAACAGGAGGACTTAGGTCATAAATCCATGGAAGGAGGCATTTTCATGTGGTTGGAGGCTTATAACCACACTCTTACCTTGTTATTCATGTGGTTGGAATGTCAGGTTAGAGAAAAATTGTTCCAACTCAAGGATTGATCACCTGGGGTGGTTATTCAACTCCTAAGTGATTTGTAGTTTTTGTAGGATGTATGTAAGTGTCAGTTTATTGGCCCCACTTACATAACTAGAACTTGGAGGTCAGGTCATGTCATAGTGACACGCGTCTCATGTTTACCCTAGTGAGCTTTTGAATTTCAGTAAATGTGGGAGGAGGTGTTTACATCAAAATGGACCAAATTGATCATTGTGTTGGCTCATATAAATGTGAACACCTAGACCAAATCAACACTACTTGGATGATATCAAGCAATTCCAACAATCTAACCATCATGATAAATCCAATTGATTAGTCATTACGTTCCATTTGTTTTTAACCAAGCCAAGGGTGTTTTGGACCATGACTAAATCAACATTGTATAGACCAAATCAAAAAAATTAATTTGATCCACTTCCTTAGATGAACATCATCACTAGATCAATCAGTTAATGTTCTCAACCTTACCCATCAAAATTTTTGCATTACCATAGTATCAAATATCGATAGCATATGAAGAAATTCCAGTAGTTGAAGTCATGTAGCACAACATAGACATTTTGGTAATTGAAGTCTTGTAGCACCACCTCAATCCTTATTAACAACATCAACACCTTTGACATTCATTCGAATCATGTACATTCTATCCTTAGATATTGAATGATCTATTCTTGAATGTTAGTTTTGTTATGCTAATTTCAACTTCAGATTTATAAACAAATTCTTATCTTTTGCTTCATGTGCATTGGTTCCCTTATGGTGTTTGTGAATGAAAACAGGTAAATTTTGTCAAGTTTTATGTTAAGTTCATGAGAAAAATAGCATGAAAGTAAAGTGTTGAATAGCAGCAATCAAATGTACAACAAACCATCAAAATGAACACTTAACACAATGTTTCGGTGAAGGTGTTCACCCCTCCTAGGCTACATCTCCTTGGTCTAGCTTCCATGGCTTGGGCCTCTGTATTAGCTAAAAATGGAAAAAATTTGTTTACAATTCTCTATTTCTCTTGAAACCTACTTCAATGTGCTCAGAACATAAAAATAATCTAGGAACACCTTTTCCTGATGCCAATTTGGTCAAATTTTGCAAAAGTTATGGAAAAAATAGTTTCTCCTAGTAAAACTCCACTAAAACTAGAGGAACTCCAGTTAACTCCACTAAATATGGAGTTAGCGCCGATTTTGGAGGGATCGCCAACTTTTCCACCATACTAATTGTAATTTAATTAAATGTTAAGCTCGTATTTATTAATGGATAATTTTGATTAGCACTAATTGCATAGTCCTGGTCTGTCGTTAACCCGCGGTTTAGCTGGTAGAGGTCACATTATGGAATTAAATGTTAGCGGTAAATGCCATGGTTTTTGGTTAACCATAGACCAATGGTTATATAATAGTGATTAGATGGGAGGGGGCTAGCCCGCTGGCTGGCTCCCTCCTCCCCCTAACCTCCAAGTCATAACACAATGTATACAATATGTGGCCATAAACTATTAAGTCACAACGCAATGGGAGAATGGTAAGGCATGTGGTTTGCTCAGGCGAGGTCGTGACTCTGCCAACCTACCCCATAATTCTTCCACTGCAATGTACCGATGACCAAGCCTTTGCAGAGGGACACTTGGTGGCTTCCCGGTGTGCCACTTGTTCCCTCCTCATTGGTCCTTCATTAACCAATAAAAACGAACCAACTCACCATACTGTCAACCAACCACAACATGCCACTTGGTGAGACCATACTCGATATTGACCAACTTTGACCCTGCCACATTAGCAGTACGGACTGTTGATTGTACAGTGTCTGCAACCTTTTTTTTAAATTCTTCTGTTTGACGAAGCGGACAAAGTGCGATATCTTCCCCATCAGGGAAAATTTTAAGGATGAAAAATTATCTTGAAGTTTAAAAACATTGGTGAATCTCACTAGTCCCTAATATGCACACTATAAAATATTTATTGATGTATTTGTAAAATTATTCAAATTCATAATGATTTTATATATACTCTCTATATAATGTTGGTGATTTTGAAGGTAAAATAGTTTTATATTGTAAAATTTGGCTGAATCATTTTTCTAAAAAATGGAAATTGGCGAATCTTTTTTTTGGAAAAATCATGTAAAATTAGCCCACCTGCGAATATTAGCCCCTAAAATTTTCCATGTTCCCCATATGAACTTGGTTTTCAGTGAAATGAGTTGTGTCGAGATCGTATCACTGAGATGGATGCAATATTTCAAGTTTTGAGTGATTTTGAGAACTTTGATTTCGAGCTAAATACTGAGCACCTGATCATTCCACCCCACTGGAAGCCTTTTGGACCCTAAAAGATACTATCATTTGTTCATCAGGTGAGGGTACATCTCCCTCACCTTCTCGATCTACAACCATCTTTCCCTAGAATTATTTTGTCCCTTTAGTCCCACTCAAAGGTATTTGACATTCCCTCTCTTTGAAGTTCTGGTTCTTCTGTTAATTATGAGATCTTGTTGAATTTCATCAAGATATTCTGGGGAGAAATCATCTATTAATGGAAACTGAACATGCTCTCCTTGATCATCAATCAAAGGAGGCTCAAAAAATCTCCAATTCTCAACATTATCAACAGAGTATATTTGCATATGAGGCAAATCTAGCTTAAATGCATTGTTACCAATCTTTTCTAGAATTTTAAAAGGACCATAATGGATTGGCTTCAGCTTTTTACCTTCCCATTGAAGTCTCTCTTTGCAAATATATAACCAAACTTCCTCTCCAACTTGAAATTTATGATGGACATGGTGTTTATCATGCCTTGCCTTGTAGCTGCTTTGACGTTTTTTGAGTTGTTCTTGCACGGAGGATGTATCAACTAAATTTTCTCAATGAACTTCCTTGCCTTATTGATGGTGCTATGACCATCAATGGCGACATATTTTTCAAAGTTGAAGTCCAATGGTGATCTTGGCAAGTAACCAAAACATGCCTCAAATGGCAATGTGTTTGTGGAAGAATACTTTTCCCTATTGTATGCATGACGTATGTAATGCAACTGTTCATCCCACAACTTGGGACGTTTGCTGCAATATCCTCTAAGAAGAGAATGAATGTCCTATTGACCACCTCAATTTTTCCATTTGTTTGTAGATGAAAGGTTGTACTCTTCTTCAACTTAGTGTCCATCATGTCCCACAAATTTGACCAAAAATTCCCAACAAATTGAGAATCTTGATCACTTGCAATGGAAGTAGGAAGACCAAAATGAACCCAAATATTTTGGAAGAAAAGGTGAGATGTTTGTTTAGCTGTAATTTTATTTTTACATGGCATTAGAATACACCTCTTTTTGAACCTGTCTACAACTACATACAAGTAATCATGACCTTTCCTTGACAATGGAAGACCTCCTACAAAATCCATTGAGATACTCTCCCATGGACGTGAAGGTACCGGAAGTGGAGTGTACAATCCTAGTTTCCTATTTCTAGGCTCACTTGTTGCACACAAAGAACATCCTCTAATGAAACGAGATACATTATAAAACATGCATGGCCAATAAAAATACCTTTGGAGATACGCTATTGTATTTCCTACACCAAAGTGTCCAGCAATCAATGAAGTATGTGCCTCCCTTATGATAATGTTTATTTCTCCCTATGGAATACATAACTTGCCCAAGTGATACAATAAACAGTTATGTACATGGTAATCTAACTCTTCAATTTGGTTTCCTTGCCTCAAGCTTGCATACACATCTTTAAAGTCATTATCATATGCATATTTCTCAATGTAACTTTCATGTAAAATATAATTGTGCTTGAGTAAAATAGATGAATTTACAATAGGCCTAGAAATCATATCAGCTAACTTATTGTAAATTCCCTTTTTGTACTTGATAACCAAATGAAATTGTTGTAGAAAACCCATCCATCTGAAGTGTCCTGATTCCTGCAACTTTGACTGTGACTGTAAGTACTACAATGGTTGATGGTCGGTATGGATAATGGTCTCCTTCCCCATAAAGTAGTGTTTCCATTTTTTGACACTTTGTACCAATGTGTAAATTTCTTTGTCATAAGTGGGATAGTTAGTCATAGTTCCATTAAAAATTTCAGAATGAAATGAAATGGGCTTACCATGCTGCATAAGAGTTGCTCCCATGGCATAAATACTAACATCCATTTGAATCTCAAGTGGTTGTCTATGATCCAGAAGAGCCAATATCGGTGTTGAACCGATATTTTGCTTTAAAGCATCAAATGTTTTTTGTTGTACATCTCCCCAATGGAATACTTTCTTGACACTAGTCAATACATGTAGTGGTGTTGCAATGGAAGAAAAATTAGCAATAAATTTCCTCCAATATTGTGTTTCCCCAAGAAATATTCTTACCTTTATAATTGTATTGGGCTTGGGCCAATTCAGATTGAACTCAACCTTACAGGGGTCTATCTTCAACTCACCTCCTCCAACAATGTGTCCCAAATACACTAAATAAGTCTTGCCAAATTCACACTTTGACATCTTTAAAAACAACTGTTCTTTTCTCAAGACATCAAGTACTTTGTTCACATGCATGACATGTTCATCTCTGGATTTGCTGAATATGAGAATATCATCGAAGTGAAAAATGACAAAGTCACCTAGAAATGGTCTCAATACATCATTCATAACTCTCATGAAAGTAGTTGGAGCATTTGTAAGACCGAAAGGCATAACAAGCCACTCAAACAAACTTTGTTTAGTTTTAAATGCGGTTTTCCAAATGTCCTCTTCAGCTATTCTAACTTGATGATAACCAATTCATAAGTCTAACTTAGTTAAATACTTTTCATACCTCCACTAATCAAGAAAATCATCAATTCTTAGGAGTGGATAACTGATAAGGTGCTCATGTCCTAAGTGTCGTAAAATGCTCAAAATTTAAAATGCTCAAAACTGGTTCAAAGTTGAACGATTGGAAAGTGCTCGTCTTCTTGATTCTGGCACTGCAAACGGTTCGAAAAACGGTCGCTCTATGAGGAAGTTATGGAAAAAAGAAGAATTTGTCAATAACATTGAAAATTTTAATTTTTCAAAAAAAAATTAAAAAAGGAATATTCCACAGAATATTCCTTGGAATATTCCCTTCACAGAGCCAATAGAAAGCTGCCATGTGGTAGGCCCGGAGGCCGCCACGTGGCCCCAGATGACAGCAACAAGCATTATGGGCGCATATTTAAAATTTTGTGGCATTGGCAAGTTTTGAACCTGCAACCTCTTCCCCACCAGCCAAGCGCTTTACCAACGCGCCACAAGCTTCACATGTGTTCATGGAGTGGCGGAATATGTTTAAAAGGTTTGACTTTATATTTGGCGGGGCTCGAGGGCGGCCAACCCCTAAGGGCCAGCCCCCCATCCCATATGACCATGGGCCCATAACCGTTGGTTCAACCCTCTAACCGCCGGGCACGAAATCCGAGATAAACCGCCAGCATTTAATGTAATTGCAGTTCGTTTGGCAGAGATTCTGGCAGGAATGCCAAAATTGGCAGGCCCGCCATATTTGGCGGGCCTAACTGGACTCCAACTAAAGTTAGCTGGATTGTTTCTAGGCATAACTGGAGGAAAACTTTAATTGGCCATAACTTTGGCTAGGAAAGGCGGTTTTGGACGAATTTTTTTTTTTTTTTTGGGTATTTTCGACTTTCTGAAGCAATTGGTGCAGGTCTTACAGCCATCTGAGGTCATTTGCAGAGGTTTTGGAGCCGTGAAAGTTCCAGGAGACACTAGGGCCCAATATTGTGAAGACTGTATAGGGTTGCAGGTATCCATTGGAGGTGAACCAGTAGTCAATCCTGAAGGATTCAAGTGTTCTGAATCCATTTTTACCATCTATTCTACCTATAGATGCTTCTATTCAGTTGTATATTCAATTTGAGCATTTAATGAAAACAAGGACAAGCCCATTTGGGAGCTTTGGACCCAACAGACGTAGCCCAGGAGGGGTGAACTGCTTTATCAACTTATTTTGCATCTACGGTTGATTTATTTTGTAGAAATAATTCATTTTAATGTGTTAAATAGTAAAAGGAAATAAATCTGCTATGCTTAAATGGGTCATGAACAGCTGAAAATTTCATTTGTTTTCTTTCTGCAAAACATGGAAATCTTTTAAACATGTATATTTCTGAATTGAATACCTTGCAAACAATTTACAAGTAGTTTCAAATTCAGATCAAGTTGGTATCAGAGCAGGGTTTTGTGCAAAGATCTTCTAATTGTCTTGCAAGTATTGATGCTTACCAGTTTGAAACTTAAAAGAGGGGAAGGATAGTTGACTAGAGAACGAGAGAATCCTCAGTCAAGGAAGGCTAGAGAGCCATCACCTCCACCTTCAATTTCACCCTCAAGAGTCTCGGCAGAAGCTTGAAGAATGTCTGCACATGAAGGAGAAATTCCTACAGACATGGATCCAAAAGAAGAAGAAAGAGTTTTCAGAAAGGCTTTCTTGGACCTCACTGAAATGGTGAGGATATTGTACCAAGAAAGAAATGAAAAATTGGCTGGAGAAGGGTCCAAACATCCACATGAAGGAGAGGGATCTTCAGGAGGTAAGAAGGATGATGATCATTCCAAGAAAGGACATGGAGGAAATGGTGATCCACCACCCCCATCGTCACCTTCTTCCTCTTCATCCTCGTCTTCTTCTTCAGTGCATAAGCATAGATCCTCTGGAAAAAGTCCTTTTTTGAAGCTTGATGTAAAATTCGAATTACCTATGTTTAATGGTGAAGTGAATGTAGAAAAGCTTGACAACTAGATTAGGCAGTTGGAAGTTTACTTGAGGATCCAGAATATGCATGATGATGCCACAAAGATTCAGTTGGCTTCTTTGAGAATGGATGGAGCAGCATTGGTCTGGTGGGAGGCCAAGACTAAAGAGGAGATCAAGAAATTTGGTAAGGTTACCTTAACATGGCCTGAATTTCTGTTAGCCATTAAAAAATAGTTTTATCCTCTTTCTCACATGCAGAAAGCCATTATGAATTGGCAAAATTTCAGACAACTTAAGGGTCAGAGTGTCCAAGACTACACCCAAGAATTCAGGAGAAGAGCTCTCTTGTTAGGGGTAGATTTACAGACCCAGGAAACCTCGCTGAAATACATTGGTGGCTTGCATAGCTACCTTAGACAGATCATCTTGATGTTTAACCCTACTAGCCTGGACGAGGTTTGTGTCCAAGCTACCCATTTAGAGGCAAGGGGAAAAACACATTTGAAGAGGGTAGAAACAAGCCCCCAAGGGGAAAAACAAAGAGAAAACCTCCAAGGGAAAGGGAAAAAAGAATGCATCTGTCAAACAGGAGAGTGAGAAAGTGATCTGTAAACACTGTTCTAAACCAGGCCATGAGGAGAAAAATTGTTGGAAATTACATCCCGAAAAAAGACCTCAATCTAACAAATCCAAAGGGAAACAGAAAACTGCTGCTACTACATCTACACCACAGGATTTAGGGGATGATTCAGGTGATGAAACCAAAATTGCAGCCATGGGTTTGAAAAACTTGAAGAGAAAAGAAATTGAAACTCAAGCCAGCACTAGTACCTCAAACTACCATGTACAAGCTCCTAATGAGGAAGAAAGAATTGAATTATTTCATGTGAGGGTGATTTCAAAACATACTAAAATTGACACACTTTTTGATAGTGGGTCACAAGAAACCTTATATCAGAGGACTTGGTCAAGTAGCTTAAACTTGAGACCATTCCACATCCGAAGCCATATCCACTTGGATGGATTTGCAAGGATGCAAATTTACAAGTTTCAAGGAAGTGCACATTGCGCTTTGCAATTACTGCACATTTTATTGACACAGTTGAACTTGATGTGGTACCTTTTGATATAGCAGGAATTGTTTTGGGAAGTCCTTACTTGTTTGACAGGAAAGCTATCTTTCATCGCCATGAAAACAAATATCATCTTTTCAAAGATGGCAAGGAGTTCATTGTTAGAGCTCATTGCAAGAAGACAAATATAGTGATGGTGAATGCAGGACAGGTAAAAAGGCTGGTCAATTCAAGTAAGAATTTTGTTCTTCTTATGATTAAGCCCAAGGTTGATGTGAATCATGAGTCATTTGACAATTGTGATCCAAAACTTAAGTCAGAACTGTATGATGTAGTTGATGCATATCATGAGATGTTTCAGGAGCCAACAGGTTTGCCTCCTAAGTGGGAGATTCAGCATGAAATCCATTTGCATCCAGATTGTTCTCTTCCAAACATAGGCATGTACTGCATGTCTATTATGGAGAATGTTGAAATAAAGAAGCAAATCAAGGATTTGTTGGACAAGGGTTTCATAAGGCCAAGTACTTCGCCATGTGGGTCACCGATTGTATTGATTCCAAAGAAAGATGGCACTTGGCGCATGTGTGTTGATTTCAAGGCCTTGAACAAGATAACGATAAAGAATCATTACCCACTCCCAAGGATAGATGATTTGCTAGACCAGCTGAAAGATGCTCGATATTTCACTAAGCTAGACTTGCGCAGTGGATATCATCAAGTAAGAATTGAAGAAAGTGACATTTGGAAGACAGCCTTTAAAACCAAACAAGGACTCTTTGAGTGGCTTGTGATGCCGTTTGGTTTGTGCAATGCACCTGCAACTTTCATGCGGGTAATGGATGATGTCTTGCATCCTTTTCTTGATGATTTCGTTATTGTCTACTTAGATGACATCTTAATTTTCAGCAAGTCTAGAGAAGATCATGTCATGCATGTTAGGAAAGTACTTGATGTTTTGAAGAAGAATCCGTTATTTCTTAAAATGTCAAAGTGTGAATTTGGAAAGACTTCTTTGGTTTATTTGGGACACATAGTAGGAAGAGGTGCTTTGAGAATAGATCCTACTAAGATTGAGGCTATTGTGAAGTGGCCTACTCCCAAATCCATAACAGAGGTAAGAAGTTTTTTGGGTGCAGCTCAATATTGGAGGAAGTTTATCTCTAACTTCTCTTCTATATCAGCTCCTATGCATGCAGTGACAAGTGTGAAGCATGCTTTCCAATGGGGAGGCAAGCAGAAAAAAGCTTTCAAATCTTTGAAAGAGAAGATTAGTTCAGCTCTGGTCCTTGCATTACCGGATTTGAGACAACCATTTGAGATACAAACCGATGCTAGTGATTATGCCATGAGTGAAATTCTTCTACAGCATGGTAAGCCTATTGCTTTTCATTCTGAAACTTTTAATGGTGTTGTTGTAAATTATCCTACATATGATAAGGAGTTGTATGCATTGGTACAAAGCATCAAAAAGTGGAAACACTATTTGATGGGCAAAGAAACTATTATACATACCGACCATCAGACCTTACAGTACTTGCAATCACAAAGCAAGTTACAACAGTCACGACACTTCAGATGGATGGGCTTCTTGCAACAGTTCCATTTGGTAATAAGGTACAAGAAAGGTACTTTGAATAAGGTTGTTGATATGCTTTCAAGGCCTATTATTGGTGCTGTTACATTACTTAAGAATGATTCCATTGTACATGATAGTTACATAGAACAATATGCATCTGATGATGACTTTAAAGATGTGTATGCTAAATTGAGTAAAGGGAATCATGTAGAGGAAAATGACTATCACATGCATAACAATTTGATGTTTCATTTGGGAAATTTGTGTATACCATAGGGGGAGAGAATAAATGTCATAAGAGAAGCTCATTCTTCTCTTATTGCTGGCCATTTTGGTGTAAGCAAAACAGTTGCACATCTACAGAGGTATTGCTATTGGCCTCGCATGGTAGATTCTGTTTCAAGGTTCATAAGAGGTTGTTCATTATGTGCTACAAGCAAGCCTAGTAATAGGAAGCTTGGTTTGTATACTCCTTTTCCGGTACCTTCTAGACCATGGGAAAGCATCTCTATGGATTTTGTAGGAGGTTTGCCAAAATCTAGAAAGCAACATGATTATTTATATGTAGTAGTTGATCGTTTCAGCAAAATGTGTATACTTATGCCTTGTAAGAAAACTATAGCTGCTGAACAAACTGCTGAATTATTTTTTCATCATGTATGGATTCACTTTGGTTTGCCTACTTCCATTATTAGTGACAGGGATTCCAGATTTGTGGGGAATTTTTGGTCCAACCTATGGGAGATGATGGACACAAAGTTGAAGAAAAGTACTACTTTCCATCCGCAAACAGATGGACAAACCGAAGTTGTGAACAGAACCATTGTGCACCTCTTGAGAGGTTATTGCAGCAAGCATCCCAAGCTTTGGGATGAACATTTGCACTACATACAGCATGCTTACAACCGTGCCAAGCACTCTTCCACAAACACCTCACCGTTTGAAGCTTGTTTTGGTTACTTGCCAAAATCACCTCTTGATTTCATTCTTGAGAAAGATGTCGCCATTGAGGGACATAGTGTTATTGACAAAGCTCGTTCATTCATTGAAATAATTCAGCAAATACATCAGCAAATTCAAGAATAGTTTGAGAAGAGTCAAGGCAAGTACAAGGAAAGACATGACAAGCATAGAGTCGATCACAAGTTTCAAGAAGGTGATGAGGTATGGCTGTACATTAGTAAGGAAAGGATGCAAGGAGAAGGTAAAAAGCTGAAGCCTATCTGTTATGGTCCATTCAAAATCCTCAAGAAGGTTGGAAATAATGCTTTTCAATTAGATTTGCCTTCCTACATGCAAATGTATTTTGTTGTCAATGTGGAGAACTTACGTTTGTATGAACCTCCTTCGATTGCTGATCATGAAAGTGCTATTTAGCTGCCATCTATAGAATATTTCTCGCCAGAATTCTTAGATGAGATGAAAGAAGATACAATCCTTGACAGAAGGACACGCACTTCAAGGAGGGGCAGTGTAGATTATGTTCGGGTTGGTTTCAAAGGCAGCAAACCGAACAAGGCAAAGTGGATGGAGGTAGACAGAGTGAGGGAGCTGTACCCTCACCTCATTAACAGGTAGTTGAAGGCTTTTGGGGTCCAAAAGCTTCCCAATGGGGAGGCGTGATCAGGTGCTCATGTCCTAAGTGTCGTAAAATGCTCAAAATTTAAAATGCTCAGAACTGGTTCAAAGTTGAACGACTGGAAAGTGCTCATCTTCCTGATTCCAGCACCGCAAATGGTTCGAAAAACGGTCACCGTATGAGGAAGTTATGGCAAAAAGAAGAATTTGTCAATAACATTGAAAATTTTAATTTTTCAAAAAAAAATTAAAAAGGAATATTCCCTTCACACAGCCAATAGAAAGCTGCCACGTGGCAGGCCCGGAGGCCGCCACGTGGCCCCAGATGACGGCAGTAAGCATTATGGGCGCATATTTAAAATTTTGTGGCATTGGCAAGTTTTGAACCCGCAACCTCTTCCCCACCAGCCAAGCGCTTTACCAATGCGCCACAAGCTTCACATGTGTTCATGGAGTGGTGGAATATGTTTAAAAGGTTTGAATTTATATTTGGCGGGGCCCGAAGGGGGCCAACCCCTCATCCCATATGACCATGGGCCCATAACCGTGGGCTCAACCCCCTAACCGCCGGGCACGAAATCCGAGATAAACCGCCAGCATTTAATGTAACTGCAGTTCGTTTGGCGGAGATTCTGGCAGGAGCGCCAAAATTGGCGGGCCCGCCATATTTGGCGGGCCTAACTGGACTCCAACTAAAGTTAGCTGGAGTGTTTCTAGGCATAACTGGAGGAAAACTTTAATTGGCCATAACTTTGGCTAGGAAAGGCGGTTTTGGATGATTTTTTTTTTTATTTTGGGTATTTTCGACCTTTTGAAGCCATTGGTGCAGGTCTTACAGCCATCTGAGGTCATTTGCAGAGGTTTTGGAGCCGTGAAAGTTCCAGGAGCCACCAGGGCCCAGTATTGTGAAGACTGTATAGGGTTGCAGGTATCCATTAGAGGTGAACCAGTAGTCAATCCTGAAGGATTCAAGTGTTCTAAATCCATT